>OX578154.1:89238979-89393979 GCA_951213105.1 Amaurobius ferox
AAATTATTTAGATCATGCAGTCTAGCTCATGGAGTCCAGTCTCATAGCTGATATGAATGAAATATTCATTGATTTTACAGGGAGAAGGACGATTTGTCTCGATGAAGTTTTAAGCATAGCGTTTAATTACTTGAAGCTCCATGGTCTTAAGTTTTCAAAAAAAATAAAAATTATTTTAGTATTGTGATGAATGAAATGGATGGGAAAATGTTATGAATGAAATGCTGCTTTTATAGAGAGAGCCAGTAGTATTATTTTTTCTATGACGTCATTTGAAAGAATGTCAGTTGTTTTCGATGAAGTTTTCAAATATAATAAATTATCGTAGTATTATGATAATTCTAAAATTATTACCGAGGAATGTATCACATTTTAGAAATGTTTAAACCAGACAACTTATATTTCAATCCCGGCATTTGAATGAAGTTCATTTTTTGCGATGAAGGTTTAAGTTTTCAAATGTAATAAATTAATGTAGTATTGTGAAACGTTTTAAAATATTACCGAGAAATGTATTGCATTTTAGACTTGTTTAAATAAAATTGCATTGAAGTTGGAATGTGTTTCATAATCAATGCTTTAAGCATAATTGATCTTTCTTGTTATCCTTACACTTGGTCTATAGTTACTTATTTGTAACATATTTGCTAGAGATGGACTTTTTAACACTTTACAACAAAGTTGAAAAGTGTTTATGACTTTGTTCATTCTGTCTGGCGGTCTGTCTGTCCGTTAGTACGATAACTGCCGTAAAAATGACTTAATCAAAATTAAAGTTTTGATCTTGTTCAGACGGTCTATAGGATCTATGGGAATATAAATGAATAATATCACCCAATTAGTTTTGGATTGAACCCGGGTTGATAAAATGAAATACATTGAGCCCTATGGGACCTAATTTTTCAAACACGTTTTAAGCGGATTTAAAATTCACAAATTGCTTCCAAAATTTCAGGTAATATTCAAATTATTCCATAAAATATATAAAAAAAATTCAGCGAAATATATTCAGTAGTTTTTTAAATAAAAATTAAAATAATAATTACACCTCTTATATGAAGAGATCACATGGCCTACTTCAAAATGATATATGGCATCCATCTTGTCTCAAAATCAAGATTTTTAAAGTTCTTTTTAATTCATATTGAGTTTTGTATCCGTTCTAAAACTACTTTATTTTTGTTTAAATTCTGTGTATCTACATACTGAAACAACGCAATTACAATATATTTGAGTTTAAATGCTCATCCAAATTTGATTATTTCTACAATGAAACCTATTTTTCACTTATGTAAAATGTAAATAGCAAAATATGTAGTATGAGTTGTAATAGAATTGCTGTATTTCTTTTACATAAAATCATTTAGTTCATGGAGTCTGCATAGCTGATATGAATGAAATATTCATTAATTTTATAAAGAGAAGGACGATTTTGTTCGATGAAGTTTTACGCATAGATTTTAATTACTTGTAGCTCCATGGTCTTAATTTTTAATTAAAATGAATTATTATAGTATTGTGATGAATGACATGAATGAGAAATTATTTATGAATGAAATGCTGCTTTTATAGATAGAGCCAGGCGTGTTATTTTTCTATGACGTGGTTTGAATGCATTTCAGTTGTTTTCGATGAAGTTTTTAAATATAATAAATTATCGTACTATTATGATAATTCTAAAATTATTACCGAGGAAGGTATCACATTTTAGAGATGTTTTAACCAGGCAATTTATTTTTCAATGACGTCATTTGAATGAAGTTCATTTTTTTCGATGAAGGTTTAAATTTTCAAATATAATAAATTAATGTAGTATTGTGATAAGTTTTAAAGGTAAGGTTTAAGTTTTAAAATATTACCGAATGTATTGCATTTTAGATATGTTTAAATAAAATTGCATTGAAGTTGTAAAGTGTTTCATAATCAATGCTTTAAGCATGATTGATCTTTCTTGTTTGTACTTACCGTAGTTCATGCATAGTTTCATTTAAAAAATTTCAAATTTTATTTATATATATATATATATATATATATATATATATATTATTGCGATATGTCTGGTCCATTTTTAGAGTTATGGTATCCATACATATACACATACATATACACATACACGGATGGACGCTTATATCTTCAGAAATGTTTAAAATGAGATTCAGGATGTCTTAAAATGTACTTATTCCTTAAAATCAATTCCTAAATTGTCAAAAAAATAACTTTTACTATACAATGAATAGTAAGAGGAAGTTAGTGAAGCAAAATGTATATGTTTAGGTGTTTTACTTTATTTCGAGTGTTTAAAATTGGCCAGTTGGTAAAATGCAATTCGTACCGTATTGGCACGTAAAACAAACATTGTAAATTTGACAAATATATGGCGAAATTAAATTTGGTGCCGAATTGACTGCATTGGCTGATTTTGGCAAAAATTTAGTAACCTTTACGATTTTGGGGATAAATATATTGACCATCGGAAACTATTTTGCACATTTTAGAAAATAAATATATATATATATATATTAGTCCAGACAGCACAGTTCGCACTGATGCCCAAAAGACATGCTTAATTGGAAAAGTGGAATAAAATCCAAAAAGTATTCAAAATCCAAAAAAACCTGTTGGATATAGTTATTGAGTACAGATAAAATATGAATTAAATATACTTTTGTCGAATAGATAGATATTCGCGAACAATAAGCGATACAGGGGTAAATGTTCAATATTACAAAATGGCATGAAAATGAACAACTTTTCGGGAGACATTTTTCTCACCTTGAATACTTTAATATGGAATATGCTTAACCATTGCAACTATAAAAGAGTCGCAATAACGTTCTATATAGTTTCTAAGAGTTTTAATAAAATTCTGGGGCAAATTAACCCATTGAGGCTGGATGGCAGTTTGGAGCTCTGGGGAAGTACTGGAAGGTAGGTGAAAACTTCGACCAGCATCTCCCCAATGAATCCAACACATACTCAATAGGATTCAGACCCGGAAATTTTTATAACCACGGCGTATATGAAAGATGTTACAACGTAGTTCAGATTCTCGGTAGATGGTAACACGTTGATTGTCACTCTCTTATCTGAGCTTTGATTCATCAGAGAAGAGGACGTTGCTCCAATGGTTAATGGCTCTAAATTCTGTGATCCCTGCACAAGAGAAGTATAGCCTGCCTGGCAAGAAGGTTTGATAGGGAAGATATTATGGGATGTCTTGTATAAAGTCCTTGATGATGAAGTCGTATGAGGATCAGTTGTCGCGCTAGCTGAGGATGACTCTGATGCAAGTTCTATAGCTGGTATTGGTTACATTGCCTAGTTAACGCCGTGTAAAGATCATTTGATTATGTACTTACACGTGTGAAGTATTTTACAGGTCATCCATAAACATTTTCTGTAGATACCTCGTTTATCTCTGCCTTCTAAAATATCGTCATAGACTTGATATCGTGACCTGGTGAATACCAACAGTTTTGACAGTTTTGACTTACCAACTGTTTCCGTTCTGACCGTAACATATTGAACATATGACTATGCATAAAATCATTCATTTGCTGTTTATTGGATATGATGTCAATAAAAGTTACAATCGACAACAAAACCAAGCAAAAATGGTAAATATTATTATTCACAGTTAAATTTTCTAATTTCGTATGTCACTGCTTCTAAAACAAATTTCTGACACAAAAATTAATTTTTCTGACACAAAAACTAAATAAAAATTTCTAAAACAAATTTCATCTTCTAAAACAAAATTTCTGATTGACTTACCTGAAAAACATAATTCCGCTGAATTTGCATACGCCTTTCTTAATCTACAAACTCATTTTTAGCCTTCTCTTGTAAATTTTTCTTATAAAACTTCTATTCAATTATGAATTATTTCTAGTCACTAGTGTATAACCCTATACCTCCATAATACCGTCTGGAAATCACGGGTTTAACATACATAAAACAATGTACCCTATTTATCGTCATGATAGACCTATTGCCAACTTGAAAAAATAATTTAAGGTTAAAAAATAAGATATATATGTAAACTAAATCGGATAAAATAAACATGGAATTTTCTGATACTGATTATAATACATATCAACCTAAACAATATAATAGGAACTCATAGTCAAGTGCAGCTTTAACTTTTAGTAATTTTCTATATATCTAGGGGCTCTTTACCTTGCTTGCTAAGCCTCGCCAATCCCCGTAACTCGTTTTGCAAGTCGGGAGGCTTTGCCTCCTACTTGCTGCGCTCGCAGAGTTTGCTTCGCGAGCTATTTCAAGCTAAACTAAAGTTAAAATCGGTAAACGGTTTATTTCAACGTGTTACCCTATTATTTATCTATAAATGTATCAAATTCCATATTTTTGTATGTTATATATTTTGCTGTATGAGACAGAGAAAATCGATGGACGTGCCGATATGAAAGAACATTTTCCACTTCAGTTGTGCACAAAAAATTAAAACATCTCGTAAACTACATCGAAATGGAAAAAAGGGCTCCTTCTCGTAAAAATTCAACCTCCCCGAAAAAATATGTTGTCTTGCTATTGTTAGTCTATCCAGGCCGCGAACTCGCAGCTCAAACATTTTGTATTTAACTTTGACATTAAGTATTTCTTAAGTTACAATATATATCGAAAAATTTGATGTGGGCAGCACATGACTTTCCTTATATAATGCAAAGAATTTACTACTTTTACAGTAAAAGAAAAAATTGAATTATTCTTATAGTATATACTTATATTCTTTCCAAGATACTGAATTTCCGTCAATTAGTCGTCATTTTCATTGATTTAGACTAATGTGTATCCATTTGGCGAGATTTTCGGTTAATTTGGCAACATTTAAAAAAGTCGTCAAGTTGGCGACATTCCGCCAAATTCGTCACCAAAATCTTGCCAAGCGTTATGGACGAAAAAATAAGTTATTCTTATAGCAGGTAAATGGCAATTGGCGTTCAAATACAAAAGTATTACTCAAAGCATCTTTTCTCATGAATGAAACGAACTAGATCCACGAGAATGATATCACCAAATTTATCGCATGATATTGCATATGAAAAGTAAACAAGTTTCTCAACAGTTCATATTTTTTTTAATTTATGGGATATTTTGAAGTATTTATTTGATAAATATGTAATATCTAGAGGACAGTGTATACTAGCTTTATAAAGTTTATGTCAATCGTTTTCAAAGGAAAAATTACATAGAAAATGTCTATTTTAGTAACTGTATTGAAGGTTTTGATATTTTGATGATTCTTTCAAGATTTCACTCGAAAATTTAGTAGATTTCTGAACATTCGATTGTGTTTATAAACAATAGGCTTCTAGTATTCATGGATTGTAATTTTTGTACCAAATTTCATTCAAGTCGCTCCATTCGTTCGTGAGATATCGTCAGACACACACACTCACACACACACTCACTCACACACACACACACACAGAGATACACACACACACAGAGATATACACACACACACACACACATACACACACACACACATACACACACACACACAGATATCACCTAAAAATGTACGATTCTTGATCAGAGGTGTTTGTTGAAACGTGCTCCCTCGTCGAAAACTCGAATTCGAATTTTCGACCCCGTCACAATACTTTCCTTATACATTATACTATGTATATAAGGAAAGTAAAAATGGTTTGCTTCAGCGTATTGTCCAAACCTTTCTCTACAAGTATACCATATTTTATATTTTTGTACGGTTTAGTTTTTCCCGTTACGAAGCAGAAAATCTCGAAAATTAAAAAATTTGTCGAACAGCGGTGGCGCCGTATCCAACATAGTTGCACAGTGTTTATGCCTTTTTTCATTCTGTCTGTCTGTCCGTTGGCATGATAACTGCAGTAAAAATGACTGTATCAAAATGTAATTTTAGTATGTTTTTGAGACGGTCTGTGGGACCTATGGTGATGTGAAAGAATAATATCACCCAATCAGTTTTGGATTTAACATGGGTTGAAAAATGAAATACCTTGAACCTTCTGGGACCTAATTCTTAAAATGTTTTTAAACGAATTGCTTCGAATATTTTAGGACATTTTCAAATTATCACGTAAAATGTGTAAAAAAAGTTTTTCAAAATATGTTAAGAAGTTTTTTTTTAAATAAAAATCAAAATAATAATTACACTTATATTATATGAAGAGATCCTATGATTCACTGCAAAATAAAATATGACATTCAGTTTTTTTTCGCTTAGTGAAAATCGTGATTTTTAAGGAACGGTTATATTTATATTTAGTGTTGCATCCGTCCTAAAACCGCTTTATTTTTACATATTATCTATGTATCTAAATTCTATGCCTATTGGATTACAATATGTTTTACTTTAAATTATCTCCAAACTTTGATTAGTTCTACAAATAAGCTTGATCTTAACGTATGCAGAATGTAAACAATTCAAGCAATTGTAAGATTAGCTGTATAAGATTTGTTGAATTTTTTAAACGACAAATTATTCAGCTCTGGAGTCTGGAATATAAGTGATATGAATGAAATATTCATTGATTTTACATTGATTTTGCTTTTATTGATGAAGTTTAAAGTTTCCAAATTATAGTAGTACTGTGATAACTTAAAACTAGTGCTAAATGTATCGCATTTTAGATATGTTAAAATAAAATTGGAAAATGTTTCATAATCAATGCTTTATGTATGATTAATCTTTCTTGTTTTTAATAGAGGCTAAAATTAAATTATTTCTAATTATTTTGTTTCGAAATATTACTTTGAATTTCACTCTATTCGCGTGTTCGTTGGTAATTTAGGGAAAAACGCAAGACCTCAATAAACAATTTTGCTAAACAAACATCCAGATTTACTAAATCTAAATATTTAAATTATTCGTGTCCTCTTTGGGTGTGGCAAGGAAAAACATTCAACAATCTATTTATGATCGTGGTCATTTGAGTTTTCCGTACTAATGGCACTAAAACAAGCCACACATTTTCAAATCCTGCTGCATGCTTAGCGTTAATGAGTCTGAATTTACGGTCTTATGTGTTTGGGTTGGAGAAAAATGTTATGATGCACAATACATGAATAAATTCTTCCTTTAATTTTGTGGAACAACATTGCAGTTTTGGAAGTTTGGCTGTCAGAAGTTGTTAGTTCAAATGAATCCAAAAGATAAGTATTTAATTGAATATTGTTTTTAGTGAAGTAACTGTTTTGTCAAAATAATCTTGAAGAAAGTATCTTTTCTTGGCTTACGAAATCGTTCGATACATTTGAAAACTAATTTTATGGTAATTTACAATGAAATGTTTTGCGGAATGAAAATATTGACAGTAGTTTGCACTATTTATTACTCCCCCTATATAGATACTAATATGTATAAGGAAAGTATTGTAAAGGGGCTGAAAACTCAAATTGAGGTTTAGAACGAAAGTGCACTTTCAAGCATTCTTGAATTCGAATCGAACGTTTTTGATACGATGTCTGTGTGTATGCGCATGTGTAAAAGCGTTTTCTGCTTTCACATTCAAATGTATAAGTTAGTTGATATAAAACATGTATAACACAATAACGTAATAGTGGTAAGTACTAAACTCCAGAGTTCAGATCCGTCTCCCTGGTGAGAAGCGAAACTACAACTCAATGGCTGGAAGTAATAAATGACAAGTAAAATAGCACGTGAAAAGAAGACTCTATATATTTCATTATAGTAAAGGAACATTCTTTAATTTTCTTTATGAAGCACAGATAAGACATTATTCGTAATTTAAATTCAATTTTCCAAAAATGGCAATTATAACTCCTTCATTCATGAGTTAGGTTTCTAACATTTGTTTCAGAACAATATATCTAGCTTGAAAATCTTTTAGTATAGATATTACCATAATTAAATAACCTTTTCAACAATATAATATACCAGGGGAGATTGATACAGATCTATTACTTTTAAGCTGGCTTTTTATATTTAAAAATTCCATAGACATACAACCAGCAATTCAATTTTACAATCTCCCAATTAAAGGAAAATAACATACGAACCTATATTTTGGTTCTGAGGGGCTCTGTCGGTCGAAGAACATTTTTGAGAGCACTTTTTATTAAGTTAAATTAAAATTTAAAATAGATTCATTTTTGTTTTACATTGGAACAAAATCTATATGCGACCGACAGCCCTCTCGTCCATGGTAAGCTCTATATTTCATCCAAGCGCGTCCCTCTACATTTTACCTCGCTGACGTCACCACAACATATACATATCACACGTACAAAACCGAGCATTGGAAAATAATCAACAAAATAAAATTAACACTCAACGGCTTTGCTTTCTCTCTCCGCTGACTGGCAGGCGAGCCTTTTCAAGGTCGCACACACTCCACAATTTGCTCTATTTCCCCAGAAATCGTCTGAGAGCTTCTACATTTACATGACATGAAAAAGGAGCATTTAAACAAAAATATGCATCGCAGATTTCGATGCCACAAATATCTTCCCCCCCCCCCGGCAAAAAATTTTGCAACCGCAGGGCAGGAAAATTTTCTCCAAGAGAATCCTGTAGAAGCATCACCTCCAGCAGGGCGATCGCAGAAGCAGCAACTGCCGCAGGCAATTTTGCACAAAAATTTTGAGGGTGAGCAATGTACGTACGTCTACACTACCACCACACTCAAGGAGTCCAGAGACTTGATCAGGGTCCCCGTTGTCCAAGAGTCAAAACATCAAAACATGGCCAAAAGAGAGGACACAATGCTGTCAAAAACTGCTATAGGATCCTTTCAAAAGAAAACACACAGTTAAAACATATGCAAATACACTGAAATACACAAAATATGCTCTTATCAAACTTTCTCAAATTCTTCAAATAAAAAATAATACACCTGTAAAATACACTAAAGATTCCTGCTGTGTAACTATACAGAAAAATATGTTTCCAGAAAGAGTAAAATCAGCGGGGATCTATACGGGTTGCCATCATAATAAAATGGGTGTGTATGAAAATGAAAAAAAATATCCCGCGTGCTGGGCTTCTGGTGCATCCAGACGAAAACAGGACAGCCACGGTCCAAAGCACTTGTCAATTCAGCAAAGATGAGAAACCCAACTCCAAAGCGATGAGTCCTCCATCACGACATCACTCCTCCGACACACAGGGGTTCCAGAAGATACGCTTCTCGCCTCCGCTCTGGAAACAACGGCGAGATCTGTCCAGCCTCGACCAGGTGCAGCAAAAAGCCGGGATTTTAAAATGCTTCATTCACTTCCCCCTCGAAACACAGGGTGTAGCTTGTTTGTGTAAACACCTGCAATTTACTCAAAAAAGAAAAAACATATGCAACATTGAACTCAAGGGACAATGGTGACTGACGAAACTACTGTACTCATTGTACCAGTAGGGAAGTGGACTTGTAAAAATGTAAACATGAAATTGCAGATCAAATAAAAAATATATGTAAAGCAGGAACAGAAAAACACATGAAATAAATTTTCAAAAACAGAAATATTCAAAATTTTTTCAAAATCAGGTAAGTTGTCAGAAGTGTCAACTCATGCACTTCACAACAGTTTTTCATGTCAGGTATTCAAAATTCTGCACATCTGAAATTAAAATTTTCATCACCACATGATATTAAATTACTTGAAATTATTGTAAATATTGAAACTTATTGCAGAAGAGGTTCCATCACAACCTCAAACAGATGAACTTGATCAAACACAGTCATCTCATCACTCAAAAAAGCTTTTCGAAGATTTCAAAACAAATCACCAAAATTTTCACAGTTCAAAAATCACGAAAAGTTTCAAATTTCCAGATTCGAAAAGTTTATCAAAAGATAATCAAAAGTTCTGTAGAGTGAAAAGTTTCTGTCGATATCACACACATCACAAAATTAAAATTGCATATAAATTCAAAACAGTAAAATTAATAAAAATTTTGTATTTTCACAGATGAAGCATGTTTCACAGATGAAATAACCTTCCATTACAATGGGTCAGAGATGTGTGTAAATAAAATATTTAGAATAAACAATAATAAATTTCAATAATCAGATTCAATACTTTCAGAAAAATTATGCACAACAATCAATTAAGCTTAAATTTCAAAATTCCAAAATTTTAACAAGCTGCATTAACAATTACTGTATCACTCTTTCTTAAACAAATTTTGTAAACACTGGAATTTTTCATCACAGAAGAAGAAGATTTTGAACATTGTTGTGCACAGATGAAAAACTGGATTAATTAAATTGTCTAAGAGAATATCGACTGTTCACTCTAGGACGCTGCTGGTTTAAAGCTCTATTGTAGACCACTCTGGTATGACGGTTATCACAGTTTGTGTGACTGGAAGGAGAAGGTTGTTTGTTTACACTATTTGGATCCCTGGAAAATGGAACACTGGAATCTGGAGCACTGGAAACAGGTTGTTTGTTTGCACGGCTCTGAGAACTGGAAATTGGAGCACTGGAATTTTGTCGCTGGAAAACACTCGAGGTTGATGAGGACACAGTTTGTTTATCACGACCAAGTGCACTATCTTTTGGAAGAGTTTGAAGCTCAACTCTTCTAGGTGGTAGTAATGTAAGTCTGTTGACATGGACTCTCTGCTCGTTCTTCGGATTTAGAACATGTTGTATTATAAAGTTAACTGGAGAGATTTTCTTGATCACCTTAAATGGACCTCTATTATATGAAGAAAGTTTTTTGGACTGGTCGCGTGGTAAATATGGTGTGTAAAGGTACACATGGTCATTTACTTTAATCACAGGTTGTTTTGCACCTTTATGTTGTTGTTGCATTTGACTCTGTTGTGCTTTATCCAAATTAACTTTAACAATTTCATAGATTTTCTTTAATCTATATTCCAAATCTTGACCATAATCATGCACAGAATCATACTTTGTGCTTTTAAATCCTGTTAAAAGGGTATTTGGTACTGTTAAATCTCTGCCATACATGAGGTATGCAGGAGTTTCTCCAGTTGATGCATGAACAGCATTTCTGTGGGCCAGAAGGGCAAAAGGAACTGAACGATCCCAGTCGTCTTTTTCTTTATATGCAAGATTCTTCAAACTTCTGAGCAAAGATTTATTTGCTCTCTCGCAGAGGCCATCAGATTGGGGATGATAGCTAGTGGTACTATGTTTGATGATTCCCAACTTCTTGTATAGGCTCTGAGCAGCTTTTGAAAGAAAGTTCGACCCTTTGTCCGTAATCAGGTGATGGGGAATACCGTGAGACGATATGAATTTCTCAAAACATTCCAAAATTTTCTCTGAAGTAATAGATGACAATGGGTAAGCTTCTGCCCATCTTGTGAAATAGTCTGTAATGACTAAAATGTACCTTTTCCCAGAATTGGAAACTGGAAAAGGGCCTATACAATCCATTGCCACTCTTTGGAAGGGAAAATCAGATGTATCAAACTTCTGTACTGGTGCTTTAAAATTTCTGAACCCATGGTTCATGACACAAACATCACAAGAACTGACATAATTCTGTGTTTGAGTGTACATGTCTTGCCAATAATACTTTCTGCTGATACTGGACAAAGTTCTGCGAAACCCACAGTGAGCAAATGCAGGACAGTCATGGTGCAGCCACAAAATTTCAGATACCAATGACTGAGGTACTACCAATCTTTCATTAAATTCGTGTCTTCTTTTGGGGTGCTTATGTGTTCACCACAATGCATTTTCTCTCTCGAAAAAGGTTAATCTTTGTGGATATGGAGCCACATTTTTTTCTAAGAAATTCTTAATTTTGTTGCATCTGCTATCAGATTTTTGAGCGTTAACTATTCTAGTAAACAAAGTTGGTTCCACTGTCAATTGCTCTAAATTTTCACTCTGAATATTTTCTTCATCATTTACATTTGTATTAATTGCATTCACCTGTTGAATTTCTGAACTTTTTGAAGATTTCTGATTTTGTGCAAAATTTACTTTCTTTGGTTTTTGGGCATTAGCCGAATTTTTAGCACTTGCAGAATTCTTTGACAATGGATTTTCCTTGTCACCGACACATCTTGATAAGTAATCAGCCACAATATTCGCCTTTCCTGGCTTATGAATGATCTCATAGTCAAACTGGGAAAGAGAAGCTATCCAACGTGAAAGTCTGGAGGTTGGATCCTTGAATTTGAAAATAAATGAGAGGGAGTGCTGATCACAATAAATTGTGAAATGAGCTCCAATTAAATAGTGTTTGAAAAAATTTGTTGCCCAGACTACAGCTAAAGCTTCACGCTCAACAACACTGTATCTGGTTTCAGCATCATTTAGCTTCCTGCTGGCATATGAAATAGGGTGTAAAAAACCATTTTCATCTTGCTGTGAAATATATGCTCCAAGTGCATATTTAGATGCATCTGTGTGCAATATGAATTTCTTTTTAAAATCAGGTAAAATCAAAATTGGTTCTTTTAAAAGTTCTTTCCTTAAAATGTCAAAAGATTCTTGAGCTGCTTCATTCCACTTAAATTTTTCACCTTGTTTTGTTTTTAAAAGTTGTGTGAGGGGCAAAGCAACATCTGCAAAATTCTTCACAAATTTTCTATAAAATCCTGTGAGACCCAGGAATTGCCTCACATTCTTTATGGACTTTGGCGTCTTAAATTTCTGAATTGTTTCCAAATTGTGTGGATCAGGCTGCACTTTCCCATCTGAGACTAAAAATCCCAGGTATTTAATTGTTTTTCGAAAGAAGTAACATTTTGAAGGCTTTAGTTTTAAGTGATGTTCTTGCAATTTAACAAATACTTCTTCCAATTTTTGTATATGTTCTTCAAAGGATTTTGAAGCCACAACTATATCATCTATATAAACATTCGAAACACCTGCCAAAACCAATGACATCAATCTTTGGAAAGATGCAGGGGCATTTTTGAGCCCAAAAGGAGTGCGACACCACTCGAAATGGCCTTTGTTGGTTGAAAAAGCTGTCTTTTCACAGTCATTCGGGTCCAAACAAAGTTGGTAAAACCCAGAAGTAAGGTCCAGAGTAGAAAAATAAGTTGCTCCAGCCAAATTGTCGATGAGCTCACTGATATTAGGTATTGGATATGGTTCGTCAATCATGACTTCATTTAACTGCCTAAAATCGCAGACCAAACGATATGACCCATCTGCTTTCTTGACAAACAGGACAGGGGTATTATAAGGCGAAGTACTGGGCCTAATAATACCCGCACCAAGAAGTTCTGTAACATGTTTATTTAATTCTTCTTGAAGGTGATGAGGCACTCTGTAATTTTTCTTTTTTATTGGTATGTTAGTTCTTAAATTTATTGTATGGAAAATTGTATCACAACCCTCAATTTCTGAAACCGACTTTGCAAAAACTCTACGATGCTTTTTAAGAAGTTTCAATAACTTCCTCTTCTTCTCTCCATATAAGTGACTTAAGTCAAAGTCACCACCCCATGCTTCAAATTTTTCATTATTTTCAATGGGTGTGTGGTCAGTTACTGTATTTACTGGCAATGCTTGTACTTCTTTAATACTTTGTAATTTTGCAATTTTCATTTTCTTGTTCAAATTAATTACATTTTCAGAAGGATTTGCTATTTTCACATACAAATAATCTTTTTGAGGTGTCTTGTACACTGCTCTTGCCACAAAAAATTCTTTTTCTCCCTCAAGCGGTTCAATCAAAATAGTATCATTATCTTGAAATTTATGATTTATTCTAATTTTTACAAAAGATTCAGTAAGTGGATTAAGTTTACTTTTTTGAAATACAGTTGCAACAATAAATTTATTTTCTTTAATTTCATTAATAATATTGATTCTCTCTTCCTTTTCATTATAAGTGTTTTTGTACAAAGGTGGTCCCAAAACTGAGTTATTCGGGCTGGTCAGAAAGTAAGGAATTTCCTTCCGATTTGCATTGTTTACATTCGTGAATGTCTGTCTGTCATGTACCTTTTCATTTCTATTTCCAAAATTCTGATCAAAATTTCTAAATAAACTTCGTCTTTCCAAACAACTATCTTCTTGTAAGCTACAGACATTTGCCAGTGAAAATTCCTGACTGGAAAAATTTTCTCTGCTTTTAAATGGAATATTTTGTCCACACATGATCATGTTATTGTTTTCAAAATCGATTACAGCTTTATTTTCTGTTAAAAATGAGTTTCCAATGATAGCTTTGTAATTTGATGGTGCAGGAGAATTCAAAACCCAGAACTCAAGAATAAAGTTTTCATCCTGTATGGTTAATTTAATTGAAATTTTATAATTCACAATTGTATCTCCTCCGTTAAATCCCCGCAGTACAGCAGGTTTTCTATGCACTGTATACTGTTTATCGAATAAATTTAAAATTTCTTCATATGTGATATTTATGCTGGACCCTGTGTCAATTAGCATATTCATGGAATTTCCTGCAAGTTTAGCAGAAATAACAGGCAAGTTTGTTGCATTTTGAGATGCGTTCTGTACTATTGTACTAATTTCATAAGTGTTTCCAAAATTTCCAAAGCTCTTTCTTGAATTTTAGTTCAAATTTCCAAAATGTACTTGATTGGCTGATCTGTCTTTTCTAAAATTTCTTCTATTAAAGTTACTTTTATAGCCGAAATTTGTGTTATTACTATTATTTCTCCTAAAATTTGGACTTTTGTAAATGTCGAAAGTATTTCCTCTATTGTTGTTGTTTCCTCTAGCTCTTGGTGTAGCCGGAATAAAATTATTTCTTTCACCAGGTTTCCTGTAACTACAAACTCCTCTCTGTTGATTTACTTCTCTACGGAAGTTATTTCTGCTTTCTTCTCTCCTCGGGGTAACCGGAATTCTTCTCGCAAATTTTCCTCTACTTCTGCTTCCCGGGGATATGTACGTCTTCATATTTGATCGAAAATTTCTTAAATTAGGTGTTCTAGGGGATTTCTGTGTTACGTCATTTTCTTCCCATATTTCTTCTTCGTCTTCCCAATTTTCTTCCTGTCTGTCCCTTTTTTCCAGTTCATTCTTAAATTCTTCGATCTGTTTACTCTGAATTTCAAGTAGTTTTTCTAATTCTGTTATTTTCTCATTTCCTAAATTTTTCTTTTCAACCGAATTTACTTCTAAATGTTCTTCATTTTCGTTTTTACACTGCTCTTCAAGCACCGCTAACTCTTTAGCTGATTCAAATGTTTTCGGATTCTGCGCTAGGACTAATCTTCTAAAATCAGGATTTAATCCCCTTATAAATGCATTTTTCAAAAGCGCTTTTCTTATGGAGTAATTATTGTTTTTTTCCAACTCTTCCGGTACCGCAACGTACGAAGCCGATTCAATTCGCACAGCGAACTGGCGAACCGTTTCTCCAGATTTCTGTCTTATATTTACTAGCTCAGCAATTCGCTTTGCCATATCTTGTGTATTTTCAAAATTTTCCCTAAGAGCCGAAACTAATTCATCATAATTCTTCGAATTCTTTAAATTCGGAATGCCGTTTACTAGCCGACTCGCTGGACCAGACAGTTTCATTTTCAAACAAAAAATTTTCTCTTGAGACGTCCATCCCGCATTCTCTGATATCAACTCCAATCTATCTAAAAATGATTGGAGTGAACTATCCTCCGCTCCGGAGAACTCTGGAACCGAGTTCCAAAATTGAGTCTTCCCGATGTTTGATTTAGCAGCCCCAGTGGTGCTAACAGAAAGTGACCGACGCTGAGGAGGTGAGCGTACCGGTGAAGGTGAAGCCTGTCTGACATTGCTAACGTTCCTTTGAACTTGTGAGTTACTTCTCAAATTTCTTTTCCTTCTGCTTTGTCTGCCTGACATTTTTAATTTTTGTTCTTAAATTTCTTTTTAACAAATGTTTATTTTAAATCAAGTCGAAAATGTGTCGTGTAAAAAGTGTTCTTGTTGTGAAAATGTTTATATGTCACAATATGCAGCAATTTCATACATTTATTTCATTTGCAAATATATACTGACTTACTTCGGTGGTATCAAAGACCACATTCATATCTGTATATACACATATTATAAATACATTTTCTTTTCACAAAAATATCAAATATATTTTTATTCTAGTACCAATCTTGCCATTTCAAAATCATTTTTTTGAAACCGAAAATAACAAATATTTTTTTTTGAAATCGAAAGTATTCCAGCACTCAGGGAGACAAAAGGGCACGGCGCCAAACATGTAAAAGCGTTTTCTGCTTTCACATTCAAATGTATAAGTTAGTTGATATAAAACATGTATAACACAATAACGTAATAGTGGTAAGTACTAAACTCCAGAGTTCAGATCCGTCTCCCTGGTGAGAAGCGAAACTACAACTCAATGGCTAGAAGTAATAAATGACAAGTAAAATAGCACGTGAAAAGAAGACTCTATATATTTCATTATAGTAAAGGAACATTCTTTAATTTTCTTTATGAAGCACAGATAAGACATTATTCGTAATTTAAATTCAATTTTCCAAAAATGGCAATTATAACTCCTTCATTCATGAGTTAGGTTTCTAACATTTGTTTCAGAACAATATATCTAGCTTGAAAATCTTTTAGTATAGATATTACCATAATTAAATAACCTTTTCAACAATATAATATACCAGGGGAGATTGATACAGATCTATTACTTTTAAGCTGGCTTTTTACATTTAAAAATTCCATAGACATACAACCAGCAATTCAATTTTACAATCTCCCAATTAAAGGAAAATAACATACGAACCTATATTTTGGTTCTGAGGGGCTCTGTCGGTCGAAGAACATTTTTGAGAGCACTTTTTATTAAGTTAAATTAAAATTTAAAATAGATTCATTTTTGTTTTACATTGGAACAAAATCTATATGCGACCGACAGCCCTCTCGTCCATGGTAAGCTCTATATTTCATCCAAGCGCGTCCCTCTACATTTTACCTCGCTGACGTCACCACAACATATACATATCACACGTACAAAACCGAGCATTGGAAAATAATCAACAAAATAAAATTAACACTCAACGGCTTTGCTTTCTCTCTCCGCTGACTGGCAGGCGAGCCTTTTCAAGGTCGCACACACTCCACAATTTGCTCTATTTCCCCAGAAATCGTCTGAGAGCTTCTACATTTACATGACATGAAAAAGGAGCATTTAAACAAAAATATGCATCGCAGATTTCGATGCCACACATGAATGTATGTGTGTGTGCGCCCACGTGTATTATTTTTGTTTTATTTTTATTTTTATGGTTTTATTTTTATTTTCCCTATAATCATAGGGAAAATAAAAATGCATATATGGAATGTACCGTATATTCAAATTGGTGTTTTTGACGGAAGATTACATTTCAAGCATCCCTGAATTCGAATCGAAAGTTTTTGAGGTGATGTCTGTATGTATATTTGTGTGTCTATGCCCGTGAGTCTGTAGATGCGATATTTCGGGAACGAATTGAGCGTTTCGATATAAATTTGGTACAGATAATACAGTGAATACTGAAAACCTATTGTTTTTAAACGCAATCGAATATTCGAAAAAACAATTTTCAAATAAAATTTTGAAAAATAATTTAAAAAATATAAACCTCCAATAACGTTAAGTACATGATCATTTTATAGGTTATTTATCATAGAAAAACGAATGAAACAAATTTTAGAACACAGCATGAACCGTTATCGAGATATTGTATAATTTTGAAATACATTTATTAAAACGTTATATAAAAATATTAACTATTAGTAAATATGTTCACTTCTCATGTGTTATAATATGCGATAAATGTATGAAATACATGAACATCTTTCACGTGGATTTAGGTTATTCCATTCAGGAGAATAGATACTTTGAGTAATAGTTTGGCATTTTGGCGCCTAACAATTCGCCAACAGTTATTTATATATATAAGGAAAGTTATTCTCTCTGTTTGTTTGTAAAGCTGGACAACTTATGTGGCGTACTTTGCGACTCATTTAGTGGAATACTGGCGATATTTTGCACCAAATTGACAAAATTATCATAAAAATTGGAAAAATGACGCTAAATTACCGAAAACGACGCCGACATGATTAATAAACGCCGAAATTGACGAAAATGACGCCGAAATTGATTAATAAATTTTTAAAATATTTTAATATATTTACGCTAAATTGCTTCCTGCGGAAACTATCAATAATTATAATTGTCAATTTAATTTGACGCAAAATAAAATGCAATAGTGTATTTCGAAAGAGTTTTACATGTTTTCATCCGATAAAGCGCCATATGTACAGTTTAACGTTAAAAACATTGTAACGTAGCCCATATACAACACCTTTTCACTGTGAAAGAAGTACGTGCATTCATTGCATCATGTAGGAAAATTAAGTTCTGCCCACATCAGATTTTTTGGTTCCCGAAATTGTTTGATCCATTTGAAAACTAATTTTAGGGTACTTCATAATGAAATGTTTTGTTCAAAGAAAATTATGACAGCAGTGCTGTACTATTTATTACTTTCCTTATATACTTAATGTATAAGGAAAGTATTGTGACGGGGTCGAAAATTCGAATTCGGATTTTCGACCGAAGAGCAAGTTTCAAGCATCCCTGATCACGAATCAAACATTTTTGAAGTGATGTCTATATGTGTGTGTATGTGTGTGTGTGTGTGAAAGTATGCGTGTGTGTGTGTGTGAGTGTCATTGAGACTGTTGAGACGATAACTTACAAACAAATAGACCGATTTGAACAATATTTGGTGCAAAAATCCCAATCCGTAAACACTGGAAGTCTATGGTTTTTATATGCAATCGAATGCTTGGTCGTGTGGTCTGGGCCTTCAACACTTTGGGGATTCTATTTTTTTCGATCCTGACCGTTCGACTTACCTGCAGGTGTAAGATATCAATTTGGACGACCGGAAAGTGCCATCCAATTTTGACCGGAACCCAGTGGGAGCGACACCCACAAGGACCGCACACTCCTTCCCCTACCACCAGCATCTCGGAAGGACTTTCAGACCCATATTTTTAACGTGTCCGTATTCTACGTGAACACCAGGACTGTTTGGGGTGGCGGAAATCGAAGCCGGGAAATCCGAGTGCAATCCCAGTGCTCTAATCTCTGGGCTGCCCTACCCCACTGATGAGGATTTTGTTTGTAAGTATATATAAGTCATTTTGTCTGCACTATTAAGTTGTCAAAAAAGATCAATTTAAATGTACGGGATGTTAATTCAACGCCGAACACAATGGGATTTTCATATTGTGCACTAACAATTTGTTGGGAAAGAAGTAAAATCATTGCATTATGTGAGTAAAGTCCTGCCCTTATACATTATATTTATTTGTAATAAAAACAGTCGCTAAAATGTCACCAAAATCGTGGGACTCTGCCATTTCTAACCGCAGGCATTGCCTGATATGCAGATGGTAAAAGACGTGCGTTGTATAAATACCTGAATATAACCTACAAATACACTTTTCATAATATTAACACCCTCCCCCTCTTACAATATCCCTCGCATTGGGAAACGTACACCTGCTGCGCAAGGCTTGTCTTCAATATTGCTCGCATCAAATCGCCTGTCGTAGATTCGGAGATAAATAGTTATACCAAGGAGCTGCTGATTGGCAATCGCCTCAACCAGGTAGTTGATGCTCTTTGTACTGCGTGGGCAGACGTTTCAATGGACCCTTTATTAGATAGTATATAGTATAATGCGGAAAGGGCAGCTATTTAGAGGTCAAAACAGACATTTTTACGGACAGTTCGAATTGGATAACATTATATCTAAAGTTAGAAGTTGTCAGAGGGGAAGCAAAGGTTCCGGGTTTGCAAGCGATTTGTGCTCATGTGAATAGAAAGTTCAAAATTAAAGAAAAAAAAATGTGATGTAAATTTCCCTACAGAATAAAACTCATTTTCTCTTTATTTATTTAATAATTCAGTGAAGTGAGTTTAATTGCGTAAAATATCACCGAATTTGCACTTTTAATTTAATTTTTGTTCTTATTTGGTAACTGGACATTCTTTTCAAAGGCATGTAATTCTTTTCAAAGGTATGTTCTAAAATATCTCGATAACGGTTAGTCTTAGAGTAATGGGGCTGGTTGTATTCTTTCCTCGTCAAAAATTATGTACAAAGCAAGTATTTAATTGATACATTTGAGCATACGTAGTCTTTTACTTTATATTTTGACTATTTTTGCTGGTCATTTCGTAAAAAAATCAGATTCTTTTTTTCCGAATTGTACCAAAATCTAATCAGCACCAGAATATCCCATTAGTGACTTATCTGCGAAATTTGGTCATTTAGTTTTTGAGTCAGAATGTTTACATACATTCCACAGATAGACACACAGACACACACACACACAGACGTCACGCTAGAAATGGTTTTTCGTGTTATAGAGGTCTCAAAACGTGTAGATCCGTCGAAAACTCGAGTTGCAATTTTCGACAGTTTCCCTATACATTACAATATATTGCAGGGAAAGTAAAAATGTAGTTTCAATATTTTAATATTTTAAACATATTGTCTTTTAAAAAATAATAAACAGTTTGGTGTGAGTGAGCTTTTGCTTCCCCTTACTTTCATTCGCAAAGTCTTCCAAAATATAAAAGATAGATGTAAACAGTGAGGGACAAAAATGTTCGAAACGAAATCAAATTTTGCGATTAATAATTTGTTTTAATGAAGCTCTTATCGTTTCGAGCAATCGTCTTATAAAACTCGAGCAATCGTCTTATAAGTTGATAGATGATTGACATTTTTCCGTTTTTGATATTTGTAATGCTTAAATCTTGAAAATTAAAAGTACTATCTATATATAGTATGTAAATATTTTGTAGCTCTTTGAAAGCCTTACAAGGTTATGCGATTTGATTTCGAATTGAGTTCTTTGCTTTCGAAATATATTGGTTATAATTTCGATATTTCGATATTTTGAACTGTTGTCAAAAGGTGGTTCTTATTTCGATATTTCAACTAGCTATCTATATAAATAAAATTAAAACTCTCTTTCTCTCCCTCTCCCCCTCTCTCCGTCCCGCTCTCTCTCCCTCTCTGTCTATTTCTTCCCCTCTTTCTGTGTGTGTGTTTTATCATGTCTGTAAAACGGCTGCAACGAATGCCATGACATTTTGTGAGTAGCCATGAAATACCCACTTACAATCTAGCCCATGTTTTGAGGACCAATGGTATTAATAGTATAATTATTATTAATAAATAAAAAATATTTATGAATACTAATTATATAAATAAGAATACTCCAGGTATTCCTTATCTTTGCTGTGATATGCCAATGGAATCCTTGCTGTGATATGCCAATGGTGAAGAATTTTCAGGTTCTAAACGTCAATAATTAAAATAGTTAAAGGTCAATAATAAAAGGTAGATGCTATAAAAGGGTAAAGTTACATCTTTATAGATCACCAGGGGGTTTTCGGAGGGTTTGAAAATACTTTCGCAACCCAGTTCTGCCACACCTGAGAGGTTTTCAAAATTCAACTAGGTTATCTCGCGTGGTTCATATTGTATGTGAGCATCAATGCATCCTTCTATATTACTGGAGGTGCTTCTTATGGTTTGGAAATACTTATCAACCACTCTACTACATTTTCTGTTTTGCCCTCACAAGAGAGGTATAACTGAAAAATTCGATTTGTGAACGATATTATAAGTGTAAAAAGATTAATTTTTCTCTGTCACCAGGGTTTATCTGCATGGTTTGGAAAGTAAACATAAAAATTCGTTGTTTAGACTAAAATAAAAACTCAAAGTCTCCTTAACGAGGTTTGTCTGTACTCCACATCACTGGAGACTTCCATTGCACGCATGTATAATGAGAGCACCATGAAAGATGAATCCACAAACTACTCTAATCTCAAAGTCCCTTACAGAGTAATTGAAATCCCAGTTTACCTGAACTCCAAAACTCACGACTCCCCCTCCCCCCCTCCCCATTTAATCAAGGTAGTACTCATTAACTCATCAGAGTACCAGGTACTAGAAATTAATGGTACTCCCTCACCGTATCCCTGTAGGATACACATTACAGGGCTCTTTGTAATAATGAATTAATGTAATGAAAAATATACTTCCCTCCTCCCCCCTGAAATCTTTACCAGAGCTTCTCAAGAGTTTTGTACGATTGATTCTTAACCCTGGAAGAACTTTCATTATCGAAATGATATTGAGTTCACCCCCCGGTACTTTCCCCCTTTATGGTGTTCGGAATGCACGGCCACACACGTAAATGGGATCTCTAGAAATAGGAGAAGGAGGGGAGAGGTTTCAAATGGATCGCGATCGATCCGGGAATAGGTGAGGGTCATGGTTGGGTGAACAATTGCAGGGAAAACATGGGCAAAAAGCGATGTTGAGGCCGCCTCTTAACGGTAACCGTGCAAAAGGCAAGATATAGTGAGGGGCGGAGCTGCCACTACCTCAATCAGTGGCGTACGCTGTAGATCATTGTTGGGGAGTAGTTTCTTCACGAATCAGTGCTGTATACCTTATGGCATCATTCACCAAACCGTGTACTAGAGAACAATGGTCCTGTGTAAGATGCGACTGAGTGTCCATGGTGAAATTCAAACTTTCAAAAACAAAATTATTGGGTATTAATTTATCATGTAGGAAATATAGCTTGGGTGATGCAGAGAGCGTATTAAAAGAGAAACACAAAGACTAGAGAAATGAGGACGATATTAAGGCAGGGGCTCGCGCCCAGGGCACCCATTCAAAAGAAGGCCCCCAGCAGTTTGCTTGGGTAATAAAAAAGTTAGCTAAATATCTGAGATTAAAAAGTAAATAAAAAGAAAGTTTCCTGATTCCCCCCCCACCCCAAAACAAATATGTTAAACTGCTGCTAAAATTTATGCTGATGAACGGTTATTTTGTTGCACTACCTAAGTGAGAACTCTGAAAACTGATAGAAAATGAAATATAATGTTAACGAGAATGTTGAAATATAATGTTAACAAGAAAGATCAACAATGCTTAAAGTATTGATTATGAAACACATTGCAACTTCAATGCAATTTTATTTAAACATCTCTAAAATGCAATACATTCCTCGGTAATACTTTAAAACTTATCACAATACTACATTAATTATTATATTTGAAAACTTAAAAATTCATCGAAAAAAATGAACTTTATTCAAATGACGGCATTGAAATATAAATTGTCTGGTTTAAACATCTCTAAAATGCGATACATTCCTTGGTAATATTTTTAAAATTATCATAATACTACGAAAATTTATTATATTTGAAAAATTCATCGAAAACAACTGAAATTCATTCAAATGACGTTATAGAAATAATAACATGACTGGATCTCTCTATAAAAGCAGGATTTCATTCATAACTTTCTCCCATTCATTTCATTCATCACAATACTATAATAATTTATTTTATTTAAAAATTAAGACCATGGAGCTACATGTAATTAAACTTTATGCTTAAAACTTCATTGAAAATAATCGTCCTTCTCTCTATAAAATCAATGAATATCATTCGTATCAGCTATGCAGACTCCATGAGTTAAATAAATTTGCGTTAAAGAAATACAGCAATTCTTATACAACTCATTCTACATATTTTGCTGTTTACATTTTACATAAGTGAAAAATAGGCTTCGTTGCAGAAATAATCAAATTTGGATGATCATTTAAACTCAAATATATTGCAATTGCGTTGTTTCAGTATGTAGATGCACAGAATTTAAGCAAAAATAAAGTGGTTTTAGGACTGATGCAACATTCAGTATGAATTAAAAAGAACTTTAAAAATCACGATTTTGAGAAAAGATGGATGCCATATTTCATTTTAAAGTGGGTCATGTGATCTTTTCATATCATGGTCACGTGATCGCTTCATATAAGAGGTGTAATTATTATTTTAATTTTAATTCAAAAAACTACTAAATATATTTCGCTGAATTTTTTTTATATATTTTATGGAACAATTTGAATATTACCTAAAATTTTCGAATTTGTGAATTTTAAATCATCTTAAAAAATGTTTGAAAAATTAGGTCCCATAAGGTTCAATGCATATCATTTTTTCAACCCGGGTTCAATCCAAAACTTATTGGGTGATATTATTCATTTATATTTCCGTAGGTTCTACAGACCGTCTGAATAACATACTAAAATTTCATTTTGATTACGTCATTTTTACGACAGTTATCGTGCTAACGCACAGACAGACAGACAGACAGACAGAATGGACAAAGTCATAAACACGTTTCAACTTTGTTGTCATATGTTACAATTTAATATATAATTTAAAATTGCATTTTAAATTCTATTATTTGGATTTTAAACTGTGGCAGTTCGAACTTTTTGATTTAAGGTCGTTTCAGATAAATAGGGAAATAAAATTATTGTACTTAGTATATCAAATTTACTAAAACTACACTGAACTATACTATATATTCATTAGTATATATACTTTATATAGTGAATAATGTACTTAGTATATGGAAATTATTGCGACAGGGTCGAAAATTCGAATGCGAGTTTTTGACGTACGAATTTCCACAAAATTCGCAATATTTCATTCCAGATTGGGGAAAATATCTACAAAATTGCAAAGATGATATTAAATTAACGACAATAATGCTAGAATGATGAATTTGTTATTAAAATATTTTAATGTATGGATTATATTGCTTATTGTGAATACTATCAATATTGATATTTGTGAATTTAGAGTCGCGCGAAATATAAGTTAATTGGATACTTCGAAATAGTTTTGCATGTTGTCATTCAGAAAAGAGTGAAATGCACAAAGCAAAGTTAAAAACATTTTACCGTGCATCTTATACATCATTTTTTCACAAAAAGAAATAAATGAATTGCATGCATTTTAAAGAGAAAGTTATGTGCTGTCCACATCAGATTTTTACTTTCTTTATATACTTTGTATAATGAATAAGGAAAGTATTGTGACGGAGTTCAAAATTCGAATTTAAGTTTTCGACAGAAGAGCACGTTTAAAGTATCCCTGAACACGAATCAAACGTTTTTGAGGTGATGTTTCTCTCTCTCTCTCTCTCTCTCTCTCTCTCTCTGTGTGTGTGTGTGTGGAGACGATACCTGAGGAACAAATGGGGCGATTCGAACGAAATTTTGTACACGAATTACAATCCATGAACACTGAAAGCCTATTGTTTTTTAAACATAATCTTCAGAATCTTATATTCTAAATTTTAGAGTCAAATTTTGAAACAGTCATAAAAAAAATCAAAATCTTTAATACTACGCAAATAGGCATTTATGTAATCTTTCAGTAGAAAATGATTGACATAAACTTTAGAAGGCTAGCATGAACCGTTCTCGAAATATTCCGCATTTTTCAAATAAATTTATCAAAAACCACACGAAATAAATATAATATCAACTATTGGAAAATATGTTCACTTCTCACATGTAATATCATGCGATAAATTTGGTGACATCATTTTCGTGGATTTAGCTTCTACCATTCATGAGAAAATACACTTTGGATAATACTTTAGAATTTAGACGCCAATAATCATTTATCTGCTATAAAACTAACTTATTTCCACGTTCATAACGCTTGGCGATATTTTAGTGAGGAATTTGGCAGAATGTCGCCAATTATTTTAAATATTGCCATAACGATAATGTCGCCAAATTGATAAAAATTGCGCTAAATCAATATAAATGATCCCTAATTGATGGATTAATTATTAAAATATTTTAATATATGGACTGTATCGTTTATTGAGGAAATAATCAGTATTGATAATTGCTAATTTAGAGTTGTGTGAAGTAAAAATTGATTGGGTAATTTGAAATAGTTTTACATGTTGTCATTCGGAAAATCGCCAAATGTATAATTCAACTTTAAAAACACAGTATCGTGCATTGTATGCATTATTACTTTCCTTATATACATAGTATAATCTATATACGGAAAAATAAGTTGTTCTTATAGAAGATAAATGACTATTGGCCTCAACTACAAAAGTATTACTCAAAGTATTTTCTCTCGTGAATTTAACGAACTTGACCCACGAAAATGATGTCACCAAATTTATCGCATGATATTACATACAAAAAGTGAACACATTTCACAATAGGTTATAATTTCTTTTATTTTATGTGATTTTTTGATAAATTTATTAGAAAAATGTGCAATATCCCAAGAACGGTTCATGCTAGAGTTCTAAAGTTTATGCCAGTCGTTTACTAATAAAAAAATTCATAAGAAATGACTATTTGCGTAACTTTATTAAAGGTTTTAATTTTTTAATTTTTTTCAAAATTTCACTTGGCAATTTAGGGGGTCCTGAACACTCGATGGCATTTAAAAAGAATAGACTTCCAGTATTCAAGGATTGTAATTCTTGTACCAAATTCCGTTCGAATCGCTCCATTCGTTCGTCAAATATCGTCTCCACAGACTCACTGACACACACACACACATTCTGACATCACCTAAAAAATGTTCGATTCGTGAACAGTTATGCTTTAATCGTGCTTTATTCGTGATCAGTTATGCTGTCACGAACGTGAATTCGAATTTTCGACCCCGTCATAATATTTTCCTTATACATTATACTATGTATATAAGGAAAGTAATATTTTAATAATTAATTCATCAATTAGGCGTCATTTTCATTAATTTAACCAAGTTCGTCAAATTTATCACAGTTATAGATAAACGGAGAGAAGAACATTAATTATATACTAGAGGGTATGCCCGTCGTACGACGAAAATCACAATTTCCGAAACATGACTTCCCATATGGCGTTATGTTTATCAATTTGGCAAAATTTTGGCACTATGGCACCATTTAAAATAGTCGCAAGTTTGGCGACGTCCCGTTAAATTTTTGGCCAAAATCTCACCATGCGTTATGGACTGCGAAATAAGTTATTCTTATAGTATATAAATGACTATTGGCGTCTAAATTCTAAAGTATTATCTAAAGTATATTTTCTCATGAATGGAACAAGCTAGAACCACGAGGATGATATCACTAAGTCCATCGCATGATATTACATATTAAAAGTGAACATATTTATCAAAAGTTAACTTTTTTTTTTTCATTTTATGTAATTCTTTGATACATTTATTTGAAAAATGTGCAATACCCCAATAACCGTTCAAATAAAAAAATACGTAAGAAATGACTATTTATGTAACTTTATTAAAGGTTTCGATTTTATGATGTTTTTTTCAAAATTTCACTAGAAAATTTAGAGGGGTCTGAACATTCGATTGTTTTTAAAAACAATAGGCTTCCAGTATTTACGGATTGTAATTTTTAAACCAAATTTTGTTCGAATCGCTCCATTCGTTTGTGAGATATCGTCTCCACAGTCTCATTGACTCACACACACACATTCTTGTTCAGGGATGCTAGAATTGTGCTCTCCCGCCGAAAACTCGAATTCGAGTTGTCGACTCCGTCACAATACTTTCTTTATGCATTATACTATGTATATAAGGAAAGTAAAAATAGTCTTTTACTTTCGGGTGGTAAAAAGACAGATCAACCATTGTACCTTAGAAAAGGAAGTGTCTGATGGCGACTGGGGCCTTCTTACTTATGGTAGACTATTTTTGATCTGTCTTTTTATCCTAAATTATAGCGTTACGGAATATGTTAAAAAATTAATTAGAGTGTGGTTCAATTGGACTTTCTCACAACAGAATCCATTTTTAAGTAGCTAATATTTTTATTTTTATTTTTGCAAATTTTGTAAGAAAAATCTTGAAAATCTGTACTGTTGGTCTAAATGGACATGAAATGATTCGTATTCAAGGTTACTGAAATATCTATCTGACTAGACATCCTTCCAACCAAACGTGCATCCAGAAATCCACCCAATTCCGAGAGGCGAGGACCTTCATACCATCTCAACTTGTACCATCTTGTACTTCATACCATCTCAACATGTACTTGTACTATGCATTTTAGGGAATGTAATAAAGCAGTTTAAGAGTTCACTTCGAGGATACTATCTTGCAATTTCGTCTCTGCAGCTCAAAGTTAGAGCTTCGTCTGGCCAGTACGAAGATCTGTTATTCAATTTTCGGTTGGGGCATAAGTATTCTGTATAA
Source organism: Amaurobius ferox (assembly GCA_951213105.1). Lineage (NCBI taxonomy): Eukaryota > Metazoa > Arthropoda > Arachnida > Araneae > Amaurobiidae > Amaurobius > Amaurobius ferox. The sequence goes on from OX578154.1 coordinate 89,266,994, forward strand.
TAGCGACCGAACGAAATGACCTTGCAGGTTGGCGCAGTGATGTTGTGGGTTTAAAAGTAACCTTGGAACGATTAGTGCGGATTCAGTGGATTCGGGGTCATTGGATCCCAATTTCGAAATGGGAAAGAACACGCATGATAATAACCTGGATAAAAGTAGTAGTGTCAGGAGTTTAATCTGAGTACAAAATAGTAGGAGGTGGTTAGTCAAATTGTAAAGTTGCACTTCAATCTCACATTAGCGGGAGGAGAATGCAGAATGCACTTTGAAGATAAGAGTCTGCAATTCCGTCCCACCCCAGTTGCTCAACGATAGAGCGCCGACTGGCCGGATATAAGATCAGTCCGTGGTTCGACCCAGACCGCCTGACCTAACCGAAGGTGTAAGGTATCTGTGTGGACGGTCAGGAAAGTCACACCCAATTTAGACAGAAACCAAATGGGAGCGGCATCCACAGGGACCGTATCTTCCATCCCCTACCAGAAACCTCTCTGAAAAAATTACGAACCCGCATATTTAACGTGACCCTTCTTCTCGTGAACGCAGCCGACTTTTGTTCGATTCCCGACTGGACAGCAAGATTCTTTACACATTTTTAATGAGAACCAATTTTCAAGACGTATTTTACCCGCTATCGTAGCACGTCCGGCTTGTTTGCTCGAATTTATTTCCAGTCAGATGTTATTCCCCAAATCTAGAGATTAAATATCATCCATGGCAACCCTCAACCCTTTTCCAGTTCCAGTTCCAATCGTTATCCCGTCTTTACCTAGCTACTTTATGAATGCAATTTCTTGGCCAAAACGAGCATCGGACGTAAGGTGTCATTACTATTCACTGCCCCTTTTATTCGGAAGTTGAGTAGGAGGGAAACTGTAATCACGTGACTACGGGAAACGGTTTTCGTTATAACTGTCTTTTGGATGGTCACCACCCCAGCAATTAGCACGATTGAAGACAGTAGTGTTCTGCTCAGCAATTAGGGTTGCCAGAGTTTGGAATTAGATATCGCATATATGATGTGGAAAGTTATAGATAGAAATTGACATTTTCACCTCCGAATACTATATTGTAGAGAGGTGGTCAATTTTTGCTAAAATGAATGACAGTGATATATACTTGTCTAAAGGTAACAGTAAAAAAAATCTGATGTCGGCAGCACATGACTTTCCCTGCAGACTTATATCCACATTCGGTTTATTTTAATTACATTTATATCACTTTTAATTCAATTTTCGTTCTCATTTGGTAATTGGACTTATTTTCAAAAGTAGCGTAGAGAAAATACGAAAAACTAAAATATCTCGAGAACGGCTAGCCGTGGTTTAATGGGGTTGGTCTTATTCTTTTTTTCGCTAAAAATTACGAATAAAACGAGTATTTAATGGATATATTTCAGCATATGTAGTTTTTTAATTTAGATTCTGGCAATTTTTGCTGGCCATTTTGCAAAAAAAGGAAGGTTATTTTTTTTCTGAATTGTACTAAAATCTAGTCAGCATCAGGGTGACCCACAAGCGACTTATCTACTGAATTTTGTGAAATTCGGTCCATTAGTTATTCAGCTAGAATGGATACATACTATTGCCGGCCATTTCGCAAGAAAAGGCGGTTTCCTGAATCATACCCAAAACTAATCAGCGTTAGTTTCGCCCACAAGTGACCTACCTACCAAATTTTATGAAATTTGACCAATTAGTTTTTTAGTTAGCGTGGGTATAAAATCTAAACAGACAAACAGACACACAGACGTCACTCTAAAATAGTTTTTTCGTGTTCTAGAGGTCTCGAAACGTGTAGACCCGTCAAAAACTCGAGTTGCGAAATTTCAATGATTTCAATACATTTCCTGTACATTACCATGTATTGCAGGGAAAGTAACAAGTAAAATTTTTATTTAAATACATATTAATTTATGCAATTCTAATAGTTATTTTATGTGTATGTATTGAACACGTTCTGTCCCTTATAGGTTTATGTTTATTGGTTGATAGTAACTTATTTACTAAATTTTGTGAAATGTGATCAATTAGTTTTTCAGATAGAGTGGATACGTACATTGCATAGACAGACAGACAGACACACACACACACAGACATCGCGCTGGAAATTGTTTTCTCGTATTCTAGAAATCTCAAAACGTGTAGATCTTCCGAAAACACGAGTAGCGATTCTTGGCATGATTGCAATACTTTTCCTATACATTACCATGTATTGTAGTGAAAATAAAAATAATGAGGAATATACAGAATAGTATGATATCTCATCAAAGACAAACTTGTAAAATAAAGCCACGTTCTATGTCTTTACAAAAAGTGTTAGTCAGATTATGATTGAAATGGAAAACTATCACCAAATGTATCAAAGACATGAGTGAAAATTTTAAAGAGGAATTTTTATTAAACGCATTTCGTAATAAAATTTGCAAATTCATTTCTTTCATCCAAAGCACTTATTGATGCAATGAGCTAAGATGAATTAAAAGGAATTGATATGAGAAACATATATTGCATGACTGTATACCGTTATTAGGCGAATTTGTTATCAATATTAAGAAATACACCCAATAACTTTTCTCACTTTTCACTCATAAATGTTTGATAAACTTTCAGATAGATTTAGACCTCAATGATTTTCATAACTGATGCTTTTGTAAACATTGATTTCATTTCAATTATTTTTGTGGTCAATTATAGTTCGTTTTTTATGAGATATAAGATTGTGGAATTAATGATGTTTTAAATTTTTTAAAACATCTGCTTTATTTTGGCAAACATTTGTCAAATTTATGTATTTTCTACTATGTTTAACCGATTATCGAAATATGGTGTTGAGCAAGTCTACCTCTACCATTTTAGCGTGTTCATTTTCTGTTGCGTATGTAGATAAAGCTACGTACACTGCTCACAACAGAGATCGCAACACCACAAAGGTAAAGCTGTAGTTTTATGCAAATCAGGCAATGGAAACAGCAAGGCGAGATATGCAAATGATCGCAGTTTTGTCAAGCATAGTGACGTAACACCTTTCCCAGCAGCATAAAAGAACCAGGTTAAGGAAGAGCGATATCACAGTTAAATCGTAGCGTCATTGGTTTCAGGCTGCAAAAATCGTCACACTATGTCAAGAGTACGTCGACGTACCGCATACATTCAGTTGTCGTCAACGGAGCTTCAACAAATCATGTTTTACGTGAGGGTGAATTAAGCCTTCGAAGGATCGCTGAACAATTGGTCTTGGCGTGAACATAGTTCAACTATGTGTGTTACGGTTCGTGAGAGACAACGAAACGACATGAAGATCAGGTAGTGGAGCTTCCAGGTGACCCACATCATATGCAGATCGTATACTTCTGAGAAGCCTTGCTCGAGAGCCATTTACCACAACAACCGTGTTACAACGGCATTTATCCCACACTACAGGTAGTGGTTTCGACGCAAATAATTCGAAATCGTTTGCATGATGCAGGTCTCCGAGGTAGATGACATTTTTGACACCTACCGTTTCAACGTCTTCATCGGTTACGTTGCCTCCAGTGGTGTCAAATGAGACATAATTGATCGACAGAATGGCGAAACATTCTGTTCACGGATGAATCACGATTCTGTTTTGGCATTTAAGATGGCCGTACTCGCGTATGGCGGCGCTTTCAAGAATGCCACCAGGAAGCTTTTTCTATCACTCGCCACACAGCCCCCCAAGTGATATCATGGTTTAGTGTGGTATAACACTTGGTGGACGAACATCTTTGGTCCACGTTTCTGGCAGTATCATGGCACAACGATACGTCTCTGACATTGTGAGACTTGTGGTACAGCCATATCTGTCAACCAGATCTGGAGTGCTTTTTCAGCCGGATAATGCCAGGCCACATACTGCACGGGTAACTATGAGTAATCTACAAGATCCTGCCTTGGCCAGCATATTCACCGGATTTGTCGCCAATTGAGCATATCTGGGATATCATGGGTCGCCAGTAAGAGAACTCCCAATTCCAGCAAACAATGTTTAGTTACAAGCCCAATTGAATACTGTGTGGAATTCCATTCCACAGCACACCATTGACCATATTATTGACGGGATGCCTCGTTGTATTCAATCCTGCGTAGCCGTTCGTGTTGAGCCTATTCCATATTGATCTAATATCAATAAAGTTCCATGCTTTCATTTTCCAGGTAAGATTTTTTGATCATTTACGCATCACCATGTTACAATTATATTCTGTAAATTTCGTAACGATACATCCATTTCTTCATGGTTTTGCGATTTCAGTTCAGAACAGAGTGTGTTTTACTTCCCCTACAAACATAATATAATGTATAGGAAAAGTATTGTGACGAGGTCGAAAATAAAAAATATCGTCTTCGACGGAAGAACACGTTCCAAGCATCTCCGAAATGGAATCGAACGTTTCTGGGGGTGATGGCTATGTTTATGTATGTCTGTGTGTATGTAATGCGATATCTCAAGAACGAATAGAGCGTGTCGAATGTAATTTGGTACAATTATAACGATTCGATCATACTGCACCCTTTGGCTTGAAACTCGATCAAATGTTTGGGAAATGAATGAAATTTTTAGATTATTTTTTTTTTATTATGACACACATTATTAAATTTAATTAATGATTCAATTAATGATTGAATACGATAATAAATGACACACATTTTAGAATGCTAACTTGAATCTTTCTTGTGATATTACATATATTTTCAATAAATGTATCTATAATTTACGTGAAGATAAACAATACTATGTAACATCAAGTATGCAACACTTGACGATAGATTTGGCACTAACTTGGTAACTTTTTAATGTGGTGCCAAATTGAAGAAAATGTTGCCATATTCACAAAAAAATGACTCCAAAGTTACGAAAATGACGTCAGCTTGGTAAATTAATAATTAACACATTTTAATACAATGAAGTATTTTGTTTGAAGTAACAATATTTCCAATTGTCGAGCGATATCTGCTCGATGTATAAGTTAACTGCTTTCTACAAATTATTTTGTATGATGTTTATCAGAAAAGCACCTAATGTTAGTTTTCTTATCAACATAAAAATAATTCTGCCGTGTATCTGGTCTATAAGTATTTCGCATTGGCAGAAGCAATGTAGCTGCATTATGTAGGTACAGTCATGTACTACCCATATCATATTTTTGTAAAAATTTGTTTACATCCGTCACCAGTATGTTTTTATTCATCAGATCTGCCTGCAAAAATAGTTTTGTATAGCAATTTTAAAGATTCTTCTGCGTCCTTCAGGGGCATTAAACCCAATGGAACTTTTTGAAGAACAAAATCATTTAGAATACCACCTGAATTTACGCATATTTTAACTCCTGCTAACAGCAACGTCAGGTATATCTGCTAGTTCTATATAAACTTTAAGATGGTATTGAAAATAACAAAATAAGACGACACAAATAAAAGTGAACTAAATTAAACGTTTTTACTCTTTCATGCACTGGCTTGCATCCAAAACGATTTTGTGGTTCGTTAGCTAAGGGACATCTCGCTGATCAAGTTCCTTTTTAACGCGGTATTATCTGTAGAGTTTTTTTTTTAAATAATGGTTTTGATGGATTGAAGTGTTATTAGGCGATTATCGAAATAGGTCAATACAGGACGGGAAATGAGAATTTTTCAGAGCAAATATGTAATCAAGGGTGAAATGAAGGATAATTTTGGATATGGATGGTTAGTGTTAAGGACGGCAAAATTGTGCACTGATAATTCGCAGGTTTTATTTTTAATGTTTATAACTAAATTTTAATCATCTCTCCATATTAAAAATAATCTGATGTGGGCAACACATGACTTTCTTTACATAATGCAATGAATTTACACCTTTTACACTAAAAAAATAATGTATATAAGATCCACGGTAATAATTAATAAATAATGACTACTATTAGAAAAAACTATGTGTGATTTAAAGGAGAGTGGTGATTATTTGGCAGGATACCTAGAGCTGGAATTACAGCTCTATTTCGGCGAAAACTTGGCGCAAATTATTTTGTGATTTCATAACTTTGTTTAAAGGAGGATTTTGTTTTTTATACTTGGATTTTTTTTAAAGATAATGTGGTGATTTTGTGAGATATAAATTATTAAAGACATCCATGTATGAAAATCATCAAGCTTATTATGTCTATATTTTGACATTTTAACAACGCTACTTTGGACATCATTTTAGTGTAATTTTATACTTATTTTACAAGGCACGGAAATGTACAATCGTCTATTATCATGAAGGTCCAAACAACTTGAAAGGAAAATTTGTCTGCAAAATTTGCTGGCGTACCGAAATCTTTAGGGAACTCATAATTAAGACACGCTAAATAGAACAAATATTTTCGAATTCGTTTAAGTAAACACACTTCTAGTCTGGAAATACAATAGTTTTGCAATTTAATGTAAGCTTCAAATGTGGTAATGGTGCACCAAAAGCATTCGAAACTTAGTGGTAAAATCAGTAATGAATTGGTTCATAATGTAAAATACAAGTTGTGAGGTCTATATAACATTTGGTTATTATCTCCCTCAGTTCGTTATAATGTATATTAGACTTTCTATTAACAACTTTTGATTGGGTCGGTTATGTTGACCAATAGCTGAGCCAAGTAACATTCTGCGGCACTGAATAGCGACAGGATGGATTTCGGATTGGGAGTGAGAGAGTTAGTCTGATAGTAAGTATCAAGTTGAAGTTCAGTCTGAGTAGAATCCTGATAGAAGTAGAGTTTGTGGAAACAGTCTAGCTGGAGTTCAGTTTGAGTAGAGTCTGGTTGTTAGTTGGGTAAAAGTCCTGTCGGAAGTTAGAAGTACTAAGAGTCGAGTGGATGTGTGAGAGAAAAAGGTGGAAAGTATACGTTCGTGGAGTAGGCACTAGTATAGATACAACTGTGACCGGGACAATATAGTACCATTAGTTGTCCAAGACAAGATTTAGATGTCCTAGGAAGAAGTAAGGTAACCATCGACGATTTATAGGTATTTCTGGCCTGGTCAATTACAGGTCCAATCAAAGTTCATTAATGGTCTGTTCTTGTTGAAATGACGGGAACGTACAATACTGACTAGTTTAGTATTTGTCCATAATTATAAACGCAGCCAGCTGCTGTATTATTCTTGAATGCACAATAAATGTGTTAATTTAATTTCCTGTATCAGTGTGTTATTGCCCCTGTCAGTAAGGTCATTTTATATCAATAACTACGACGTTTGGCGTTATGTCACATTAGCTCGCAGATCTTAGTAAAAATGTTAGTAATTTATCAGTGACTCTTTCTCCAATGTATGGTATGACAACGTCTAATTTTCTTAATTTATATTCTTTGTCCTTTATTTTTAGCTACATTTCTAGTTTTATTTCTATTTCGTCACACTAGGTGGTGCTACTATATTGGGATTCGTCGTTTAGACATTTTCAGTTTGGCTTACATAGCTTACGTATAGTTGGGCGTTCAGATCTCCACTTGCCTTGAAGAAGGAAATGCAAAACGTACATACGCTTTGCTCCGAATTCTACGTCGTGCACCAGTTCATTATTCGACACTTCTTTCCAGCTTTTCTGATCATATTTTAAAGGCGAAATTAAAACAAAACAAATTGTAAAATAAATTTTACTGCATTTATCTTTATCGTGCACTGGTCTAAATCCAAAGGGCTTTTGCGGTTCGTTAGAAAAGCGGCAGCTTGTAGATCAACTCTTTACTGCATTTTCTTTTTCAACGGGCTCTTCGAAGAATATCTTTGATGGATTGGGTGTTATTACACAATAGTTGAAAATGGTTAAACATGGAGTAGAAAAAGGGAAATATGGAGTAGAAAAAGGGTAAATATTTGAGCAAATGTGAATGCAAAAGATAAATGATGTATATTTTATGAAGTTGATAAAATGTGTGATAAACGCGTGTAAAAGTCATTAATTTATTTTAGTATTTTCTTATACTATGTTATAAAAAAAGAAAGAGGGAAATTTAAATTTAAAAGGACATTTTAGGAAATTGAGCACACAATTTCAGTACTCGAACGTACGCGTATAACTTGAACTACTGATAATGAAATAAAATTGAAAAAACTTCGTTTAAATCAACACGAAGCAAAAAATTAATTGTGTCGACCTGTTTCAAAGTACATAAATAGTCTTCTTCGTCAGGGCACACAATTGGCACAACCTGTAGTTAACAGAGGAGTATTGGCAATTGTTGTTGTGACAGTAAATATGGCTGAAGTCGAGACAGGAAGCTGTCAACAGAAAGAGTGGAGAAACGAGGTAATAAAAGAGGAAGGAAGAGATAAGAGTGGGCTTTAATATAAATACTTTACTTCTTTTAATGCAAAATATTGGTGCATATAATACACGGCATGTTATTATGTTATAACGTTGAAAAGTGTACGGACATTTGACGTTTTTTAGGATGATAACATGTAAAATTATTTGAAGTACTCAATTAAGTACACAATTAACTTTTATTAGTAATTATTAATGCATCAATTTGGAGTAATTTCTGCCAAACAAAGTGTACGGTCATTTGACGTTTTTTTTAACAGTTTACAAAAGTTGAAAAGTGTTTATGACTTTGTTCATTCTGTCTGTCTGTCTGTCTGCCTGTCCGTTAGCACGATAAATGCCGTAAAAATGACTATCAAAATGAAATTTTAGTATGTTGTTTAGACAGTCTGTGGGACCTGTAGGAACATAAATGAATCATATCACCCAATTAGTTTTGAATTAAATCCGGGTTGAAAAAATGAAATACATCGAACCCTATGAGACCTAATTTTTCAGACATTTTTTAAGCCGATTTAAAATTCACAAATTTCTTCAAAAGTTTTATGAAATATGCAAATTATACCATAAAATGTATAAAACAAATTCAGCAAAATATATTCAGTAGTTTTTAAATAAAAATTAAAATAATAATTACACCTTTTATATGGAGAGATCACATGACCATTATATGAAGAGATCACGTGACCCACTTCAAAATAAAATATGGCATCCATCTTGTGTCAAAATCGTGATTTTTAAAGTTCATTTTAATTCATATTGAGTGTTGTATTCGTCCTAAAACCGCTTTATTTTTGCTTAAATTCTGTGCATCTACATACTGAAACAACGCAATTACAATATATATCAGTTTAAATTATCATCCAAATTTGATTATTTCTACAACGAAGCCTACTTTTCACTTATGGAAAATATAAACAGCAAAATATGTAGAATGAGTTGTATAAGAATAGTTGCATTTCTTTAACGCAAAATTATTTAACTCATGGAGTCTGCAATATAGCTGATATGAATGAAATATTCATTGATTTTATAGAGAGAAGGAATATTTTTTCGGTGAAGTTTTAAGCATAAAGTTTAATTACTTGTACCTCCATGCTCTTAATTTTAAAATAAAATAAATTATTACAGTATTGTGATGAATGAAATGACTGGGAAAATGTTTACGAATGAAATGCTGCTTTTATAGAGAGAGCCAGGCTTGTTATATTTCGATGACGTCATTTGAATAAATTTAAGTTGTTTTCGATGAAGTTTTCAAATATAATAAATTATCGTAGTATATAAGAAATTATCTAACTAGGTACGGCTGGTGCGGTATTGTAGACTGCGGCAGGCGGCTAAGTCCTGATATTGGGAACGTTAAGTTCGAGGCAGTCGAATGGAGGTTCGACTGTTCAAGTGAAGATTCCAGGAGCGAGTATCTGTCGGAAAAGATGAAAGTTCTTTTCTAAACTGAATTTTGTATAGGCTCCAGAAGGAGTGACCGACCATCTTATTGGTCGTCGTTGGTCTGGGGTTCAATTAAGGGGGTGTCCCCCCCATGCACACCACGTGTTTTCGGTGTTCACCATCGTAATGTTTTTCACACATGCCGGTGACGAAAATTATGGCTTTCACATGCCAACATACTGTCACCGGCGTTAAAGTTATGTGTAAATCCCCATCGGGAGTCTGGAAGTCAGGAGTCCCAAAACAGGAAACGGTATGCGGTTTCCTCAGTTATTAGATATAGAGAGTAAAGCCGCTTCTAGTTCGTCTTGGTGCAGGGAGCATAAATGACAATAGTTAACCGCCTCATTATTAACTCATCAATTTGGAGTAATTTCTGCCAATTTGGTGACAGTTTAGTCAATTAGAAAGACGTCAGGTTGGCGATATGTCGACAGTTTTATCGTCAAATGTTACATATTTAATAATACTTATTTCTATTCATTTTTATTTGATTTTTTTATGTACATTTATTTTTAAAATGTGCTATATCTCGAGAACGATTCACGTTAGCGTTTTAATGTTTATGTTATTTGTTTTTAAAATACAAAATACGTATAAAATATTTATTTAGTATTATTGGATGTTTTTATTTTTTTATGGATTTAAAAAAAAAATCAAATTCAATTAAAAAAAAAGGAAGAAAAAAAAACTAGTCTCGGAAGTTATACACGATTCATTTAAACAATCTTTAAAAACTACAATTTCTAATCTAATATGAAACATAAATAGAACAGCAGCCGATGTGGTGGCTGAGCGGTCAAAGAAGCAGGCGTTTCCTCGTGATGGCTCGGCTGCCAGATTGCGGGTTCGAGTCCCGCCTGCGGGCATGGATGTTGTAAGTTCTTATTTGGGGCAGAAGTCAGACTTCTACCTTCGGGTGCCCCGTGTCATTAGAATAAACAGAAGCAGTGCACTCATTCTTCCTTAATTGTAATGTTAGGGACACGACAACAACAACAACAACAACAACAACAATAGAACAGCAAATGAAAGAACTGACTGGTTTTGAAGGTTAAAGAACTAACTTCGTCAACAAATACTTTGATGAAATTGGTAGAAAATTACTGAAACATTATGAAACTGGTAGAAAATTAGTGAATAAAGAAGTAAGTAACCGATATCTAAAATTTAAATCAGGAATTGATTTAAAAAATTTTCAAAAAATGTTTTCTTATTCTATTAGAAAGTCATGCGGTGGGTACATAAGATGATTTAACAATAATTGCAATCGTAAACATGTTTAACATACCGCTAAAGTCAGATCCATGAGCGTCATAAATTCTAAGACTTTCCAAATACCTTGCTCAATGTCTGCGCCTTGACATCTAGAAGAGGTGGGGAATGAAATCTTGTTTAAACAGGGCGTCTACTTTGTCCACGAGTCTTAAGAGAATAGCTTTGATTGATCGGGTGTTATTAGGCGATAATCGAAAATAGGTCAATATGGACCTGGAAATTACTCTTTTCAGAGAAAATGGAGTCTAAGAAGTAGATGATTGATGTTCTAAGATTGTGGTCATTAAAAATGTATTTGACAGACTGTAAAATTCCTTGTAGAATTTTGTTTTTATGGATAAAATGTTAATGGAAAATTTTCAAATAACTAGATAAGTCATGCCTTTGAAAAAAGTCTGATGTGGGCAGCACATGACTTTCCTTATATAATGCAATGAATTTACTACTTTTACAGTAAAAAAAAATAGATTATTTTTATAGTAGATATCTGTATTCTTTCCAAGATATTGAATTTTTGTCAATGAGTCGTCATTTTTATTGATGTAGCGTCATTTTTATCCGTTTGGCGAGTTTTTCGTTAATTCAGCAACATTGAAAAAACTCGCCAAGTTGGCGCCATTCCACAAAATTTGTCGCCAAAATCTCGCCAAGCGGTATGGACGGAGAAATAAGTTATTCTTACAGCAGATAAATGACTATTGGCGTTCAAATACAAAAATATTACTCAAAGTAAATTTTTTCATGAATGGAACGAGCTAGATCCACGAGAATGATGTCACCCAATTTATCGCATGGTATTACATATGAAAAGTGAACATGTTTCTCAATAGGAATTTTTTATTTAATTTTATATGATTTTTTGATAATTTTTTTGAAAAATGTGCAATATTTCAAGAACGGTTCATGTTAGCGTTCTAAAATTTATGTCAATTGTTTTCTAATAAAAAATTACATAAGAAATATCTATTTTGCGTAACTTTATTAGTTTTTTTCAAAATTTCACTCGAAAATTTAGGGGGATTCTGAACATTCGACTGCGTATAAAAACAATAGGCTTCCAGTGTTTACGGATTGTAACTTTTGTACCAAATTTCGTTCGAAGCGGTCCATTCGTTTGTCAGTTATCGTCTCCACATACTCACTGACACACACACACACACACACACACACATATATACACACACACACACACACACACACACACACACACACACACACACACAGAGAGAGACAGAGACACCACCTCAAAAATGTTCGATTCGTGATCAGGGATGCTTGAAACGTGCTCTCCCGTCGAAAACTCGAATTCGAATTTTCGATCCCGTCACAATACTTTCCTTATACATTATTGTATATAAGTAAAGTAAAAATGTTAGTTCAGGTAGTCGTTTCTAAAAAATACCTGATTGGCAGCACATGATTAAATGATTATCCTAGTGTTTTAATTGCTTTCACAGTGAAATAATAGCATGCAAGAACCACGGAACAATGTAATTAACTTTATATAAAATAGAAAGTTGAAAACTAAAATGCATATGACTAAACCAAGTTTAAATTATAAGCATTTAAATCCATCTTGCATAATACAGGTATATGTCAGTGTGGCAGTCTTTCTTCTTGTCTGGGCAGTCTGTACTGGAATACCTAGGCGTAGTATGACCCTGAAATTTAGTACACACTTATTTCAAGACTCGAATAGGTGTACCTTGGCGTTATTTTTTTTTTATAACTTCGAATACGCTTTTTAGTTGTTTTATGTTTTACCCCTATTTAGGCCGATATTCACACAAATTAATCCTTTAGTGACCTAAAATATCCTCGCAGAGTTTTTATCTCGATACAATTGGAAATATTGAAGAATGTTCTATCCAACAATGTTTGAATCGAATCCTTGAGATAATTTCTTCATATATTTTTTATTCTTTTAAATACATAGAAATTTGCATTTTGTATGTGATATGATTTATTATATCGTCGTATTCGAAAAGCACAATGCTATAATTTGGCTAAAACTTACTTATATACCCCAGTTTTTTCTCTGTAATTCTTTTTCTATTTCATAAGTAATTTTAACTTTTATAATTTTTTAAATGATCGTAACCCCATCATCGCAATGAACCGTCTTGCACTTCAACGGAGATTCCATATTCATCCTTATCTGGATTAGATCCACTTTAGGGATAAACGGGTTGCGCATAATGGGTGGGTTCTTGTCCGCGGTTATCTTCAGGAGAGAGGTTTAGAATCTATAAGCATGGAAAACACGTCTACACAAATTTTTAAATATTTTCCAGCAATAACTACATATTTAGTAAACAGTATTCAAAAACACCATTGATGACGTTCACCAAGAATTACATTTTAGAGTACCACAGAGCTTTCAAATGCCATAGACATGCTTAAGACTTTCCCTGCAGACTACTCCCGTTCACATTATTTTTTCAATAATTCATCATATTGAGTTTAATTGCACAAAATAAAACACATAAGTATTTTAAATTACACAGCATTTGCACCTTCGATTCAATTTTCCTTCTCATTTGGTAACTGGATTTATTTTCAAATATGGCGTAGCGAAAATGCAAAAAAACTAAAATATCGTAAGAACGGCTATAGTCTTAGTATAATGGGACTGGTATTATTCTTTTCATCGTTAAAAATTACGTATTAAACAACAGCATTTAATGGATATATTTGATCATACGTAGATTTTATTTTAGGTTTTGACGATTTTTGAGGGCCATTTCGCTTAAAAATGGTCGGTTATTTCTTTTTCCGAATCGCACCAAAATCTAATCAACACCAGGGTAACAAACAAGTGACTTAATGACCAAATTTTGTAAAATTTGATCTATTAGTTTTCAGCTAGAGTGGATACAGGCGATTTCGTAAAAAAAATGCGAGTTCTTTTATACCGAATCGTAACAAAAACTAATCAGCACCAGAGTCACATACAAGTAACTTACCAAAATTTATGAAATGTGGTCCATTAGTTATTCAGTTAGAGAGGTTACATTCATTGCACAGACAGACACACAAACAGACAGACAGGCACACAAACAGGCAGACAGGCAGACACATAGACAGACAGACATATACAGACGTCACGCTGAAAATAGATTTTTCGTATTCTAGAGGTCCCAAAACATGTAGATCCGCTGAAAACTGAAGTTGCAATTTTCGGCATGATTCCAATATTTTCCCTAAACATAACCACGTATTGCAGGGAAAGCAAAATTCCGATGTGGGCAGCACGTGATTTTTCCTGCAGACTTATATTCACGTTCTCTTTATTTCAATTCAATTTGACTCACTTTTCTTTCAATTGCCTTTCTCATTAGGTAACTGGACTTATTTTTAAAGGTGACGTAGCGAAAATACGAAAAAACTGAAATATCTCGAAAACGGCTAGTTCTAGTGTAATGGGGTTGGTCTTATTCTTTTTATCGTTAAAATTATGCATAAAACAAGCATTTAACTGATATATGTGAGAATACGTAGTTTTTATTTTAGATTTTGACGATTTTTGAGTGCCATTTCGCAAAAAAAGACATGTTATTTTTTTCCAATCATACCAAAATCTTATCAGCAAAAGAGCAACCCACAAGTAACTTATCTCCCAGCTTTTGCAAAATTTGATTTAATAATTTTTCAGCTAGAGTGGATACAGTAATGTTTGCTTGCCATATAGCAAACTAGACGAGTTCTGTTATTCCTAATCGTACCAAAAACTAATCAGCACCAGGGTCATCCACAAGAGACCTGTCTGCCAAATTCTATGAAATTTGGTCCATTAGTTTTTTTTATTTAGGGTGGATACATACATTGCACAGACAGACACACAGACACACAGACTCACAGACAGACACACACACAGACGCCACGCTAAAAATGGTTTTTTCGTATTCTAGAGGTCTTGAAACATGTAGATCCGTCGAAAACTCGAGTTACGATTTTCGGCATGATAAGCCGAAATATAAACAGACACAGAGGCAGATGTCAGGCTAAAAATAGTTTTTTCGTATTCCAGAAGTTGCAAAACGTGTAGATCCGTTGAAAACTAGAATTGCAATTTTCTGTATGATTTCAATACTTTCCCTATACATTATCATATATTGCAGGAAAAGTAAAAATCTGATGTGGACAGCACATGACATTCCCTACAGACTCATATTCACGTTCTCTATTTCTTCAATAATTCATTACATTGAGTTTAATTGTACAAAATAACGCACACAATTATTTAAAATGACACTAAATTGGCACTTTTAATTCAATTTTCGTTCTTAGTTGGTAACTGGACTTTTTTCAATGGTGGAGCAGCGTAAATGCAAAAAAACTAAAATATCTCGAGAACGGCTACCCGTAGTGTAATGTGTTTGGTCTTGTGTTTTTCACTTTTAAAATTAAGCATATAATTGATATATTTGAGCACAAGTCGTATTTAATTTTAGATTTTGACGATTTTTCTAGGCCATTTCACAAAAAAAAGGCAGGTTACTTTTCTCCGAATCATACCAAAATCTAATCAGCACCAGGGTAACCCACACGTGACTTATCTGCCAAATTTTATGAAATCTATTAGTTTTTCAGCTAGAGTGGACACATGTAATTTTTGCGGTCATTTCGCCAAAACAAGGCGGGATAAAAACTAATCAGATCCAGCGTCACATCCAAGTGACTTACCTACCAAATGTTATGAAATTTGGTCCATTAGTTTTTGAGTTAGAGTGGATACATATATTGCACAGACAGACACACAAACAGACACACAGACACACACACAGACGTCATGCTAAAAGTAGTTTTTCGTATTCTAGAGGTTTCAAAACGTCTAGATCCGTCGAAAGCTCGAGTTGCGATTTTCGGCACGATTCCAATACTTCCCCTATACATTGCCATGTATTGCAGGGAAAGTAAAATGATGAAAAATTATTTTTACTTTTCCTGCAATACATGGTAATGTATCGGGAAATTATTGGAATCATACCGAAAATCACAATTTGAGTTTTCGCCGGATCTGCACGTTTTGGGACGTCTAGAACACAAAAAATCTATTTTTAGTGTGACGTCCGTGTGTTTGTCTGTTTTTCTTGTCTGTCAGTCTAGCTGTGTGTCTGTAACATAAAAGAAGTTTTTTTGCGAAAAGGCCTGCAAAAATTATCAAAATCTAAAATAAAATATTATGTATGCTCAAATGCATGAATTAAATGCTTATTTTACTTATACGTGATTGTTTTACATTCGCTACGGCGGATTTGAGAATAAATCCAGTTTCTAAATGAAAAAGAAAGCTGAATTAAAATTATAAATTCAGTGTAGCTTCAATTAATTATTCGTGTTAATGCAATTAAACTCAATTTAATTAATAATTAGTGAAATAAAGAAGAAATGAATTTGAGTTTGCAGGGAAAGTCATGTGTTGCCCACTCCAGATTTTTTACTTCCCGCATAAAATTTAAAATACAGAAACAAATCAAGCTGTAAAAAAGAAATTGAAACTTATTAACCATTGAATGCACTGGCCGGGACCCAAAGAGCTTTTGCGATTCGTTAGCTAAGGGATAGATAGCTCTTTGAACAAGCAGTTTTTTGGGGCCCGTTCCTCTTTAACGCACTATTATCTCCTGGAGCTGTATAAAAATAGCTCTGTTGGATTAGAGTGGTGTAGGATCATCTCGAGCTATGGCTATTTGAAGCAGGGTAAGTTTTTCTCGAACACACGACACAAAAATAAACAAATTTTATTTTAAATTTAAGTTATTTTTATATTAATTTGCATACTATATATTACATAACACATAAACATATGCACACAGTAATATGAAGTTCATTTTTGTGATGAAGGTCTCGGCTCTTCTGAAATTCTTGATTTTTTTGCTATGGAGTCGTCTAATGTCATTTGTCGCTTTCTTTTTCTCCCGTTAAGAAATTATCGGTAGCAGGAGATCGAATCCAAAACTCCTCGTCTTTCTGTTGCGTTCCTTTCAAAATCTGGGCCATTCGCTACAATTTGATCAAAGATTTCGGTTATCGTTACCAAACTTTTACTGAGGAAATCTGCAGCAAGTTCTTCGTTTTCAGAATCACTATTTTCAAGTTCTACATGAATTCCTTCTTCCGCCATTTCTTGAAGGTCGTCGTTGCTAAAACTATCCCCAGAAACCTGCAGTAACTCTTTAATATCTTGCTCAGTTGCGATTAAGTTGACAATTTGGCCAACGACAGGATTTTCTAGTTGATAATCCTTGGATACCTCCAGCCATACCTCCTTCCACACTCCGTTCATGCATTTATCAGTTAATTCTTGCCAAGTGAGGTTGATATTGCTTATGATATCCATGATGTTATATTTTTTCCAAAATTGCATAATTAATTCTTTATTTTCGTCGTCTGTTTTATCAATAAGTTGTTGAAATGTGTCACGAAGATCTCTTGTAGAGGGAAAGTGCAACACTTTTCTTTAGGCTTCGAGCAGACCGCGTTATATCGAATCAGTGTATTTATCGATGAAGCGCTACCCGAGGTCTTACTGTATATATATAATATATATATATATATATATATATATATAAATATAAATTAGTAAATCCAATGTTAGAATGTATGTAGTAACTCATAATACACTATACCAAAATGTTCTACAAAATACAAAGAAATAAAAGAAATTGAGACATAAAGAGGAAATAATAAAGTGTAATGCAGGTCATAAAGACAAAGACAATCAACAAATTTCAAAAATGAGGAATGAAAATAGGAAAACAAAAAAATCAATCAAAGAAGCTTGCACATGGAAGAGCTTTAGGCTTAAAATAAGTTCATTTCGAAAAAATTCTCTTCAAGTCCATATATCCCTTCGAAATGAACACAAAAATGCTTGTTTCTGAAACACAAGATAGATTTTATCTATAAATTTGTGTTATATGGACGACAAGCATATAGATTGGAACAATAAAGGAAACATAAATACCTTAAAATGCACTTCAGTAGTGCAATCATGACGAGCAAAATATGACTAGACCAATGTTGCCATATGCAGAAATGTAAAGATGTGATTTGCTGTTGTCAACGAGAGTAATAAAAACTATACTGCGTAAAAGCAATAAAATGAGATATTCAACAGTTAAAGCTTCAAGATAAAAAGATAATTTCAGGAGAATGAAGAAGTACGGCTAAAATAAGATAATAAGGGGAGAATATAAGAATTTTAGCCTAATCGAAACTTATTAACTATGCCATTTACTAAATATGCAGGATATTTATACATTTTACTGGTAATTTTGAGGTTATTAATGTGCAAAGCATCAAATTTTGTATCTGATAATCTATAAATTCTAAAAAGTTGATTAAGTATAATATTTCTAAACAATTGAATCGTGTTGCAGGAATTAAAAGGTAATAATTTATTAATTAATCTATATAAATAAAAATGAAAATCTGTCTGTCTGTCTGTCTGTCTGTCTGTCTGTCTGTCTGTCTGTCTGTCTGTTTGTCACACCATCACGGGAGAACGGCTGAACCGAATTTGATGAAATTTCGTGGGTAGCCCAGAAATAGCCCCACTTAAAATTATATCCGTGTTTTGAGTTTCTACGACCAGTGGTTCTCGAGATATTAGTAAAAAACAAAATTTACGTTTGTCTCATCATCACGGAAAAACGGCTGAACCGAATTTAATGAAATTTGGTGAATAGCCTTGAAATATCCCCCCATAAATTTTGACCAAGTTTCGAGTTTCTAAGACCTGGGGTTGTCGAGATATTAATGAAAAACGGAACTTTTTCCTAGGAGTTCTACTCCCTAACTCCGTGGTTTATCCAAACGAAAAGCTTGAAAATCGTTTGAAAGTGAATTAAAATTTAATCTCTGAGTTTGATGGGAGATTTTTTGCGTTAATTAGTCACTTTCTGAAAACATGAATTTTTTGAAACATGATTTAAAGGGGAAATCTATCTCCATGGTTCACGGTTTATTTAAAAGAAGCTTTTACGGAACAATGAGAAGTATAGAGAAATCAAAATCGTTATTTAATTTCGCAGTTTATGTTATAAGACATGACATATTTAACATGTTATAAGATTCTATCTTATATCATGTTACTCAGAAACGCAATTAAATTAAATCTGTCTGTTAATTTTAATAATTATTTTTTCGATTTGAATAATAAATAAATGGATATAAAAATATATTTTAGAAAAGAACGATTTGATTTTTCTTATAGCATTTTTGAGTGGATAATATCAATTACGGTCTTCAGGTTTAAAAATTATTATTATTTATATTTTCGGGGATTATTGATTCAAGGATTATTGATATTTTCAAGTTATTATGCAATTATTTTATTATGACAAAAATTGTTTAAACTCATATATTGTATGTTGTACGAATCTTCTACAAATACACGTGTATATCTTTTAATCTACGAGAATATAAGTAGTACAGGTATATTGGCATATGTTTTGATATATATTGGCATATATTGGAATCAATTACGACCTTCTGGTATAAAGAGTACGGATATTATTGATGTTTTCAATTTATTATGTCATCTCTTTTATTTTGGCAAATATTTTTGAGACGCATATTGTAATACGGGTAATCTTCTACTAACACATTGGCATATTTTCTGATCTGCGACAATATAATTAGCACGGGGTTGCATATATTCATTCAATTCCTATTTTTTCTTTTGTAAATTTGCTTACAAAAGGGGGCAGGATGTTTTATTTTTCAGATCTGATCGTGAAGATAATTTTGCATAGTGAGAACATATATTCTTAAACTTCTCTTTAGGAGCAATAAATTTAATATTTTAACAGAATTTGCACATGATTGCGAACTTTAAGTTTCTTTAAATTATACACTGTGTACGAATAACGGGTGTGCTGTTAGTGGTTAATAAATTTTAACATTTTAGGAGGATATATCATGTTGCTCGGCATCGCAATTAAATTAAATGTGTTTGTTAATGTTTTTATTATTTTTTTTTCGATTTAAATAATAAATAAATGGATAAATGGATATAAAAGTATATCATATGAATGGACGGTTCGATTTTTCTTTTAATTATATTAATTGCTGACTGCGTACATCAATTTCATTTATTTTGGCAAAGAATTTTCAAGCTTATATCGTATTTAGCTACTAAACTCATATATTGTGTTTAGCCAATAAATTCATATAGCCGATTGTTGAAACAGGAAAAGAGTAGAGCGGGTATATCTTCTAATACAATTGTAGTGTTTTCATTTAGTATATTGAAACGGGATAAGAATGTTTCATTCAGATCTGCAAATTCAAAGCTACGAATTTGGAGGGATATCGCTAATTTGACAACTTTTCTTAAACTTTGCCAAATTGACGGAAATGTCGCCAAATTGATATAAACGACACACAAACAGCTGCCATAAACCTTCGGGTTGGTCGTGTGGCTTGTGTCTTCTACATATCAATGAAATTTTTTTTTGTTTTGTTAGAAGAGAGTACTGAAATGATGTTTGGTTAGCATTTATCTGTCAGACCAACCATCCTACTTAGTAATGCATTTAGCGAATTTTTAAAATGTCACCAAATTGATAAAAATGTTTTCAAATCTATAAAAATATCTTGAAATTGATAAAATTGCGCTACATAAATGATATTAATTGTTTTTTGTTAGGGGATAGTATTGTGATGATATTTCGTCAATTTGTCGCAAAGTGGAACTGTCAGTTCTACAGTCCCACTTGGCGATAAATTTGGCGATTTTTTAAAATGTCGCTAATTTGACGAAACTGTCGCCAAATGTTCCATAGAAATATAACTATTTAGACGATATTTTTTCTACCAATTTATTTGAAGCAAATGATATCATGTCGCTTAGCAACGGATTTAAATCCAATGTGTTTATGCGGCAGACGATTTTTATTAAATCCTTTCCGATTTGAATAATGAAGATATGTATATAAAATAAATTTCATTGCCATTTCATTTTGGACTGGATAATATCAATTATACTCTTCAGGTTTAAACATTATTATTATTGATATTTTCCGGAATTATTGATTCAGGGATTATTGATATTTTTAAGTTATTACGCCATTGTTTTATTGCGGCAAAAATTGCTGACACACGCATATTGTACGTTGTACGAGTAATCTTCTAGGAATGCACGGGTATATCTTCTAACCTACGAGAATATAAGTAGTAGAGGTATATTGGCATATATTTTGACATATATTGGCATATATATTGGAATCAAGTACAGTCTTCTGGTATGAAGATTAAGAGGATTAATTATATATTCAATTTATTACGTCGTCTGTTGTATTTTACCAAAAAACATTTGTGACTCATATTGCAAAACGGGTAATCTTCTACTAATAATCGGACATTATAAGTAGTACGTGTATATCTTCCCATATAATTTTAGCACTTTAATTTTGACATATATTGGAATAAATGACTGTCTTCAGATTTAAAGATTACGGGTTTATTGGTATTTTCAATTTATACATGTAATCTACTAATACAGGTTGTATTTTCTAATATTCGCGTATATAATTAGTACGGGTCCCATACAATTTTAACGCTTTTATTTTGCATATATTGATTCAATTCCATATTTTTTTTATATATGCTTACATAAGGGGTCCAAGATGTTTTATTCTTCAGATATGTCCATGAAGATAATTTTATATAGCGAGAACAGAGATTCTTAAACTTCTTTTTAGGAGCATTATATTAAATATTTTAACAGAATATTTTGATTAAACATGTCATTTAGTATACTATAAGAATTTGGGCATGATTATGAATTTCAAGTTTCTTTATATTATATACTCCGTATGAAGAACGGGTATGCTGCTAGTCTATATAAATAAAATTGAAAATCTGTCTGTCTGTCTGTCTGTCTGTCTGTCTGTCTGTCTGTCTGTTTGTCCCATCATCACGGGAGAACGGCTGAACCGAATTTGATGAAATTTTGTGGGTAGCCTAGAAATAGCCCCACTTAAAATTTAGTCTATAGTTGGAACTTCTACGACCAGATGTTCTCGAGATATTAGTAAAAAACGAAACTTTCGTTTGTCTCATCATCACGAGAGAACGGCTGAACCGAATTTAATGAAATTTTGTGGGAGGCCTTGAAATAGCCCCCCATAAATTTTGCCCAAGTTTCAAGTTTCTAAGACCAGGGGTTGTCGAGATATTAATGAAAAACGAAACTTTTTTTATAGGAGTTCTACTCTCCAACTCCGTGGTTTATCCAAACGGAAAGGATAAAAATCGTTTGTTTAAAGCGTCAAAGGGAATTAAAACTTTATTTTTGAGTTTGATGCAGGATTTTTGCATTAAATAATCACTATCTGAAAGCATAAATTGTTTGAAACATGAATTTAAATGGAAAAATCTACCTCCATGTTTTTACATGTATTAACCTCCATGTATTTCACAAGCTTTTACTCAACGATTAGAAGTATAAAGAAATTAAAATGGTTATTTATTTTCGCATTTTATGAGGAAGATTCTATCTTATATCATGTTGCTCGGCAAAGGAATGGAATTAAATGTGTTTGTTAATGATTATTATTATTTTTTCTATTTGTATAATAAATAAATGGATGTAAAAATATATTTTATAAATGAACGGTTTGATCGTTCTTTTAATTACATATATTGCGGACTGCGTACATTACTTTTATTTATTTTAGCAAAGAGGTTTCAAGCTCATATATTGTGTTTAGCTAATAAACTCATAATAAATGAACGGTATGATTGTTCTTTTAATTATATATATTGCGAACTGCGTACATCACACTTTTATTTATTTTAGCAAAGAGGTTTCAAAGCTCATATATTGTGTTTAGCTAATAAACTCATATATTGTGTTTACCCAATAAATTCATTTAGCCGATTGTTGAAGCAGAAAAAGAGTAGAACGGATGTATGTATCTTCTAATACAATTTTAGTGTTTTCATTTAGTATATATACAGACGGGATATGGATATTTTATTCTTCAGATCTGTAAATTTAGAGCTACGAATTTAGCGGAATATCTCTAAATAACTTGGCAACTTTTCTTAAACTTTACCAAATTAGAGGAAATATCTCCAAATTGATAAAAATGACCCAAATCAATGAAATTAAATTTGTTTTTTTAGAATAGAGTACTGAAATGATGTTTCTGTAGCATTTGTCGGTCAGTCCATCCATCCATCCTACTTAGTAACGCATTTAACTAATTTTTTTAATTTCACTACATTGATAAAAATATTTGTAAATCCATAAAAATATCATGGAGACGAAAATGTCGCCAAACCTTCCATGAAGATCACATTATTCAGGCGACATGTTTTCCATCAATTTATTTGAAGCAGATGATATCATGTCGCTTAGCAACGGATCCAATGTGTTATGTATCATACGATTTTTATTAAATCTAATAAAAATATGTATATAAAATAAATTTCATTGACATTGCATTTTTGACTGGATAATATCAATTACGGTCTTCAGGTTTAAACATCATTATTATTGATATTTCGGGGACAGTTGATTCAGGAATTATTGATATTTTCAAATTATTATGCCATTGTTTCATTATGACGAAAATTGTTGAAACTCATATATAGTACGTTGTACAAGTAATCTTCTACAAATGCACGGGTATATCTTCTAATCTACGACAATATAAGTAGTACAGGTATATTGGCAAAATTTTTATATATATTGGCATATATTGCAATCAATTACGACCTTCTGGTATTAAGATTACGGGGATTTTTGATACTTTCAATTTATTACGTCATCTTTTTTATTTTGGTAAATATTTTTAAGACTCATATTACAATATGTTTAAGCTTCTACTAACACACTGGCATATTTTCTAATTTGCGACAATATAAGTAGTACGTGGTTGCATATATTGATTCAATTCTTTTTTGTGTGTGTGAATTTGTTTACAAAAGGGGCCAGGATATTTTATTCTTCAGATTTGCCCGTGAAGATAATTTTGCATAGTGAGAACAGATATTTTTAATCTTCTCTTTATGAGCAATAAATTTAATATTTTATCAGAATTTGCACATGATTGCGAATTATAAGTTTTTTATATTATATACTCCGTACGAAGGACGGGTATGCTGCTAGTCTATATAAATAAAATTGAAAATCTGTCTGTCTGTCTGTCTGTCTGTCTGTTTGTCCCATCATCACGGGAGAACAGCTGAACCGAATTTGATGAAATTTTGTGGGTAACCTATAAATAGCCCCACTTAAAATTTAGTCTATGGTTGGAATTTCTACGACCAGTGGTTCTCGAGATATTAGTAAAAAACGAAACTTTCGTTTGTCTCATCATCACGAGAGAACGGCTGAACCGAATTTAATGAAATTTTGTGGGTTGCCTTGAAATAGCCCCCCATAAATTTTGCCCAAGTTTCAAGTTTCTAAGTCCAGGGGTTGTCGAGATATTAATGAAAAACGGAACTTTTTTTATAGGAGTTCTACTCTCCAACTCCGTGGTTTATCCAAACGGAAAGGATAAAAATCGTTTGTTTAAAGCGTCAAAGGGAATTAAAACTTTATTTTTGAGTTTGATGCAGGTTTTTTGCATTAAATAATCACTATCTGAAAGCATGAATTGATTGAAACATGAATTTAAATGGAAAAATCAACCTCCATGTTTTTACATGTATTAACCTCCATGTATTTCACAAGCTTTTACTCAACGATTAGAAGTATAAAGAAATTAAAATGGTTATTTAATTTCGCATTTTATGAGGAAGATTCTATCTTATATCATGTCGCTCGGCAAAGGAATGGAATTAAATGTGTTTGTTAATGATTATTATTATTTTTTCTATTTGTATAATAAATAAATGGATGTAAAAATATATTTTATAAATGAACGGTTTAATTGTTCTTTTAATTATATATATTGCGGACTGCGTACATTACTTTTATTTATTTTAGCAAAGAGGTTTCAAGCTCATATATTGTGTTTAGCTAATAAACTCATAATAAATGAACGGTTTGATTGTTCTTTTAATTATATATATTGCGAACTGCGTACATCACACTTTTATTTATTTTAGCAAAGAGGTTTCAAAGCTCATATATTGTGTTTAGCTAATAAACTCATATATTGTGTTTACCCAATAAATTCATTTAGCCGATTGTTGAAGCAGAAAAAGAGTAGAACGGATGTATGTATCTTCTAATACAATTTTAGTATTTTCATTTAGTATATATACAGACGGGATATGGATATTTTATTCTTCAGATCTGCAAATTTAGAGCTACGAATTTAGCGAAATATCTCTAAATAACTTGGTAACTTTTCTTAAACTTTACCAAATTAGAGGAAATATCTCCAAATTAATAAAAATGACCCAAATCAATGAAATTAAATTTGTTTTTTTAGAATAGAGTACTGAAATGATGTTTCTGTAGCATTTGTCGGTCAGTCCATCCATCCTACTTAGTAACGCATTTAACTAATTTTTTTAATATCACTAAATTGATAAAAATATTTGTAAATCCATAAAAATATCATGGAGACGAAAATGTCGCCAAACCTTCCATGAAGATCACATTATTCAGACGACATGATTTCCATCAATTTATTTGAAGCAGATGATATCATGTCGCTTAGCAACGGAACCAATATGTTATGTGTCATACGATTTTTATTAAATCTAATAAAAATATGTATATAAAATAAATTTCATTGACATTGCATTTTTGACTGGATAATATCAATTACGGTCTTCAGGTTTAAACATCATTATTATTGATATTTCGGGGACAGTTGATTCAGGAATTATTGATATTTTCAAATTATTATGCCATTGTTTCATTATGACGAAAATTGTTGAAACTCATATATAGTACGTTGTACAAGTAATCTTCTACAAATGCACGGGTATATCTTCTAATCTACGACAATATAAGTAGTACAGGTATATTGGCAAAATTTTTATATATATTGGCATATATTGCAATCAATTACGACCTTCTGGTATTAAGATTACGGGGATTTTTGATACTTTCAATTTATTACGTCATCTTTTTTATTTTGGTAAATATTTTTAAGACTCATATTACAATATGTTTAAGCTTCTACTAACACACTGGCATATTTTCTAATTTGCGACAATATAAGTAGTACGTGGTTGCATATATTGATTCAATTCTTTTTTTTTTTGTGTGAATTTGTTTACAAAACGGGCCAGGATATTTTATTCTTCAGATTTGCCCGTGAAGATAATTTTGCATAGTGAGAACAGATATTCTTAAACTTCTCTTTATGAGCAATAAATTTAATATTTTATCAGAATTTGCACATGATTGCGAATTATAAGTTTTTTTATATTATATACTCCGTACGAAGGACGGGTATGCTGCTAGTATTAAATATAAAAAAATCCTTTTTATCATATAAATTAGTAACTATTCCATGAGCAGGTTCTATAATTAGATTTAAATCCAAATAATAAATATTATTACTATATATATATATATATATATATATATATATATATATATATATATATATATACATACCATATCGAACCAGTCTTTGAGACCGTTGTTTAATTTTTGCTCTTCGTAATCTAGAATGAAAGTTGTATGTATGATTTTTTTTTTACTTTGAACTTTGTAAAGAAACTTGATGCCCCAACCAGCAATCGAATCACGTATCTTCGAGCTGGCCCACCGCTCTCTATCATTGAGCTGCTGCAACGGAATCGCAAGCGCTTATCATCGAAGTCGATTGCGCATGCTCGGCTAATGTCAGATGGGCGTCCTCTAATGTCCGATGGGCGTGCAACTGACAATAAGACTGACCACCTCCTGTTATTTCAACCTCAAGTTAGACACCTGCTGCTATTTTTATTTTAGATGTTAACTTCTTGCTTGGTCTTTGACCTACCGATTTGAATACGGCACACAATACACTAGCGTCTACTGAATCCGTGCTAGTCGTACTACAGTCACTCTCAGATCTAGGACATACTTGTATTAACCTACAGGGTTGAATTGTTTGGACACCATTGCTGCCCCAACATGGATTCGAACCACTGGTCTCCGTACTGGCCGGCTAGTGTTTTACCGTTGAGCTTCATGGACGGAATTGTAAGTTCTAATCGGCGAAGTGGTCTCTGTAACCTCCACACTGTAATGCCAGATTGGCGTGCAACCAGCAATCGAACTGATCACGTCCTGCCATTTTTACCCCAGGTTAACTTTCTGCTGTTATTTGTATCGTCCAGGTAAGCTTCCTGCGTGGTCTCCCGATTTGATATCAATGCTCCATATCCAAGTCCAATGAATCCATGCTGGTCGTACTAGGGTCAAATCCAGACCTCTAATATATTTGTACTAACCTACAGGTTTTGCACTAACTTTACTGCCCCAACCGGGAATCGAAAAATGCACCTTCGAAACGACCATCCGACGCTCTATCGTTGAGCTACTGGGACGTAATTGCAAGATCTAACAATCGAAGTGAACTCTGCAACTTTTAAATAATAAGTGATTGTAGTGATCTGTTATCTACTATATTCAGAGAAATAATGATTTTATTTTATGTTCCTCTATTTAAACATGACAAGTGTAATTATAATTATATTGTAAAGTTTTGTGAGTTATTTCATTTACATGCAAGTAATCTTTTTTTTTTATTATTTAAATTTTGAACTTTATCGGGTTAGCCCTCTCTGGGACGATCATAGTAATGTATTCGTTTTTAGGAAAAATTCGAGAGCCGGATAAGTTAGAAAGCCCAAATTGTGCATGTCTTTGTTCTATACATGAATAAATATTTTATCCTGTATATGAATATAATGAATGTAAAAGTCTATAATACGCATTTTAAACGTCCTATCTGTGATAGCGTTAACCCAATTGACAAACCAAAACACACCAAATTCTATCTGCATAAATATAAAACTCCACTTCAAATTGGCGAATTGAGCTGTATAATGAACGTCATGGGTATCATTATGTGAGGGATTGATTTTCGCATTCAGTTACACTAACACTGGCTCCGGTCCAAAACGCTTTTTCGTGGCTCGTTAGCTCGTCACAAAGCGTACAATTGCGCCAAATCTCGTCATTAAGTCCTGAAGTGGGGGCTACGCCATGGGAATATGCAGATTGATTGATTTATTGCTTGATCTTCCGTGAAATATGCCAATTACGGAGGAGAATAAATATTTCGTGATTTAGCTGAGGCATCTTTTATAGATGCAAATAAAAAAAATCATACTCGTTAATTAGACGGAGGAATTATTGGACCGATATTTTTTCTGTCGCTCTTCAGCATCGAATTGCCGATACCGATGTTAAAGGCCGATAGAACAGGACTTTCACACAACAAAAACCCAATCTTCCCGGCCGTCCAAATAGTTGCTCTTAGTCCTCTGGACGAGTCGGACGGTCTGGGTCTTCAACAACAAAAACCCATTCCGGTCTAAATTGGGTGGCACTTCCCGGCCGTCCATACAGTTACCTTATACCTTTCTGGTAGGTCGGACGGTCTGGGTCTCAACAACAGCAACAACAAAAACCCATCAAGAAGAGTAGCTCAGAGAATCCGGCCTCAGGAGAAACTCCTGAGGTAAAAATGTAGGAAATATAAAATGGTAGGATGCGCAGGCAAAAATCTCCTGTATGTATGTGAGTGGGAGGAGGCAAGATTCCGACTGCCACAACACTGTAAACATTTTCAAGCATGTTACTTAAAGTTTCAGAGAAATCACCTATCTGTAATGGGGAGTAAGGTCCTGATAGTTATGATAATATATACATATATACATATATATATATATATATATATATATATATATATATATATATATATATATATATATATATATATATATATATATATATATATATATAATATATATATATATATATATATATATAATAGTAATTAGTGGTCATAATACTTACTCTACTACTGCGAGTAAATGACTTTTAAATTCTTTAAATATAATAAATGATAGCTTACTTTTTTCTAGCAATAACTACCTTATTCTAAATAATAGTAAAGGATTAAAGAATAAATTAACATCACTTGATAGGCTAATTCATTGTCTGTCAAGTGATGTACTTACTCTACTACTGCGAGTAAATTACTTTTAAATTATTTAAATGTAATAAATGATAGTTTATGTTTTTCCAGCAATAACTACCTTATTCTAAATAATAGTAAAGAATTAAAGAATAAATTAACATCACTTGATAGACTAATTCATTGTCTATCAAGTGATGTACTTACTCTGCTACTGCGAGTAAATTACTTTTAAATTATTTAAATGTAATAAATGATAGTTTATGTTTTTCTAGCAACAACTACCTTATTCTAAATAATAGTAAAGAATTAAAGAATAAATTAACATAACTTGATAGACTAATTCATTGCCTATCAAGTAATGTACTTACTCTACTATTGCGAGTAAATTACTTTTAAATTATTTAAATGTAATAAATGATAGTTTAAGTTTTTCTAGCAATAACTATCTTATTCTAAATAATAGTGAATAATTAAAGAATAAATTAACATCACTTGATAATCTAATTGGATTTCAAACATTTGATTTAAAAAATATTCTTAATAATATTAAGATATCTGATCTTTATGTCGTAATTTTAGCTCTATATAATGCGTATACTACTTATCATACTACTCATACTATATTTACCAAATTTCCTAAACTTCTTTACTTTGTTCTTTTCAATAATTATATATTTCAAGGCAATAATTATACTTGCAAGTCACAGGGGTTCCACAAGATGGCTATAGTAGCAGTGTATTAAGTAACTTATAACTTTATCATGAGGAAAAACCTTTTACTTCAACAGATTATAAAATTTACAGATATGTTGATAATCTGATTTGTTTGATCTTTACAGACAACTGTTGTTGTTGTTGAAATCCAGACTGTCCGACCTACCAGAAAGGTGTAAGGTAACTGTTTGGACGGTCGGGAAGTGCCACCCAATTTAGACCGGAACCCAGTGGGGGAGGCATCCACAGGGACCGTACCCTCCTTCCCCTACCACCAACCTCTCGGAAGGACTTTCGGACCCACATGTTTAACATGATCGTACTCCGCATGAACACGGCGGCAGTTTTGGCAGCGGCTGGAATCGAACCCGGGCCTACCGAGTGCAACTCCAGCGCGCTAACCAATGAGCTACCGCGCCCTTACAGACAACTGTGTCATAGATATAGATTTCTATCCGGATAATTTGGAACTAATTTCTAATGAAGCCACTATTAGTAATAACATTAACTTTTTGGACTTAAATCTTATTATTGAACCTACTAATAGCATAGTTACCGATTTATATGATGAAAAATACTATTTTAACTTTAATATTAATTAAATATTACCTTTTAATTCCTGCAACTCGATTCAATTGTTTAGAAATATTATACTTAATCAGCTTTTAGAATTTATAGATTATCTGATAAAAAATATCATGCTATGCATATTAATAAACTTAAAATTACTAGCAAATTATATAAATATCCAGCCTATTTAGTACATAGTATAGTTAAAAAGTTTGGAATGGCAGATTATACTTAAATTCTCTTAGTATCTTATTTTAGCCTGACATCCACTTTTTCTTGAATAAGCATTACCACTTGAATAAGCATTAATTATTTACATATTCTTACTGTTGAATATCACCTTTTATCGCCTTTTCGCATTACTGTTTTTCTTCCTCACGATTGGCAACAGCAGTTCTCAACTTTTTAATTTTTGAGATTGGCAACATTGGTCTCTTTATTCAAGGCTCCAATGGATCAGAGGTATGCAGTGTTTTTCAGGTATTCTTGCTTCCTATTATTTTTCAATCTTTATGCATGTTGTCCAAGCTATCAAAGTTTATGGATATAATATATCACTGATATAAGAAACATGCATTT
Organism: Amaurobius ferox; assembly: GCA_951213105.1. Taxonomy (NCBI): domain Eukaryota; kingdom Metazoa; phylum Arthropoda; class Arachnida; order Araneae; family Amaurobiidae; genus Amaurobius; species Amaurobius ferox. The sequence goes on from OX578154.1 coordinate 89,297,959, forward strand.
TGTGTTCATTTTTATAAAATACTTGGACTAGATAAAGAGTTTTATCGAAATGAACAATACATTCTTGGGCCTAGGACTTATCCACGTATGAAGCATTTATGCTTGGATTTTATTTGATATTATTTTATCGATTACTTTCCATTAATGTTTTTTGTTTGTCTCCAGATTGATTACGAGAAGTTTTTATTTTTATTTTCCACTTGATTGATGATTCTCTGTTTGATACTTTATTTGTAAGGCATTTTGTAATTGTTGGGGTTTTTGGAGTCGAAACTTCTCTCTATTCTTTCATTGGATTTTAAAACTTTTATTATTATTATTATATCTATCTATCTATCTATCTATCTATCTATCTATATATATATATATATATATATATATATATATATGTGTGTATATTATTTGAAGTTCCAATGATAGAATAAGGAGAAGTCGTAACTTCTCGTTATCGCGAAAGAAAATTCCGAATTCCATATTGTACAGAGGTGGGCAATTTTTTACTAAAATGAATGACAGTGATATTTACTTGTTTGGAGGGAACAGTAAAAAAGTAAGTAAAAATTTCGTATCAGTACATATTAATTTATGCAATTTTAATTACAGTTTGTATATGTATATTTTAACCGCGTTCTACTCCAAGTGCAGAAAAAGAGACATGATCTTCTTTCTTAATAGTACCAAAATCTAATCAGCACCAGGATAGGCCACAAGGAACTTACGGGAAAATAAAATAGTTGTAGGGAAAATAAAAATGATTCAAAAGTTATCTTTTACTTTCCACATAAAATGTAAAATATAGAAACTACTCAAAAACTATAAAAAAATGAATGAATGTATTCAATTAATACCTGCTTTAAATATCGGGCAATGCCGGGTGTGTATTCTATATTTCCCAATAAGTAATCATTCTCTATTATAATCAAATATATCCCGATTGAATAAATACAAAAAAAAAAAAAAAAGATCAATTTTGTAGGGAAAATTACAGCCTCGCCACAATATTTTTTTTTTATTTCTTCTCTATATCCTAAACAAAATGATCCAAACCTGCATTCTTTAAGAAGTTTTCTCATACCTCGGTATGTTTAGATGCCAAACTGCATTTATTTATCTGTGGGGATAGTACAATTGGAATAATGACAGGAGAACTGCAAAGAGCGCATTGAAGCCTGCAATATAGTATGTCGTAAATGATGTACGATATTATAAGGGGAAAATAGGGGCGAATGTTTTTCGCAGTGGTTAGGGCGCACATGTGGTCTGTTTCCCTGGGGTTGATCTACAGGTGTAAGGGACAGGGATCTTTTACTAATTTAGGAGGAATGAAAAAAAATCCTGCCGAGAGATTGGGAATGGAGAAGACTTTAGTTCTTCAATACTAAAGGAATACACACTAATGGAGTGAGTATAAAGTTTTGTCATTTAATAGGGTAATTGAGCTAATACAGGGATGGTAAGAATAATTATTAACACACACACATTATATATACAAAAGAAAAGTATTCAACACAGGACGCGTTGATAGAGTTTTTCATCTAACGGTTGATACAGTTTAAAATAAATAGGATTCCAGTATTCATGGTGATAACAGTACTAAATTACGTTCGAAATGCTTCATTTGTTCATGAGATATCGCATCCACAGACTCTCAGGCTATCACACTAATACGCACACATACACACACATACATACATACACACATACACATACACACAGTCATCAACCTCTAGAACGTTCGATTAGAGCTCAGGGATGCTTGAAACGTGCTTTTCCGCCAAGAACTTGAATTCGAATTTTAGACCCCATCGCAATACTTTCCCTACATATTATACTATGTAGTAAGGAAAAGTAATAATATACAAGTACGGTAAAATTATTGGTCCAGACAGTTATATTCTTACTGAACATTTTTTTTCTTACTCTTTATATTTATCTTTTATATTTTAAAAGATATTTCAAGAAAACATAAGCTAAGTGAAGTGAAAACCTGCTCGGATATTTTTTTCGACATAATTGCACAAAATATTAAATTACTAAAATTATTGTTATATATTCATAAATAGTACCTTATTTATGACACAACAAGTATTCATTGTTTACATTTTTATCTATCAGGTTCGGAGATATAAGAGTTCAAAGTGTTTACATTTTTCTTAACGCTCCGATGTCAGCCGGATTTCCCTACCATACATATTATTTCCATAATGGATTTCTTTATGAATTATAAATTAAAACTTATTATGTAATAAATTAGGCGTTATTATGCATTATAAATAAAATTTGAATTAAGGGCAAATTCGTTAAGTGGAAGGGGTTGAAAAATGTTCATTTAAATGTCTAACAAAAATATCTATTTTTAACACTTTACAACATAATTGAAAAGTTTTTATGGACTTTGTTCATTTTATCTGTCTGTCTGTCCGTTAGCACGATAAGTGCCGTAAAAATGACTTTATCAAAATGAAATTTTAGATTGTTATTCAGACGGTCTGTGGGACATATATGTATATAAATGAATAATATCACCCAATTGGTTTTGGATTGAACACGGGTTAAAAAAATGAAGTACATTGAACCCTATGGGACCTAATTTTTCAAACATTTTTTAAGCGAATTTAATATTCACAAATTGCTTCGAAAGTTTTAGGAAATATTCAAATTATCCCATAAAATACAGAAAAATAATCCAGCAAAATATATTCAGTAGTTTTAAAAAAAAAATTAAAATAATAGTTACACCCTTTATATGAAGAGATCACGTGACCATTAAAGAGATCACATGACCATTGTATGAAGAGATCATGGGACCCACTTCTAAATAAAATATGGTTTTAGTGATGCATCCGTCCTAAAACCGTCCGAATTTCTTACACTCCATAGTGAAATAACATATCGTATTTCTGATGTTAAAAATTTTACCACAACTCGGGAACAGGATTTGATGAACGAAGATAATTCTTTTTTTACATTGACCGTTCATCAAAATTTTAAGGACGGGATGTATGCCAGTGAATGGGTGTGTTATTGGATTTTGTTAATTTTAATGAATGGTTCTTGTGGTAAGCCATTGAATGAAGTATTGGGAGATTTCTGACCCTCCATAGCGAACTAGCATATATCGCATTTTTGATGTTAAAAATTTTACCACAACTTTTGAACAGGATTTGATCCTTTTAGAAGAGGTGTGTGCGTATCAGCCAACATTTGACTGACATGCTTTAAAAGCACCCAAGATTTTAGGAATTGGTTATACTACTTACTGAACATGACTCGACATTTTTCAGAATGATTGTGTGTGCCACGCGATTTTTTTATGGCAAGTTTCTGGATCCATTTCGACTGTTTTTTAGCTATGAAAAATGGTTGTATTGATTGATATTCATAAAAATGCTATGAAACACAAAACATTAAATATTTTAAATCACACTGAATGTCTATTTTCACGCATCATGTGAGATTTTTATGGCAGGTTATACTACTTACTGAATATGACTCGACACTTTTCAGAATGAATGTGTGCCACGCAATTTGTTTTTTATGGCAAGTTTCTGAATCCGTTTCGACTGTTTTTAGCTATGAAAAATGGCTGTATTGATTTCTTTTCAAATATATGGGAGATTAAAGACTTTGCTATATTTAAGGAAGTAGTTAAAATGAATTGATGTACTGAATTATCAGTGAATGGAATAATTGGGAGATATTTTTAAAATAAGAAAATGCAAAGTACTGAAAACTTCACAAGCTAAGGTTGTGCACAGATGTGACTTGCATATGTATTGTGATATGGTTGTTCTTACCCAAGCCTTCTAAAAATGGATTCCATATTATTTTTAAGAGTATACTGGGTTATTTTAAAGAGTCGTCTAAAATGTTACGTATTAGAAAATAGCAAGATCCATTCCTATGTTATTAGAAAATAGCAAGATCCATTTCTATGTAGAAATAGAACATGCTTGTCATACACTAAAAAAAATGAGTGTATGCCCTTTCTAGTTTAGAAAATAGCCTGTAATGTATTCGAAAATCGTACGATCCATTTCTACAAAGAAAGGGCATGTTCGATTTTCTATTTTAAAAAAATTGATACATGCTTGTTATACATTAGAAGAAAAAGTGTTAGTAAAAGTGGGAAATGTTAGTAGCAGAAGAAGAAAGTGGAAGCGTTTCCAACACTACCTGGGAGGTGACGCAAGCTGTCGCTACACTATTTATGGATAGTGTTCCCCACCAACGCGAAATAATTTTCTTAAATATGGATTTAAAAACAATTATGAATTTTAAGTTAAGTGAATGGTAAGATAGAAGTTTATAAAAAAAAATTTAGTGATGTATCCGTCCTAAAACCGCTTTAATTTTGCTTAAATTCTGTACATCTACATACTGACACAACGCAATTCCAATATATTTGAGTTTAAATGATCATCAAACTTTGATTATTTCTTGAACGAAGCCTAATTTTTACTTATGGAGAATGTAAACACCAAAAAATGTAGAATGTGTTGTATAAGAATTGCTGCATTTATTTAACGCGAAATTATTTAGCTCATGGAGTTTGCAATATAGCTGATATGAATGAAACATTCATTGATTTTACATAGAGAAGCAGACGATTTTTTCGATGAAGTTTTAAATATAGAGTTAAATTACTTGTACCTCCATGGCTTTAAGTTTTTAAATAAAATAAATTATTGTAGTATTGTGATGAATGAAAGGAATGAAAAAAGTTTATGAATGAAATGCTGCTTTTATATAAAGAACCAGGTGATTTATATTTCAATGACATCATTTGAATAAAGTGCATTTGTCTTCGATGAAGTTTTCAAATACTCGTATAATAAATTATTGTAGTAGTATGATAATTTTAAAAATATTACCGAGGAAGGTAACGCATTTTAGAGATGGTTAAATAAAATTACAATGATGTTGGAAAATGTTTAATAATCAATGCTTTATGCATGATTGATCTTTCTTGTTCATTGATGAACTAAATATCTTCAATCGTTAGCGAATTTTACCCAAAAAGTACCCATGCATCAAATATTTTCAGCCGGGGTATGCTCTATGGGGTTTGTTGCTCGATACTTCAACGAACCCACATCTTTCTAATGTGATTCTTGATGAAACAAACCCACAGTCATATTTCACGGCTAGAAAAGGGAGCAATGACCATAAGTGCTCAGAGCCGTGCTAGATGCCGGGATGAAAAAAGGCCCTGCATTGAATGTTGTGTAACAGTTAGCGAGAGAAATGGCCATGTCTTAATGGGCAGAACATTCACTGGAGTGGAGAATATAACAATAGAGCATTACGGGAAATATGTCTGAAGTGCGTATAAATACAGCAATACAGAAGTGCGTATAAATACATGCTGCAAAAAATTAACTGCAGCGATGATATTGTCTGCAGTTAAGGAATAACAGCGAAAGTTGTAAATCATTTGTAGCACATGTTTAGAATCAACTCTGAAGGACTTTATGCTAATAAAAGTGAAATATTTTAGCGGTTAAATTACAAATATTATATGACTAGCTGTATATATGTTCCTTGAACAGAATATTGAAGGTAAGGAAACTTAATTCATAATGTGGAGAGAGTTGTTAGTATCTACAGTCTTTTCTTTTGAAATTTTATTTTATTTCTCAAAAATTAAACTGGAGTGTTTTACTATTCGACTTTCTAATAGCAGAATCCATTTCAAAGCAATCTATGATTTTTTTCTTTTACAAATTTTCAAAATTTATTTTAAAAACCCTGTATTGTTGGTACAAATATAGCATGTTACCCTTCATTTTAAAGGGCTTGAAAAAATATTTCGATTGATACCAAGTATGACATTGTACCCCCTTGGGGATGTAACTTGCACCTCAACTAGGGGGTCTAATGAAGTCACAGACACAAAAATTTGTATCAGAGCTATTTTTCACTACATAGACTGAAACCGTTAAATGTCATAATCATTAAGTCATTGATAAGTTTCCGTTAACAAAGCCGGATGAAAAGTATCGTGAAAATCCATTAATATTTTTGGTAGCCATCGTGTACACACGAAATCGAGCACAGACAGATGAAATACGACAAACATCATTCCAAAAATAGTCAAAGCGTGTTCAGCAGGTTATTAAATATATATTGGCATAAAGATCTTGAGAATTTTGTAAAAATAATAATTTCTCCATACTACACAGTAAAGCATTTTACAACTTTTGCAATATTGAGCTAAATATCGTCTGCCAAAGCGTTATGAATATATATATATATATATATATAATATATATATAATATATATATATATATATATATATATATATATATATATATATATATATATATATATATATATATATATATATATATGTATATATATGTGTATATATATATATATATATATATATATATATATATATATATATATATATATATATATATATATATATATATATATACACACACACATATATATATATATATATATATATACATATATATATATATATATATATACATACATTTATATATATATATATATATATATATATATATATATTCATATATATATATATATACATACATTTATATATATATATATATATATAATCAAAGACATGCAAATTTTGAGGTATTTAAAAATAAATACTAAATAATACTTCTATGAAGGAACTTGAGAAAATGTTGTATTGTCATCTCAAACATGTGTGGAAGATCCAGAGCATCCGACTCGTCCTAAGACATGGAGAGCATCTCAAACACGTGTCGAAAACCCAGACCACCCGACTCGTCCGAGGACTTAGAGTAACCGTTAGAGTGGCCGGATCTCAAACACGTGTGTAAAATTTCAAGAAAATTGGCTCTTTATAAGTGAGCCAAAAATTGATTTCCAAATTCGACTCAGACAAGCAAACGAACAAAGGAACCAACCTAAATAGAATAATGTAATAAATATGATAAACATTGGTTTTAGAGGTTATTCGATCACCATAATAAATAAGTTATAAAAGCATGCTCTAAAATTGCTGTAAATATACTTATGAATAACATACTGCGAAAATATGTAGTATATAATAAAATGAAGGAGGCAATATGCTTAGGAGGTACATGAGCTAAATCCATCCTTTCTCACTGAAGTCCACTGACGACCCCACCCCTCGTTCTTTTGAAGGGATGTTTTTCCACTATACCAATTCTAGTTTCTCAATACCTAGAACATCACGAGACACAGACGTAAAAATACATCTCAATAACTTTGTGGACTTCAGACACACCCAGTCAGCATTGTTGAGCAGACGCATGAGTACGTATTAATTATTTTATAGATGGCTCCCCAACTTATGTAATGAAGATTGCTCACGTGCATTGAATAATGTCAGGATTACACATGACTTCTCGTTGACTTACAGCACAACGCACTGTTGTGACTTATCTATAGTTTTCTATGTTACGCAGAAAGAGATGTCAATTACTGTGATTGCAGATTATGTTATCTTTTATTTTCTCTGCAATACATGGTAATGTATGAGGGAAATTATTGGAATCATGTTGAAAATCGCAACTCAAATTTTTGACGGATTTACACGTTTTGGACATCTAGAATTCGAAAAACTAATTTTAGCGTGACGCGTGTGTGTGTATTTATGTGTGTGTGTGTGTGTGTGTCTGTCTGTCTGTATGTTTGTGTAATGTATGTATCGACTCTAACTTAAAAACTAATAGACCAAATTGCATAACATTTTATAGGTGAGTTACTACGTGTAGTCTTGGTGCTCATTAGAATCTTCGAATATGTCCATATGTATTATGTACATATTCGTGTCAGTGATGTCTTCGGTTTTTGCATTCACTATATTTCAAAAACTCGGTCCAAATTTCAATTATATACCCAAATTATATATTTAATTATAAATACCAACATCGGAAAACCTGTTTTACTCTTGTAAGTGTTCTTTAACACCGAAATACAGATAACTGGACAAAAGCCTACTATGGATACTTTATGTATCGAACGTATAGTTTTGACGTCGATATAGAAATCACCCAGACAGTTAGATACATGTTACTATCACGTGAATTAACTGTAATGCGGCTTCACTTGACTTTTTTATACCAGAATTCATTTTCAAATAGCTTATATTTTTTTTTCAAATTTTGCTTGAAATTTTTTGAAAAATATGTATTAATCACAGTTATAGCACGATACCCTCATTTTCAAGGATTTAAAGCATGTATCTACTGATACCAAGTTTGATAATGTATCCCCTCGAGCTATAATGACGTCCCTATGTATAATTCTGCTATCATGCTAAAATAATATTAAATTCCGAAGTTTTCTCTCAAATTTCATAAAATTATGTCTAGTTCTAGATTTCACGATAATAAATCTAGATATAAAGCTACATGAAATTCCATTGATATTTGTGGCAGATATTGTGTACACAAGAAATAGACCACAGAACGACATATGTTCCATATGTACGTCACCCTAAAAATAGTCAAAACTTGTTCAAGAGATCCTAAAACATATATTAGTATCAAAATCTCGAAGAAATTTATTTTATTAAAGCAGTACATTCTCTATACCATATTCTGTAGCATGGAAAATTAAAAATAATTGGTTCATACTCTAAGATGCATAAAAATTTTAAATTTATTGAAAGTTAAAATTCGAATGTTTAATCTCACTCCATTTATGTTTCTTACTATTATATTATCTATGGAAGGGGAAATGTAAATGTTAGATTCATTTATACCATTGAGTCTTTGTGTCAATTTAAGGGAAGGACATGTAGAAGTTCTTCATTTTCTCGGGCAGTATTAGGAATGAACTAGTCCTAATACTCTCGAGAAAAAGAATTCTAGAAGAAAATGTAGAATTTCTTCCCTTTCTGGGGCAGTTTCAGGAATGAACCAGTCCTAATATTGCCCGAGAGAGAGAATTCTACATCATCCAGGTTTCAAACGTCAAGTGCTCTAGTCTTTATCTGGAGCAATCTTTAAAGTCATCGAAATTTTGTGTCCACTTTATGTATTTCCCTTACGATTATACTATGCATAGTTGGAAAATTTAAATATGGGATTTGTTTATATCAATGACTCTTGGTCTGGATAAAGGGAAAACATTTTCTAGATTTCCTTCTGCTTTTAGACAACGTTAAAAATGAATTAGTAACCTTCTAAATCGCCTAGGATTTAGACGTCGAGTCTCCAGTTTCTTTATGGAATATACTCCAAAATTATCGAATTTTTGACCCCATTTATATTTATATCCAATGACATTTATATCTAATGCATTATACTGAGTATAGTAGGGAAGTTAACAGGTTAGCTAGCTTTCTCGATATAAATGCGACTTGGACTCAATTGAAGGGGGAGAATACTAGAATTTCGCCTTGTTTGGAGCAGTGTTACAGGCAGTTGCGTCGAACAGAAAAAACACTTTTAGTTGGGGAGGGGGGGTTGGTAGCCAAATATGTTGTTTCCTACTTCAAATATCATTTTTCAGAACTTTAATGGATCTCGATAGGTTCCTAACAGGAGATATAACACTCTTTACAACGCCACTGGTGTCAAGAATCAACTAGTAACCCAGTGGCGTCTTGTCAGGTGATGCAGGTGAAGCAGCGTTTCAACCTGCATCATATGATGTTATCGGTTCAAAGGGATTTTATTATTATTTAGAGAATTTTTCAGACTCGTTTGGCTATTATAAATATTATTTGACAACATTTGTGGCAGTAGTGAAATGTGTTTGGATGAAGTTTGTTGTCGAGGACGAGGGAAGATTCACGCCACTGAATCGGCTTCACCCATTCGTGAAGTCACTAGCCGCCATTATACTAACCCCTTAATCATTCAAGATTTAGAATTTACCTCTTTTACCGCATTAAACTTCATAATCGTCATGAAACATCTTCAAGTATTTAAATTAAAAAAGGTGTGCAAAGAACATCCGAAAATCAAGTTTGTTCAAGACGAATGCTTAGTATTCTATAAAGTACAATATTCCACTGTAAGGGTCAGATCTGATGATCTCAATTGAAGGTAGTAGCAAGTGCAAACAAATATATTGTTAACACTTGACTTATCTCACTGACATCCGCTTATTTAAATGTCCATTCAACATTAATGCAAGAGTAGACAAGGGTGTGGTTGAAACGTGATGAACATGGGAAACACCAAAACTGGTTATGACGTGTGTGCAATTAGCTACAGATTGCTTACAAAGTAGTGTCTGAGCACTACTGGAAAAATATTCTGGAATGTAATGTGTTAATGGTTCTCGTAAATTGCCCGCCATTTGGTTTCAACTTGAGTAGTTGGGGTTTTTACATTCCGAAACAATTTTCTCATTTTAGAAGATTAGAAGTTAACAGAATAAAGATAGTATGATAAATAATGTTAGAAATGACAGATGACTCTATTATTTGTTGAGTGCATGTTCAAGTAAATGGAATATTCATTAGTTTTGTATGAATTGAGTGCTTCAGAACAGTGCATATATTATATGGAACAAGTTGTTAAACACTTATGATGGTAAATGTGGACTGTAAAGCTAAAACTTCGTTAAAAATCTGGATATAATAAATTAGTAATCGCATTAACTAGTTTCGAAGTAACTGCGCGCCATTTGATTTCAAATTCAGTAGTTTTTTTTTTACATTCCGAAACAATTTTCTCATTTCAGAATATTAAAAGCTAATAGAATGAGGATAGTATGATAAATAATGTTAGAAATGACAGAGGACTCTAATATTTGCTGAGTGCTTGTTCAAGTAAATGGAATATTTATTAGTTTTGTATGAATTGAGTGCTTCAGTAACAGTGTATACATTATATGGAACAAATTGTTAAGCACTTGCGATGGTAAGTGCTGACTATAACATTGAAACTTCGTTAAAACACTGTTAGAAATGATATTAACTGGTTTCGAAGGTAAAATAAAAGTCCCTTCTTAAAAATAAACAAAGTATCCGAACATTTGATAATAAAAGTACCAACACTTAATATATACCTATGAGTAATGTAACCGGACAAATGACTGGCTTTTAGATAAAAACTTTATTTTTTCTGATTGAATGCAGGTAATATTGATTTTAGTAAAGAAATATTTAACAAACTTTAAGGCAATAGACTCCATTCGGTTTCTCAAACTCGATTTGTTTCTTTATTGTGCATGTCCTTATGTGTTTCATAATAGTTGGTAATAATCAACGAAAATGCAGTCTTCACTTTACCCCTTATAATATTACGTTTTGCATATCAGGTTGGATCTGATTCTTCCCTGAAAATGTTATGAAGTGCTGCTCTCCCAGATGTAGCACTTATTTGCATTTCTTTTCAAACAGTGCCATCAATCGAAATATACTGCTCATTTTTTCCTTCTCATAACTTAAGAACAATCTCATTTTTTCTCAGCTTATTATATGCATAATATTCCTCTCTTCATGGTCGGTATCTGTAGACACACACTCAGTGTATAATACGTCATTATTATTTTCAAATAATACATCTTCACTTTCAGGAAATTCACCTTCATCATTTTCCGAAAACTCTTCCTATATGTTATTTAATTCTCCTAGAAACTGTGCCTTGAATGTTTTGATATTTTTCAGAGTGACAATTAGAAATGGAGTAATGCTGTAAAAACAAAATATGACTTTTTAGTTTTTGTCATCTGTCATGAGAAACATGACATTTTTTTTTTATAAATGTGACTTACACACGCTAATTTTAATAATGCTTTTAATTAAAATGGGAAATTAGAACTTTTTATTGATCTAAAATTTACTTTAGCTTTTAAACCTTTTGAATATAGATAAAGGCAGTTGCTAGGCAAAAATAGCCATTTTCAAAAAGTACTTTCTCACGCTCTTTGCACATCTGCAGAAAAAGAATCTCACAGCTGCAACTAAGGAGTTTGGTTCCAGAAAGCATACTTGCCCCCCCCCCCCCCCACTTTTTTTTAGAGAACACGTGCAGATTGCACATAGCAGGACCACAACGGTCAACATTTCCTTTCTTGCTGAGAACCTTTCCCCACTGGTAATATTAAACTTGTTTGTACGCCCCGTCAGGATAGACATGGGCAGTTTTCAGAAGAAGCTATAATTCCTGTCAACAGTAAGAATTTACTGACTAAAGTTACACCCTCTAAAATAAAGACTTCAGCAAAATTTCACAGATGGGCAAAACATTCTCCGAAAAGGGGTAAGCAACATTGCACCCCAGCTTTTAGCATGGACAAGGCTACCATCCAATAAGAACGAATTGTATGTACAGGAGTGGCCAATCATACGTGAGTATAGTACAGCGCCACTGAGAAAATGACGGCAAGTGTTAAAAAAAAAAAAAAAAAAAAGATAAGAACTCTCTTGGACGCGGCCGGCCTGCGGGTCGGACCGCTGAGGTCCTCTAACTTTTTTTGAGCAGATTTTTTCATAGATGACTCTGGCCCTGCTCTTCAACCATGAAGGTTGTTTCCTTTTTTTGGTCCATGGAGACCTATAGACACACGCAGCATTAGGACTATGTGTCCAATTTTTAAAGAAAGACACACAACGATTGCTATTTGAATTTAAGAGCTATGTCAACGAATCATTAAGCCTCGTCTTCGGACGACTGAGTCCTGAGATGCCCAACGACGATGAATTCCGACACTTGAAAGATTTTTAACCTCGATTCGAAAACGTTCCAAGTCTTTGTTTTCTCCAGTGATGAGTACCAGCCTTGCTTCAGTTGGTTCACAATGACATTCAAACATGTCAATATAATGCAGCATAATTATATTTATGGACGTCCAGCCATCGGACCACCAAAAAAAGGGATGGGTCTTGCCACCGCTTCGAATACATATGTAAGTCAAACTCTTCTTATTTTATGATATCTACAACTGCTAATGAAGGCGTAGAATTTGATAAAGATGAACTTTAATTATTCATTAAGGATGAACTCCAGCAATTGTTCTACAGCAAGACTTTGCTGATAGTTGAACTTTAAAATTAAGATTTTAATGAGCTGTAATAGAACTTGTATCATATAACATAATTAAGACTTTATCCTCCATAAACCGAGAAAGAACATAAAATTATTAAAATTTGAGAAAGCACATAATAATGAAAAGTAATTATTGCAACATTATATTAATATTGGCTTGCATTGGTATGATTTAAATAATTAATTTAACTACCTTTTGTATACTATGTTTTGTTTGTTTTTTAATTACATATATATACATAAATAATAAATGAATTTTTTGGCCAATTTAAATCTCTTCTTTGTTGCCTATAATATTTTTGGAATATTTAATTTAACAATTTTATTTCAGCAATTTGGAGAACGAGGAACTTGATATTAAAATTTACCACTATATCATATTTTATTCTGAGTGATAACCAGACTTAATTTAAGATAAAGGATTTGATATAATAGCCTGGTTTTATCACTTTTTAAATATCAGAAACATCCACGGCCTTTTTAGATGTTTTCTGATATCATCTTTTTTGAAACTTGAAATTTTACGCATTTTTTTAAAACTTTTAATACAGAATTATTTTAAATTGAACTTACTACGCAACAGTCCTTGCAGAAATGTGCAGGAAACTGATGAAAATATGTAGACTGTATATGTACATCACATATTTTGACCCGATGAGCTTATAAGGCAATACATTTTTCTTCAGATTAAATTATCGGTCGTGAGAGATAAGTGTAGGCTATGTATCTTTATCATATAAACACAAGAAGAAAAATCTGATGTGGGCAGCATATGACTTTCTCTGCAGACTTATATCCACGTTATCTTTATTTATATTAAATTTTATTCACATTTAATTCAATTTTCGTTCTCATTTGGTAACTAATTTTCAAACGTGACGTAGGAAAATACGAAAAAACTAATGTATCTCGAGAACGGCTAGTCCTAGTGTAATGGGGTTGACCTTATTCTTTTTATCGTTAAAAATTACGTATAAAACAAGAATTTATTGGACATATTTGAGCATACGTAGTTTTTTATTTCAGATTTTGACGATTTTTGCTGGTCATGTTGCAAAAACGGCAGGTTATTGTTTTTCGAATCGAACTAAAATCTAATCAGCATCAGGGTTACCCGCAAGTGACTTATCTACCGAATTTTGTGAAATTTGGTCCATTAGTTTTTCAGCAAGAGTGGATGCAAGCTTTGAGGACCATTTCGCAAAAAAAGGCGGGTCCTTTTATCCCGAATCGTACCCAAAACTAATCAACACCAGATTCGCCCACAAGTGATTTACCTACCAAATTTTATGAAATTCAGTCAATTAAATTTTTGGTAGAGTGAATACAAAATCTGCACAGATAGACAGACATATACACCGATACACAGACACACACACAGGCGTCACGCTAAAAATAGTTCTTTCGTATGCTAAAGGTCTCGAAACGTGTAGATCTGTCGAAAACTCGAGTTGCGAGTTTTTGGGCATGATTCCGATACTTATTAATTATTAATTACAAATTTACTTATTAATTATTTTAATTACCATTAACTCACTTTTAATTCAAATTTCGTTCCCATTTGATAACTGGACTTATTACATTCCCTGCAGTACATGGTAATGTATAGGGGAAGTATTGGAATCATGCCGAAAATCGCAACTCGAGTTTTCGAGGATCTACACGTTTCGAGACCTCTAGAATACGAAAAAACTATTTTTAGCGTGACGTCTGTGTGTGTGTCTGATTGTCTGTGTGTCTGTGTGTCTGTCTGTGTGTCTGTGTGTCTGTCTGTCTGTCTGTGCAGATTTTGTATCCACTCAAATTAAAAAACTAATAAACCGAATTTCACAAAATTTGGTAGGTAAGTCACTTGTGGGCGAGTCTGGTGCTGATTAGATTTTGGTACGATTCGGAAAAAAATAACCCGCCTTTTTTTGCAAAATGGCCCGCAAAAATCGTCAAAGTCTAAACTAAAGAACTACGTATGCTCAAATATATTCATTAAATGCTTGTTTAATACGTAATTTTTAACGAAGAAAATAATAAGATCAACCCCATTACACTAGGACTAGCCGTTCTTGAGATATTTTAGTTTTTCTTATTTTCTCTACGCCACCTTTGAAAATAAGTCCGGTTACCGAATGAGAAAGACAATTGAATTAAAAGTGAAATAAATTTAATTAAAATAAAGATAATATGGATATACGTCTACAGGGAAAGTCATGTGCTGCCCACATCAGATTTTTTTCAAAGGTGGCTTAGAAAAAATACGAAAAATTAAAATATCTCGAGAACGGCTAGCCCTAGTGCAATGGGGTCTTATTCTTTTCTTCGTTAAAAATTACGTATTAAACAAACATTTAATGGATATATTTGAGCATATGTAGTTTTTAATTTAGATTTCGGCGATTTTTGCGGGCCATTTTGCAAAAAGAGGCAGGTTATTTTTTTTCGAATCTTGCCAAAATCTAATCAGCACCAGAGTGTCCCAGAAGTGACTTATCTACTAAATTTTGTGGAATTCGGTCAATTAGTTTTTTAGCTAGAGTGGATATAAGCTTTTGCGGGCCATTTCGTAAAAAAAGGCGGGTTCTTTTATCCCGAATCGTACCCAAAACAAATCAGCACCAGATTCGCCTACAAGTGACTTACCTACCAAATTTTATGAAATTAGTTCGATTACTTTTTTAGGTAGAAGGGATACAATATATGCACAGACAGACAGACACACAGACAGACAGACATACACACAGACGTCTAGCTAAAAATAGTTTTTTCGTATTCTAGTGGTCTCGAAACGTGTAGATCAGTCGAAAACTCGAATTGCGATTTTCCGCATGATTCCAATACTTTCCCTATACATTTGCATGTATTGCAGGGAAAGTAAAATTTAATATTGAAAAAATTGATTGTTTAGATTTAATAGAAAAAGTCACGAAATTAAGTGAGAAAAAGCGATAAGATTATATGCGAATTTTATAATCAAATGTTTGCGATAGTTCATTGGATCGGTCATGATACGTTTAGTGCTAAAGGCAAAAGCGAATGTCAATAGACAATTTCATCACGTAAGACAGGAATAAATTCATTGCCGAATGAAAGATGAAATAAATTATGGGGGAAAATATAAATATGGAAAAGTAAAAAATAAATTTCCATCGTGCACGAACGTAAACCAAATTGAGGCAGATTCAATTCAATACCATACTATATAAGTGTCATTCTTATCTGAAACTGATATTATGCAAAACTTTCCAAGCTATTTCCTCTACCTACACCTTCATATCCTTTTCAAAGTTCCCATCCATTTCTCAAAATGAAAGTTATCGACTTTTCAAGGACTTTTAAAAACCTACATTTTATTTTTTAAGGACCTAATATTATTTTGAAAATTATTTTCATCCAATCTCTATCTTGTGTTCTCAATAAGACACTAAGCGAAACTCTTAAAAACAATGCTTTAATTAAATATTTGCCTCTTAAATATTATCTAAATATTTTAATATCTTAAATATTTGAAATATATGACTCTTTCTACACGACTGTGCATTAATTCAAGTAATTATTTCAAATAAGTAATAAAACATTAAAATATTTAAAGCATTAAAACAGTACTTATAAATACGCTTATTAATTGACGTATTGGCGTAATTCAATGAAGTTTAAAACTTTATAGATAAAATATTCTGAAAAATGACAGTGGGAGTTGAGTAAAAGATGAAATATTTATATGACGACGTTTTATAATAAACGATGTCGCATTGTAATAACGGCATATTGTAATTTAAATGACGACGCATTGAATTTAAATTATGACGTGTTATAATAACGACGTAGCGTAATTACGTTAAAATTCAATATATTAAAATGTTTCGAGCGATATAACTGTCGGCAGATTTATAGCACTCTAGTTACTCTGTGAGCAAAGATCGAGCCAGTTAAAACTGTTGAACAATGGGTTAAAACCAGTCTATGTGAAGTTCATAAGAATAGAGTAGGAAGATGTGAATAGAAAATATCTGATGTGGGCAGCACATGACTTTCCCTGCAGACTCAAATTCATTTTTTCTTTATTTCTTTAAGAACTCTTTAAATTGAGTTCAATTGCACAAAATGACACTAAATTTGCATTTTTAATTCAATTTCTGCTTTTATTTGGTAATTGGACATTTTCCCAAAGGCGGCATAAAAAATTGGGAAAAAATCTCATATCTCGAGAACGGATAATCCTAGAGTAATAGAGTTGTTCTTATTCTTTTCCTCATCAAAAATTACGTATAAAAGAAGCCTTTAATTGATACATTTGAACATATGTAGTCTTTTTTAACACTTTACAACAAAGTTGAAAAGTATTTCTGACTTTGTTTATTCTGTCTGTCTGTATGTCCGTTAGCACGATAACTGTCGTAAAACTGACTTAATTAAAAGTAGTTGTTTTTAGTATGTTGTTCAGACGGTCTGTAGAACCTATGGGAATATAAATTAATAATATCACCCAATTAGTTTTGGATTGATACCGGGTTGAAAAAATGATATACATTGAACCCTATGGGACCTAATTTTTTAAACATTTTTTAAGCGGATTTAAAATTCCCAAATTACTTCGGAAATTTTAGGTAATATTCAAATTGTTCCATAAAATATATAAAAAAAATCAGCAAACTGTATTCAGTAGTTTTTTAAATAAAAATTAAAATAATAATTACACATCTTATATGAAGCGATCACGTGACCATTATATGAAAAAATCACATGACAAACTTTAAAATGAAATATGGCATCCATCTTGTCGCAAAATCCTG
Source organism: Amaurobius ferox (assembly GCA_951213105.1). Taxonomy (NCBI): domain Eukaryota; kingdom Metazoa; phylum Arthropoda; class Arachnida; order Araneae; family Amaurobiidae; genus Amaurobius; species Amaurobius ferox. Next base: position 89,315,727 of record OX578154.1, read on the forward strand.
ATTTTTAAAGTTCTTTGTAATTCATATTGAGTGTTGTATCCGTCTTAAAACCGCTTTATTTTTGCTTAAATTCTGTGCATCTACATACTGAAACAGCGCAATTACGGTATATTTGAGTTTAAATGATCATCCAAATTTCATTATTTCTATAACGAAGCCTGATTTTCACTTATGGAAAATGTAAACAGAAAAATACGTAGAATGAGTTGTATAAGAATTGATGTATTTCTTTAACGCAAAATTATTTAGCTCATGGAGTCTGCAGAGCTGATATGAATGAAATATCCATTGATTTTACAGAGAGAAGGAATATTGTTTTCGATGAAGTTTTAAGCATAAAGTTTAATTACTTGTAGCTCCATGGTCTTAATTTTTAAATAAAATAAATTACTACAGTATTGTGATGCATGAAATGAATGGGAATATATTTATGAATGAAATGCTGCTTTTATAGAGAGAGCCAGGCGTGTTATTTTTTCTATGACGTCATTTGAATGAATTTTATTTGTTTTCGGTGAAGTTTTCAAATATAATAAATTATCGTAGTATTATGATAATTTTAAAAATATTTTCGAGGAAGGTATCGCGTTTTAGAGATGTTTAAACCAGGCAATTTATATTTCAATGCCGCCAGTTGAATGAAGTTTATTTTTTTCGATTAAGGTTTAAGTTTTCAAATATAATAAATTAATGTAGTATTGTGATAAGTTTTAAACTATTACCATGGAATGTATTGCATTTTAGATATGTTTAAATAAAATTGCATTGAAGTTGAAAAGTGTTTCATAGTCATTGCTTTAAGCATGATTGATCTTTCTTGTTTAGATATTGGTGATTTTTGGGGGCCATTTCGTAAAAAAGACAGGTTGTTCTTTTCCGAATTGTACTAAAATCAAATCAGCACCAAAGTATCTCACATGTGATTTATCTATTAAATTTTGTGAAGTTTGGCCAATTTGAATTTAAGCTAGAGTGAATAAATGAGTTTTTTGCAGGCCATTTCACCAAAAATGTCGGGTTCTTTTTTCCGAATGGTACCAAAAATTAATCAGCACCAGGGTCATACCCAAGGGTCTTACCTACCAAATTTTATGAAATTCGGTCCATTAGTTTTTGAGTTAGAGTGGATACATACATTGCACAGACACACAGACAGACACATAGACAGACAGACAGACAGACAGACAGACACACACACAGACGTCCCGCTAAAAATGTTTTTTTTCGTATTCTAGAGGTCTCAAAACATGTAGATCCGTCGAAAACTCGAGTTGCGATTTGGACATGATTCCAATACTTTCCCTATATATTACCATGTAGTGCATGGAAATTAACAAAAATTGGTAAAGAGGGACACCATGTTATATAGGATACAACGACGAATTACCCAGAGTTTTCTGGGTTCTAAATAAGCGTTCACTACATATAAATAATTAAATAAGCACCCTATGCTTAAACAATACAGTAAAAATATCTAGGAGGATTAAAGGTTAAAGCACTTTCTCAGTGAAAAGAAAATACGTAGATAAGTAAGAAAAAGATAAATAAGAAAATTAGTATGATATGATGAAATAAGTATAGCACATCACATTATGATTTCCTTATTTTAAAATAATACTGTACCATGATGGTCTAATAATAAACGAACAATACATACCAGAATTCTCTTATAATATAATTGGCATGAAATCCATATGATTGTGAGATAAACTTAAGTTGGAAAACAATTTGATTCTATAGATGCTTTATCTTATAAGATTAAAGAATGTCCCTAATGTGGCAAGAAATTAAAAAAAAATCGAGCTTTCGAAGTTTTTGATGTAAAATATTCTAAGCCGCAGGATAAGGAGTAATAAATCACGAAAAAATCTGATGTGGGCAACACATGACTTTCCTTATATAATGCAATGAATTTACTACTTTTACAGCTAAAACCGTTATTTTTATAGTAGATACTTCTTTCCATGATATTGAATTTTCTTCAATTAGTCGTCAATTTCATTGATTTAGCGCCATTTTTAACAATTTGGCGAACATTTTTTTAATTTGGCAACAACTAAAAATGTCGACAAGTTGGCGACATTCCGCCAAATTCGTCTCCAAAATCTCGCCAAGCGTTATTGACGGAGAAATAAGTTATTCTTACAGCAGATAAATGACTATTGGCGTTCAAATACAAAAGTATTACTCAAAGTCTCTTTTTTCATGAACGGAACGAGCTAGATCCACGAGAAAGATGTGACCCAATTTATCGCATGGTATTACATATGAAAAGTGAACATGTTTCTCAATAGGAAATATTTTTATTTTTTATTTTATACAACTTTTTGATAGTTTTTTTGAAAAATGTGCAATATCTCAAGAACGGTTCATGTTAGCGTTCTAAAATTTATGCCAATCGTTTTCTAATGAAAAATTACATAAGAAATGTCTATTTGTATAACTTTATTAGCTGTTTTGATTTTTTGACGATTTTTTGATAATTTAAAGGTCAGGATCACTTGAATTTGGCGACGAAATCGGTTTCCTGTAAGGGGAATTTAGATGAAATTTCATCAAATAGACAACTTTTGCAAGTTTTGGAAAATTTTAAAATTTTGAAAATTGGCTGAGAATTTCACGACTTTCGTGCTTTTTCCTTAACTATCTACAGACTGCATGCTCTTCATCGTTCATTTGGGTAATTGACTTGATACGAGTAAAAGTATCTGATGAATTGAATGCAAATTCCAATATGTAGCTTTTATTCTGATTATATATAAACTTTAAGCTGTATTATAAGGTAATTATGATGTAGAAGTGTAACAAAAACATTCATTTTAGATCTGCGACATTTGTCCATCGATATCTGCGGTAAACGTCACTGGGTGCGCTTTTCTGGTGCCGATCGCACCAGTGGAGTGATTACAATCTTTACATCCGAACGTCATCATCGATACCTTTGTTTATTGTAGCGAGATTTGGACGAAATAATCAGTATTCTATTAATATATCAATGATAATTCTATGCGAATAAATTTAAAATAAACTGAATGCTAAAAAAACAAGAAATATCGATCTTGCATAAATCGTTGATTATGAATCACTTTCCAACTGCAATGCAATTTTTTGAAGCATCTCTAAAACGCGATACATTCAGCTATAACATTATAAAATTATCACAATACTACAATAATTTATTACATTTGAAAACTTAAAACTTCATCGAAAAAAAATGAACTCTATTCAGATAACTTCATTGAAATATAAATGGCACTCTATGAAAAAGCAATAAATATTTCATTCATACACTTCTATTCCTTTCATTTATTACAATACTAAAATAATTTACTTTGCTTAAAAACTTAAAACCATGGAGGTAAAAGTAATTTAACTCTATACTTAAAGCATCATCGAAGAAGTCGTTAAAAATTGTTTGCTTCTCCTTATAAAATCAGTGAAAGTTTCATCCATATTAATTATGTTGCAGACTCCAGAGCTATATAATTTTGCGTTAAAGAAATTCAGCAATTCTTATATAACTTATCTTACAGCTTGATGCGTTCACATTTTACATAAGTAAAAATTAGGCTTCGATGTAGAAATAATTAAAGTTTGATGATCATTTAAACTTATATTGTAATTGCGTTGTTTCAGAATATATTTCATTCATATCAGCTATGCAGACTCCATGAACTAAATGATTTTATGTAAAAGAAATACAGCAATTCTAATACAACTCATTCTACATATTTTGCTATTTACATTTTACATAAGTGAAAAATAGGTTTCATTGAAGAAATAATCAAATTTGGATGAGCATTTAAACTCAAATATATTGTAATTGCGTTGTTTCAGAATATAGACGCACAGACATTAAGAAAAAATAAAGCGGTTTTAGGACAGATACAACGCTAAATATAAATTAAAATGGACTTTAAAAATCACTATTTTGACACAAGATGGATGCCATATTTTATTTTGAAGTGGGTCACGTGATTTCTTCATACGATATGGGTGTAATTATTATTTTAATTTTTATTTTAAAATCTGTCGATTATATTTTGCTGATTTTTTTTTATATTTTTATGGGATAATTTAAATATTTCCCTAAACTTTCGAAGCAATTTGTGAATTTTAAATTCACTTAAAAATATTTGAAAAATTAGGTCCCATAGGTTTCAATGTATTTCATTTTTTCAACCCGGGTTAAATCCAAAACTAATTTGGTGATATTATTCATTTATATTCCCATAGGTCCCACAGACGGTCTGAACAACATACTAAAATTCCATTTTGAAAAATTCATTTTAACGGCAGTTATCGTGCGAACGGACAGACAGACATACATACAGACAGACAGACAGAATTAACAAAGTCATCAACTCTTTTCAACCATGTTGTAAAGTATTAACAAGAAAGATAAATCATGCTTAAAGCATTGATTATGAAACACATTATGAAACGCATTGATTATGAAACGCCAATGCAATTTTATTTAAACATGTCTAAAATGCAATACATTCCTCGGTAATATTTTAAAACTTATCACAATACTACATTAATTTATTATATTTGAAAACTTAAACCTTCATCGAAAAAAATGAACTTTATTCAAATGACGGCATTGAAATATAAATTGCCTGGTTTAAACATCTAATAATTTCAGAATTATCATAATACTACGATAATTTATTATATTTGAAAACTTCATCGAAAACAACTGAAATTCATTCAAATGACGTCATAGAAAAAATAACATGCCTGACTCTCACTATAAAATCAGCATTTCATTCATAAATAATTTCCAGTTCATGTCATTCATTACAATACTATAATAATTTATTTTATTTAAAAATTAAGACCATGGAGCTACAAGTAATCAATCTCTATGCGTAAAACTTCATCGAAAAAAATCGTCCTTACTTTATAAAATCAATGAATAATTCATTCATATCAGCTATGGAGACACGAACTAAATGATTAATGAACTAAATGATTTTGTATTAAATAAATACAGCAATTCTAATACAACTCATTCTACATATTTTGCTGTTCACATTTTACATAGGTAAAAAATGGGCTTCGTTGTAGAAATAATCGAATTTGGATGAGCATTTAAACTCAAATATATTGTAGTTGCGTTGTTTCCGTATGTAGATGCACAGAATTTTAGCAAAAATAAAGAGGTTTTAGAACTGATACAACACTCAATATGAATAAAAAAGCACTTTAAAAATCACGATTTTGACACAAGATGGATGCCATATATCATTTTGAAGTGGGTCACGTGATCTTATCATATCATAGTCAAGTGCTCGATTCATATAAGAGGTATTATTATTATTTTAATTTTTATTTAAAAAACTACTGAATATATTTCGCTGAATTTTTTTTTATATATTTTATGGAACAATTTGAATATTACCTAAAATTTTCGAAGCAATTTGTGAATTTTAAATATTCCCATAAGTCCTACAGACCGTCTGAACAACATACTTAAATTTCATTTTGATTAAGTCTCTTTTACGGCAGTTATCGTGCTAACGGACAGACAGACAGACAGACAGAATGAACAAAGTCATAAACACTTTTCAACTTTGTTGTAAAGTGTTAAAAATGAAATAAAGCTTAGGTAACTTGTACCACTTTTACATACAACCCTTATCAGGCTTTTTCCATTCAAAATATGTAAAATAAATAACGTTTTACTCATATATATAACTTAATGCTTAGGATTGGTCGTGTGGTCAGGATCTGCAACATTTCTATAACTAGTAATATAATTACTCACTGTTTCTAATTTCCCATACTGTAGAATATAGTATAGAGAAAGTATTGTTTTCACGAATATTTCTAGACTTTGAAGCCAATATATGCTGTCTTGGACCCGTTTTGGCTGTTTTTAGTGTATTGCCCGTCTGTCTATCTGTGGTCGGTTTTTCGTGCGTAACAAATATTAATGGATTTTTACGAAACTTCATATCCGGATTTGTTTTCAAGAAATCTAGAACTGGTTAGAATTTTTACTTTCCTTACATACATAATGTATAAGGAAAGTATTGTGACGGGGCCGAAAATTCGAATTCGAGTTTTCAACAGGAGAGCACGTTTCAAGCATCCCTGATCTCGAATCGAACATTTTTGAAGTTATGTCTGTGTGTGTGTGTGTGCGTTTGTGTGTGTGTGAAATTATGTGTGTGTGTGAAAGTTTGTGTGTGTGTGTGTGTGTGACTGTATGTGTGTGTGTGTGTGTGACTGTATGTGTGTGTGTGTGTGTGTCAGTGAGTCTGTGGAGACGATAACTGACGAACGAATGGACCGATTCGAACGAAATTTGGTATAAAAATCACAGTCTGGAGACACTGGAAGCCTATTGTTTTTATACGCAATCGAATGTTCAGAACCCCCATAAATTATCGAGTGAAATTTTGAAAAAATCGTCAAAAAATCAAAACCGCTAATAAAGTTACGCAAATAGATATTTCTTATGTAATTTTTCATTAGAAAACGATTGACATAAATTTTAGAACCCTAACATGAACCGCTCTCGAAATATTTCACAGTTTTCAAAAAAATTATCAAAAAGTTATATAAAAAAAATATATATTTTTTCTATTGAGAAATATGTTCACTTTTCATATGCAATACCATGCGATACATTGGGTGACATCATTCCCGTGGAACTAGTTCGTTCCATTCATGAAAAAAGATACTTTGAGTAATTATTTTGTATTTGAACGCCAATAGTCATTTATCTGCTCTAAGAATAATTTATTTCTCCATCCATAACGTTTGGTGAGATTTTGGCGACGAATTTGGCGGAATGTCGGCAACTTAGCGACATTTTTTTATTGTTGCCAAATTAACAAAATCTCGCGAATTGGATAAAAATGACGCTAAATCAATAAAAATGACGACTAATTGAAGAAAATTAAATATCTTGGAAAGAATATAAGTATCTACTATAAGAATGACATTTTTTAACTGTAAAAGTAGTAAATTCATTGCGTTATATAAGGAAAGTCATGTTTTGCCCACATCAGACATTTTGAAATTCGAGGGAAATTTTCGAAATTTTATCATTTTTAACGTGGCAGCGTAGGACACAATTTGAAATAATCATTCATAAAAAAGGTTGTGTATGCCTCAATGGACATGAAACAACAGTTTAAATCTTTGTAGTGCAAAATAGCCGTGATGAAATTTTTTGCGTTTGTAACGTCATTAGACCCCCTCGTTATCCCCAAAGTTACCCCCCCCCCGAGGGGATGATTTCTCAAGTTTGGTATCAATCATAAGTTTCTTTCAAGTATTTTACAATGAAGTGAAACGGACTGTAATTATACTCATTTGGACTAAAAATGCATATTCTCTAAATTTTTTCCTGCAAAATTTGCAACGAAAAACAAATCACAAGCCACATAAAAATTGATTTGAGCCAAACTTGAGTTAATTTTAGAAGTATGCCGATTAAAATTAAATAGGTTGATTTTAATCACACATCATTTCATGACAGTCGCGTGATTCTTACCACACACATACACACACACACACACACAGACATACATACACACACTCTCTCTCTCACACAGGAAATGTAAAATTTCCTGACCAATTTATTATCACACGCTCAAGCTCAGTTAAATCATTTTAATCATGCACCAAGCGGAACATGTATAAATTTTAATCAAATCTATTTAACATAAATAGATATCTGAACAACTGCCCCTACGGCTTATCTAAATGGCAACGAAAAGTACCCGGAGGCAGTTTCAGAATCATACTACTTTACTGCAGTCGGCATACGCTTTGTAGGCGTCCAGAAGTGATCCTTATTACTAAGCAATCAGTAGATTGAGCAGTCGATTATATTTGTAAAGAGAAGATACATATAGATGGGTAATCAGTTGAAACGGCTGTTTGCATATAACTAGCAAAAAATGACGCTTTGAATGGACTTAATCATATGAATTATGCCAGCTGAGAAAGTTTTCAGATTAAAACTTAATGTAATAAACAATTATGAAATTAGAAGTATGAAAAATTAACTTCAATATTTGAGACTCTTAATACAAAAGAGCATATATAGGTTTTCGGGATTCGAATATTAAATTATACAAATTATAATACTGGAAACATGAAATCAAACTAATAGTATCTACCTAATAGTATTGAACTTTGCCAATCAATATTGATAACTTTTGACAGGCGATCAAGGCTTCTTTCAACCATCGTAAACATATGATGCCATGCTTGCTAATTTTTTAACTGCAGAGACACCTGTATGTATACAAAAATTTTACTCCAGATGACAATTAAATTGACTCTAGAAATGTCTTCAATATCCACCTGAATAACATTTGCATGTTGTGGTAAACGATGAGGTTTCATAACCTGGAAGGGGTTAAAACGCTATGTCTCTATACACTCTGTTACAAAAAAAATCTGATGTTGGCAATACATGACTTTCCTTATATAATTCAATGTATGTACTACTTTTATAGTGAAAAAATAGGTTATTCTTATAGTAGATATTTATATGCTATCCAAGATATTGAATTTTCGTCAATGAGTCGTCATTTTTATTGATTTAGTGTCATTTTTATCCATTTGGCGAGATTTTCGTTAATTTGGCAACATTTTAAAAAGTCGCCAAGTTGGCGACAATCCGTCAAATTCGTCGCTAAAATATCGCCAAGCGTTATAGCAGAGAAATGAGTTATTTTTATAGCAGATAAATGACTGTTGACGTTTAAATGCAAAAGTATTACTCAAAGTGTCTTTTCTCATGAATGGAACGAGCTAGATTCACGAGAATGATATCACCCAATTTATTACATTATATTACATATGAAAAGTGAACATGCTTCTTAACAATTAAAGTTTTTTTTTAATTTATGGGATTTTATTGATAAATTTATTTGAAAAATGTGCAGTATCTCGAGAACGGTTCAAGTTAGCGTTCTAAAGTTTATGCCAATCACTTTCTAAGGAAAAATTACATAAGAAATATCTATTTTTGTAGCTCTATGATGTTTTTTAAAATTTTGGGAGGTTCTGAACATTCGAGTGCGTATAAAAACATTAGTGTTCCAGTATTCATAGATTTTAATTTTTGTGCCAAATTTCGTTCGAATCGCCCTATTCGTTCGTCAGTTATCATCTCCACAGACTCACTCACACACACACACGCACACACACACACACACACACACACACACACACACACTCACTCACACACAGACATCACTTCAAAAATGTTCGATTCGTAATCAGGGATGTTTGAAGCGTGCTCTCCCGTCGAAAACTCGAATTCGAATTTTCGACCCCTTAACAATACTTCCCTTATACATTATATGTATATAAGGAAAGTAAAATCATCCACAGGAAATTTAACTACATCCGAAAACTAGGCATGTATGCATCGTTAGAAGAGATATGCAAATGATTAGAAATTGGGAGCAAAAATATTTGTTAAAAAATGGTAGCAATAAGAAGAAAACATTTTAATAAGGAGTAAATCCTCCTATGTGATATTAAAGATTTCCAGAAGTTTTTATAGAGAGTCTATCAATAAGCTTCATCACTGAGTCGGGGAGCAGTTGACGTGATACAAGGTACACTGAACTATGATTTTTGTCAGTATTTTGAAAATAGTAACCGCTGTTTTGTAAAATGGCTTTCGTCAATGTTTTGAGAATAATACCGGTTATTTTGTTAAATTAGTAGAGCATTTAAATGCTGCTATACTCTATATTGTTCGCGTTTATGCTATGCTTGTGAATAAACGTGTTAGGTATCCAGAAATGTAGAATTCTTGTAACCTGAACAAACACGATTTCAGAGGATATGTCGTAACAATTTATATATATATATATATATATATATACACACACACACACACACACACACACACATATATATATATATATATATATATATATATATATATATATAAAAGCATATAAACATATAAAATAGTAGTATTTGGAATAATTTAGAGGTTGCAAAAAATTGGCAATTTAAACCAGAAAAGCATTAAAATATTAGGCTCAAAGCAGCACTAACAAATTTGTGTATTATACATAATCCAAATAGAATAAAAGAACAGTACCAAAAAGTGGCTATGGAGGGGTTGTGACCCCCCACTCATCGGTTAAAGCATGCCTTAGAGCCGGGGTAACACTCCCAGAAAACCGGTACATCGAATAGACAAGACCCAATTAAAGAAAAAATACATAAAGCATAATTTAAATGAAATACATTACAATTAAAACCAAAGGAATCAACATACCCTGAAAAAACACAATCGCAGTAACCCACGATACAGCACACCTTAACCAAATCACTTTATGCATCGTCAGAAGAACCAAGAATGTTTCAAAATCAGAATGTCTCACATTAAGAACCCTATGAATCGTTGCCACCGATCCTTTTATATTCCGAGAATCTTAGGTTGCACTTTTCCTTATTGATGTTATAAAAATCCGATGTGATTCCAAAAAGAAACCCATTCGAAAATCCACCATTTCAAGCTTCCCCAAAGTACAGTATTTCATTACACACGAATACTGGTCCTCTGTTCTTGTATTAAATCTCTTGCTTCTAATCAAATAATTCCTGATAACATTTCTGAACACTCTTTTATGAATATTCGATGTCCATGGAATGAGATAATTGATGTCAAATACAGATTCATTACGTTACGCGTCATATATGCGAAAATAAGTTTTATGATGTTTGCCGTTACATTTTTTAACACTTTACAACAAAGTTGAAAAGTGTTTATGACTTTGTTTATTCTGTCTGTCTGTCTGTCTGTCTGTCCGTTAGCACGATAACTGCCGTAAAAATGACTTAATCAAAATGAAATTTTAGTATGTTGTTCAGACGGTCTATAGGACCTATGGGAATATAAATGAATAATATCACCCAATTAGTTTTGGATTGAACCCGGGTTGAAAAAATGGAATACATTGAGCCCTATGGGACCTAATTTTTCAAGCATTTTTTAAGCGGATTTAAAATTCACAAATTGCTTCGAAAATTTTAGGCAATATTCAAATTGTTCCATAAAATATATAAAAAAAAATTCAGCGAAATATATTCAGTTGTTTTTTAAATAAAAATTAAAATAATAATAACACCTCTTATATTAAGCGATCACGTGTCCATGATATGAAACGATCACATGACCCACTTCAAAATGATATATGGCATCCATCTTGTGTCAAAATCGTGATTTTTAAAGTTCTTTTTAATTCATAATAAGTGTTTTATCCGTCCTAAAATTACTTTATTTTTGCCTAAATTCTGTGCATCTACATACTGAAACAACGCAATGACAATATATTTCAGTTTAAATGCTCTTCCAAATTTGATTATTTCTACTATTAAGCCTATTTTTCACCTATGTAAAATGTAAACAGTAAAATATGTAGAATGAGTTGTATTAGAATCGCTGTAATTCTTTAACACAAAATCATTTAGTCCATGGAGTCTGCTTAGCTGATATGAATTCATTGATTTTAGAAAGAGAAGGACGATATTTTTCGATGAAGTTTTACGCATGGAGTTTACTTACTCGCAGCTCAATGGTCTTAATTTTTAAATAAAATAAATTGTTATAGTATTGTGATGAATGACATGAATGGGGGAATTATTTATGAATGAAATGTTGCTTTTATAGAGAGAGCCAGGCGTGTTATTTTTTTATGACGTCATTTGAATGGATTTCAGTTGTTTTCGATGAAGTTTTCAAATATAATAAATTATCGTAGTATTATGATAATTCTAAAATTATTACCGAGGAATGTATAACTTTTAAGAGATGTTTAAACCAGGCAATTTATACTTTAATGCCGTCATTTGAATGAAGTTAATTTTTTTCGATGAAGGTTTAAGGTTTCAAATATAATAAATTAATGTAGTATTGTGATAAGTTTTAAAATATTACCGAGGAATGTATTGCATTTTAGACATGTTTAAATAAAATTGCATTGAAGTTGGAAAGTGTTTCATAATCAATGCTTTAAGCATGATTGATCTTTCTTGTTATTTACTATACTTTGATCCAGAAAATTGATTACCCCTTCTTTATTTTTCTTGTTTTCTACCAATTTTAATCCATTTGAGTAAAAACTGAAATCCGCGCTAAAATCCTCTTTTTCATAAGCTGTCCTCTTATCTAATGAATATAATTTCATTTAAGATATGTATGCCCGCTTCATAACAATGGAGATAGATATCCGCTAATATAGACGTACAGCTACCGCTCATAGGTATTCCAAATTTCTGTTTGTAAAAGTCCATTTCATTAAACGAAACTGTCTCAAAAAGTACCAATCGCATGAAAGTTTTATATTTGTTAAAATTCAAGAAAGTCATATTTCCTGAATGCTGTCATTAAAATATCAAAAATGTTGTTTATGAATTAGGCCCTAAAATGTATACATACTTTTTAAATTTTGATGGTGGTGGTGAAAATTTCATAACACCGCAAAATACTACACCACTTGCTTGACCCTTACCTATACATCTCAGAGCATATACATATCTGGTATTAATTTAAAAAAATTTGATGTGGGTAACACATGACTTTCCTTATATAATGCAATGAATTTACTACGTTAAATTTTTTTGCGAAATTTTTTAAAACATTACATTTTGAAATTTAAAAAATAAATAGATCTAGTTCTCTGATTTTCTTATAACATACATTGTTTTAAAGGTATGATTCCAAACTTTAAGAAAAGCTTATAAAGAAAAAATATAATTTTCGGTCAATTTTGGGCTGCTGGTTCCCCTTATTATTATTAAAAGATCTGCAAAACCATAACACTTATAGTACACCTATACTCTCCTATACTCTATCAAACATTTTTTTTTACTTCAAAACTGTTCGAAACAATATAAGCACCTTGTTTTTTTTTATTTTGTGTATGACAGATTTTAAGATTTCAAGTAATTTATCATTTGCCGTTGAATCATTTGCCGGTGAAGTAATTTATCATTTGCACACTGAATTGTGATTTGTGTCGAAGTTTTGAGAATAGTAACTTTTATTTTGTGAAATTATTGAAGTGCTGTATTACTGTATATTGTTCCTGTTTACTCTGTGCTTGTGATTAAACTTGTCAGTTATCCAGAAATATGAACTCATTTTTACTTTCTCTGCAATACATGGTAATGTATAGGGAAAGTATTGGAATCATGCCGAAAATCACAACTCGAGTTTTCGACGGATCTACACGTTTCGAGACCTGTAGAATACGAAAAACCCATTTTTAGCGTGACGTCTGTGGGTGTGTCTGTGTGTCTGTCTGTGCAGATTTTGTATCCACTCTAACTAAAAAAGTAATCGACCGAATTTCATAAAATTTGGTAGGTAAGTCACTTTTGGGCGACTCTGGTGCTGATTAGTTTTGGGTACGATGCGAGATAAAAGAACCCGCCTTTTTTTGCGAAATGGTCCGCAAAAGCTGGTATCCACTGTAACTGAAAAACTAATGAACCGAATTTCACAAAATTTGGTAGATGAGTCACTTGTGGGTTACCCTGGTGCTGATTAGATTTTGGTACGATTCGAAAAAAAATAACCTGCCTTTTTTTTGCAAAATGGCCCGCAAAAATCGTCAAAATCTAAACTCATGAACTAGATATACTCAAATATATCCATTAAATGCTCGTTTAATACGAATTTTTAACGACGAAAAGAAAAAGATCAACACCATTACACTAGGACTAGCCGTTCTCGAGATATTTTAGTTTTTCGTATTTTCTCTACGCCACCTTTAATAATAAGTCCGGTTACCGAATGAGAACGAAAATTGAAAATTAAAGGTGAAATAAATTTAAAAATAAATAAAGAGAACTTGAATATAAACGTCTGCAGGGAAAGTCATCTGCTGCCCACATCAGATTTTTGTATCCTGCGTGCACACTTACGATTCCAGAGGACATGTCGTAACATTAATAAAATATTACATCGTCATTTTAAATCAGTGCCCGACACATTAGCCTCGTTACCGACCACTTTTTATCTGGAACTTAATTCTTCCTCGATGCTGGAAGAAACATGGTTTGCTGCTTGCACGCGAGATGTTGCGAAGTCAAAATAAAAGATGATGTGATGGATGAATTCCTTACAGAGGAACTCGAAATTAAGACAATGTAATTAGTGAAAGAAGCGTGATCATGAAGAAGCCTGGAAAAAATGTGTGGCACACGCTAATTTTAACAAGACGCTGGTAGGTGCATTTGTTTTGCTGTCACGTCATGTAAATCGAAAGGGGGGAGGAAGTCAATCTTCGAACATTTTCTGTCCGTTTAAATTAGATTAGTTAAGATAATAAGAAAAAGTTACTATATTTAAGAGAAATTTATGATTGTGTGGTAGATATTAATAATATGGTTAAAGAGTTCATAATGTAAAATTGGATGACTACGTTTATTTGGTATGAAAATTAATTAAATAATATTAAGGACACAACGTTTAGACAGAAGGTCTTTTATTAAAATTTCTTATAAGACGTACAAGGTATTAAAAATGCCAGAGCGCTTTCGAGCGTTAATACGCCCTTTATCAGTGGCTACATGGGAAGTAAATATGGATCGTTCATATATAGACCAGTAACATAGCTGTGAGACCAGAAATTGTTCTCACATTTGATGAGACACATTTATTCAGAAATTTATGGGGGCCAGAACGGCAGAAAAAGCTTGCAGTCTGGCTGGCGCCAAAGTTTATTACGACGTGAACCTAAAGGTCAGAAGACTATAAATTTAGGGGTGCCATACCAGAGGGCCTGAGCTGAGCCGTACTAAATGTGCAGTGGTGCCATTGGGTAAAGGAGTAACCAATAAGCGCCAAAAAGAAGTAAAGGTGGAGTTACCCCCCCCCCACCGAGGGAACCACAGCCTGTGACCCGAGAACGAGAGAAGAAAAGATAAAGATGTCGACCTAAGAGCAGACCGAGAGGATGATTGATTTTTGACTTAGAAGCATGCCAGCAGAAACTATCACGATTTTGACTTAAGAGCACGACTAGAGAAGAATGAAAAACCCAACAGATTTGTAGAGTGTTCCGTAGAGGTTCCAAATTAATGGAGATATAACAATGAGCAAGTGCAATCCGAGTACGAGGAGGAGCCACCACACACCATAGAGTTATCGGCCGTCCAAATAGATGCTCATGTCCTTGTTGACGAGTCGGACGGTCTGGGTCTTCAACACCATAGAGTTATGGCAGTACTAAGACTGATGCAAGCCGTTGAGATATGATACAAAGCCCAAGACTAATTGGAAGGTATGTGCTCAACAATAATCACAGGTCCTAGACACGATAGTAATTTTAATAATTCTAGTCGCATATGTCCCCTCCGCTGCAATAAGTAATTTAAATAAATGTTGTTAATAAATGTTTTATTGTTTAAGTTTAAATGGTGTGATCCATTTAGTATTTTATTAATTAATTATTCCTTTACAGGACTCACACGAAAGGTAAAATAATTGGAGGGTTTATAGCGCCACAACAAGCAATGTACATTAAATATAATTCCACTATATGAGAAATAACGGCCATGTCAACTTAATGAATTTAATACTAAAATAATATTTCCTTAAATGTATTTTTAATATGTAAACAGTGTAACTTTAACTTTATTTCTTTTGGTTGCCACAATAGCAAATTTGAATAAATAAATAAAAAAGTAGTAAATGAACAGACTATTATACAAGAAATATACACAGAAAATATAAAATATATTTGAAACGGATTCAAATGTAAATATATCACGAGAAAAGTAGACGTTATGCTGGGCGACTCATTCTCGACTCTTTGCAATTAAAGTCTCTTCATAGTTACCCTTGACGTCATTCTCATAAAGATCGGGCTTGATTGTCCTTTCGAATTTGCACTTTTTCTGTAATAAAATAATATTTTACAATTGCAATTTTCTCGTGATATACTTGCATTTTGAATCCGTTTAAAATATATTTTATATTTTCTGTGTATTTTTCTTGGATAATAATTTGTTCATTTACTAATTTTATATTTATTTATGCAAATTTGCTATGTTACTGGTCTATATATGAACAATCCATATTTACTTTCCATGTAACCACTGATGAAGAGCGTCTTAACGCTCGAAAGCGCTCTGGCATTTTTAATAATTTGTACGCCTTATAAGAGGTTTTAATAAAAAACCTTCTGTATAAACGTTTCCTTAATCTTATTTAGTTGAAATCAGACGTGATACCAAATTATTTATTATAAAAATTAATATATTTTCTTTTGCTATTACCCCTACCTTAGGGGAGGGCTTTGTAAAGCTGACGATGTGCTAAATTTCCATCTTTAACGTGCTGACACCTACTGGATCTGAGGTAAACCAGTTTGTCTGAAGGTCAAGATTTTTATGGGAATAAAATCTATGGTTTAGATATCTCTGGCTGAAATCAGAGCGTTATGAAAATTGAAAACACTTTGAACGCTTATAAATTTGGACCAAATAAATAAATTTGTAACGACTTTTTACTTGTTTTGCAAGAAATAATGCACCATGTATGGATATACAAAAATAATTTCAATATATTGAACTATTTTCTTTTAAATATAAAAATTGTCAGAGTGTGTTCTTGCTTCACGTTGTTGATTTTCAGTAGAAAGATCAACTAAACTGAAACAGATAATTATAAATAGTAAGAAACAATAGTGCTCATTAAGAAGTTCATTTTCTAGGTTAATACTCTTTATAAGGCTGGCTGTTTCAGTTTTCGAGGAATTGTCTTATCAAGTTGAAGAAGAATGAAAATATTGACATCGTAATGCTTCATCTCTCTAAATATGGATTTTTCGTGTTCTAGAGGCCCCAATATGTATAGATCCGTCGAAAAATCGAGTTACGATTTTCGACATGATTCCAATACTTTCCCTATACATCACCATGTGCTGCAGGGAAAGTTAAAATTGGCTACGTCTCTTATGGAGCGAATTCTAAAGAATCCATAACAAATCACGTGAAACAACTAATTAAACCAGTGACGATTTTGTACGTTTAAAAATATTCCAAAGTCATTAAATCTAATGAGTTGTTTTTTTAATCCTCCACATTAAAGGTCGTAAAAATGCGTAATTTCTGAACATCACCTGACACATTAGCCTCGTAACAGGCACTTTTTTATCCGGAACTTAATTCTTCATCCGCGGAGGAAGAAACAGGTCCTCTTTGCACGCAAGTTGTTATTAAGTCATAAGTAAAACATGATGTGATGGATGCTATTATAGAAGGGGGATTCTCGATTAAGACAACGCAATTAGGAAAAGTCGCGTGATCGGTAGGAAGCTAGGAAAAAATGCGACAGGTCATGGTTGACAGTATCCTTACAGGCGCAATATTTTGTAAGTTCGTTACATAAATTGAGAAAAAGAAAATTTTGGCATTTTCGGAAAATATAACCTAAATTCGATTATTTGAAGTAAAAAGAAATACATTGTGAAAGAAATCACTTTTGTGAGAAATATTTATAATTGAGGTTTAAACTAGAATATTTCATTACACAGTAGTAAATAAACGAAAAGGTTTGATTTATATAATTTTTGATGGTATTGATGTATTTGCTTAATTTTCTACAGATTAACAAATACCTTGAATATGGGGAGGGGAGTTTAGGTTCCACACTGTTATCTTAAAGTGCACTAAAGCGAAAAAAAATATTCCCACATTTTCAACTCATGCAATAAACATGGGTGGTCAGGCATTTTATTAAGTTAATATTTCATTGTAAATCGGTGTAATTCAATGTACAACCACTAGATGTATGAAATCATTTTTTCATGATGGTTTTCATACAAGTAATCAATGATTCTATACATTTAATGTAGATATTTTGGACTATACTGATTTATAAGAAATCACTAATAAGTAAAAATACTTTGTGCAAAAGATAAGGAAATATTGTTCAGCGTATTTAAGCTCAAATGAAATTATAATACAGAGCATACACCTGTTTCGAGGATACAGGATTCTCTTAGTTGTTGCAAGAGAATGAACAAACCTGAAGTACAAAAGATGGAATGGGCACACATAAAAAAGTGGGTTTTTTTTTTACCCATGTCCTGGAATAAGACTCCTCCTGGAAAAGACAATCATAAAGCAGAATGAATTAGTCCAGCCAATCCGGAACGAAATGCAACACAGATTGATTTGCGTGCGTCAAAACACAACAAAAATATAGCAAAAGGACAAGTTAAGTCCAAAAAAGAATAAATGAACCGCAATAAGACGAAAAACAAGTCAAAATATCCCATAAGAGCCGCAAAGAAATTGAACAAATATAAAGAAAAGGAAACGAGTATTGAATACACCGTCAGACTTAGGATCATAATGAAGTAATGGTGAAGTCATTAACTAAATTACTTGAATTTTTTTAGATATGGAAATCTTCAAAAAGTCGAGATCATAGATCCAAGTGCAATTTTGTATAATTCTTGATGTCAAGAGATGTAAACAACATATTATACTGGAACATTTAAAAAAGATTTTAGCAATTTACTGACTGATTTTTGGAAAAAAATTGCAAAAATGAGAGTTTTGTTGAAATCATTGTCAGAAGCAAGTTTCTAAGAAGGTTTAGAAAAACGTTGAATAGCACGATCAATAATACTAGAAGAGAAACCACGATTAGTAGCAACAATTAATAAATAATTGATCTTAGAATTGAACAAAAACATAATAGAAATATAGTTCAGAACACGATAAATAAGCGCATTGAAAGTTGTGGTTTTTGGTTAGTCACATGGCATCGATTTTTATGTAGCGGTAAAGAGACTGGGGAAGGTTTCCAAAAGACCGTAGTGAGAAATTTATAGTCATTGCGGAATGGACAAGGCATCCAAAAACGAAACATGATCGTATTTTTCCATTTCGTGTTTGAATTGACAGCAGGGATCAATGGAATCCAAAATATACAAAATACCAAAAACATCCTGAAGAGAGTGATCCAGAAGAGTAAACCTGTCATTAACATAATGAATATATTAAACAAATTGGATAACTTCAAGAAGATTAACTTCATAATTGTGCATATAGATGTCACTGATAATAGGACTGTGCCAATTACCCATTGCCAAGCCATGAGACATACTGTAGAATTATGAAAGACAAAATAAATTTTAGATTAAACAAGTGCAGATAAGAGAAGCAAGCTTATCAATTTCAAATTCAAATAAAAGGAACTCATACAATAGTTTTCTGTGTCAAGATAATGCACCCTCAACAGAGACCTTAGTAAACAGGGACTAGTCTTCCTTGATGTCAACATCAAAGAAGACCATGGTCAGACCACGAAAGTTTAAACTATGTGAATTTTATTTACAAATTGGGCAAAATTTGATATTGATAAGCTTGTTTCTCTTACTAGCCCTTGTTTATCGCAGAATTATTTTGTCGTTCATAGCAAATTCTACAGTAAATCTGATAGCTTGGATTAGGGTAGTCATATTCTCAGTGACATCTATATGCATTATTTTGAAGTTAAGCTTTTTGAAATTATCCAGTTTGATTTTTATACTCAATATTTTAACGATAATTTTGCTGTTCTGGATCACCCTCTTAATGGTGTTGATGATATTTGAGGTAATTTGAATTCCACTGATTATTGCATTCTATTTATCTATGAAATGAAAAACAACAATCGTCTTGCGTTTTTGGATGTCTTGGTCGTCCGCAACAATAATAATGTTCTTAATAATGTCTTTCGTAAATCTTTCTCGGTCTCTTTACCTCCGCATAAAATTTTCTGCCATTTATCGGTCCAAAAATTTGCTGCTTTCAATACGTTTGTCCAAGGGACTTTAAACAGTTGTTCTTTGGACTATAAACATTTATTCTTCTATGGATTTGCCCATTCTTGAAGCCAATTACTTAAAGTTGCTACTGTCGATAGTGGTTTCTCCCCTAGCATTGTTGATCTTGCTATTCCAACTTTTTCTAAACCTTCCTCTAAACTTGCCTCTGCAAAGAGTTTCAGCAAAACTACCATTTTACCAGTTTTCAAAGCGTCAGTCAGCATATTGCTAAAATCCTTAAAATATTCAAGAATGATATTGTTTTTACACATTCTAATAAAAACAGATTCTCTAGCCTTAAAGGTCCTATAGAAATGTTTAGTAGTTGAGGCCATTAAGGTAATTCTTTGTAGATTTTCTTATATTAGTCATAACGAACGTGTTTTAAAATTTCGTATTAATGAACATTAAAGATATTTAAAGAACAGGAATTTAATAAATATTCAAGTGCTAAACATTGCAATAATTTTGACCACCGATTTGTGTTTTAGCAATGATCATGCAAAATTGCACGTCATTCATCAATTATCATGCAAAAATGCACGTGGATCTGTGATCTTGATTTTTTGAAGCATTCCATATCCCAAAAAATTTTAGTAATTCAGTTAATGGCTTGCCCCGCACTCCAATTTTTTTTCCGATCTGAAGGAGTGTCCTGTAATATTTTTCCCATTTCCTTTATATTTTTACCACTTGATGTGATGTTGTGTGATGTGATGTTTTGATGATTATGTGATGTTTTGACTTTTTCGTCTTGTTGGGTCTCGTTTATTCTTGTTTGGGCACAACTCGTCGTGTTGGTCTATCTCTGTTGCGTTTCGGTACATGTGTAATCGTTTATGTGTTACTGTTCGTTTCAGATTGGCTGGACGGTTCATTCTCCTGTTTTCTGAATGGCTTTCCCAGGTGGACTCTTAATCCGGGGTCTGAGTACAAAAACCTCTCTGTCTCTTCTAATTATGCCCACAAAATAGCATATTTAGTGTCTTAGACTAAATATATAAATGAAAAATAAATATTTTGAAAATTCCATCTTGATCATTGAAATTATATAAAGAATGATTATTTTAAAGAATAATACTGGAGATTAAAGGCTTACGACATCTTGTATTCGGCAATACAACGACACCCGAATTCACATTTGTGCTCACATGGGTTTGTTGGATTCTTGCACTGTTGAAGGTGATCCAGTGCATCCTCGAAACATCTGTATGTTTCATTATTATTTGATTTGTGCTTAATTACGTTGCATAAGTTTTTCTTACTGAGGTATTGGTTGTGCCTGTTAGCATGGCGCATAATAAGCGCGAACCAGGTCCATTGCTGTTGTTATCTGCAATGGAAGTGTCTTCCATATGTATGGGGACGCCCCTTATAGACGGGTTTTTCTGCTATATAAACATTGCAAACGAATTTTAAGCTACATTGTAATCGAATTTTATGTCGGCCACATGGAAGGACTGAAATTGACAGTTCTCGTAGTTGCTTGCGAAAATTACAGAGTATATCAAGTTTCGTACTTTCATTCCAGACATCGATTATTCTATGCTGACGAGCATAAAATAAGCAGGAAATCTGTCTATGGATGCTGGCATCTGCAATGGCAGTGTCTTCCGTATTTTGGGAGGAACATGTTTTATAGATTGGTTTGTGTTTATTAAAATGTATTAAGAATCACACATTGAGGAGGCCTTGAGTTATTGTGTCAAAGAGGGAGTCAATACAGAAACTGGATTCTGAGTGATAGCCGTAGTTCTATTCAGCACCTGGCTGAATGGTGGAGACATGATGACGGAACGACAGTGAATATTGTTCGGTAATTTGGTTACTTGTGTGCCCATAATAGGATATTTTTTCAGTGGGTGCCATCTCACGTAGACATTTAAGGTAATGAGGTTGCGAGTGGTCTGGCCAAGGAGGGCAGCCTTAGGAGTTCTATTGAGGGTGGCTGTCTTTCTTTCTCGGAACTTGCCTCACGAGTCACACTTAAAATCAACTCTACTTGGAGAAAGGCTCCCATGGTAGCCGTCCTGGTGCTGCTTTCATTGGGGCAGGCAGTAGGGGAGAACAGACGGCTCTGGCCAGACTCCGCAACGGCCATCTTCGTGCTCTACGGCATGTGTTGGGTTCTAAGGTCTATCCCCTTTGCGCGAAGTGCAATCTGGTTGGAGTCAGCTGTACTCCAACCCTGGAGTAGTTCTTCATCTTTTAAAGACTCATGAGTTCATGGACTTGATCTGATGTTGCTGTCGGTCAAGTGGGATAAGAAACAACAACAAGAATCACAGATATTTTTCTGAATGTTTAATTTGTAATGAGTTCTATCTACACAATACATGCACACGACAGCATTTTGACTGTATTATCAAACAAGTAAGAGTGGCTGCACTGTACACTTCTTGTCAGCATATGGAACCGCATTTAATCAAGCAATTAACATTTCTGTAGGTCTACTTATTGGAAATCCTTTTCATTGGACAATGATCTACAAACGTCCTAATCAACTTTTCCCACCTTGTTGTCTAGTTAGTTTGCAAAGTTTTTAAAATATTTGCTAAGATCGTTGAAATCACTGTCATTCAACTGGGTATGGTCAATTTACTATGAAAGTGTACACTCGTGGAATTTTCTTTAGAGAGAAAATATAAGAAGAGAAAATATATGGTGTAATACAAATACTTTTTATGAATTCTCAAAATGCAATGTGTTACCACTTTAGAATAGTAATCAATATAGATATAATTTAACTGGAATTACAACATATTTTAAGGGATTATTAAGTCAGTTAATCATACATTGTGCATTTCTTGCGTTCCTTATATACATAGGTATATAAGAAAAGTATTGTGACAGGGCCGAAAATTCTAATGCGAGTTTTCGACGGGAGAGCACGTTTCAAGCATCCCTGATCACGAATCGAACATTTTCAGGTGATGTCTGTGTGTGAGTGTGAAAGTATGTCTCTGTGTGTGTGTGTGTGTCAGTGAGCCTGTGGGGACGATATCTCGCGAAAGACTGGAGCAATTCGAATGAAATTTAGTACAAAAATCGGAATCCGTGAATACTGGGAGCCTATTGTTTTTAAATGCAATCAAATGTTCAGAACCCCCCTAAATTATCGAGTGAAATTTTGAAAAAATCATCAAAAAATCGAAATCTTTAATAAAGTTACGCATATAGACATTTCTTATATAATGTTTCCTTAGAAAATGATTGACATGAACTTTATAACGCTAGCATGAATCGTTCTCGCGATATTGCATATTTTTCAAATAAATTTATCAAAAAATCCCATAAAGTAAAAAAAATATATTAACTGCTGAGAAACATGGTTACTTTTCATATAATGTCATACGCTAAATTGGGTGACATCGTTCTCGTGGATCTAGCTCTTTCCATTGATGAAAAAATATTCGTTGATAATACTTTTTTATTTGAACGCTGAAAGTCATTTATCTAAGAATAACTTATTTTTCCGTCCTTAACGCTTGGCGAGATTTTGGCGAAATGTTGCAACTTGGCGACTTTTTGAAACGTTGCCAAATTAACGAAAATCTTGCCATCTGGATAAAAATGACGCTAAATCTATGAAAATGACGACTAATTGTCGAAAATTCAATATCTTGGAAAAAATATAAGTATCTACTATAAGAAAAACCTATTTTTTAACTGTAAAAGTAGTAAATTCATTGCATTATATAAGGAAAGTCATGTGTTGCTCACATCAGATTTTTTACTCTATAATATAATTTAGCAGCTTGCTCGCACTCTTGTCCCAAGTATAGAAGTGTATCTGTCGTGATCAAAACCAATTATATTAGTTAAAATTTAATAGACATTTTATTCAATTAAAGGCTTAGCGGAGATCCACATAAATAAAAGCGTTTTTCGTGCAGTTGCATCTTATTTCAGGCTCCCGAATCGTGTTCATCAGTCACAATTACACGTTATCTAGACAATCATGCGGTATTAATGATTTAAATGTAGCTGGGAATGGGCGTGGTAAAGACGTGGTGGACATAAATGTATTGTTCACTTAATACATCACAGGATTCTAAGAAAACTAGTAGCATTTATTCTCATGAAAGTGGCCTTAGATGTTACTGTAATGATAACTATGTATATAAGTTGTATTAAATTTTTGGAATGTTTCTTTCTTTGTCATGCTAGTATGCATCAAATCTGATGTGGCCAGCAAATGATTTGTCCTATATAATGCAATGAATGTACATCCTTAATAGTAAAAATAATGATTTTTAAAATAAGTTGCACAATATTTTAATGTTGAATTGTACATTTAGCGCTTATTAAGATGCCAACATGCAAAAACACTTCGCAGTAAGGAATAAACTTTTATTTCGCGCAACTAATGCTGGACAATTATTAATGTTGATAGCATCCGCGAGAGAAATATAGTCCTAATATTAGAGTGCTTTAATAATTAATTTATTACGTGGCATTATTTTTGCTAATTTGGCGTTATTTTTGCAATTTTATGTTTTCACATTTGACATTTTGACATTTTAATTTATTTTTTAGCGTCATTTTGCAATCTTGACCTTTTTTGTGCACAATTTGTGGCGAGGTTGGCAATATTTTGCCGAATTAGTACCCAATTTTGCCAAATTTATCGCCAAACATTACAGACAGATGGAGAGAATGGCTTTTCTTTTATATAGATAAATAGCTGCGTGCGAATTATTTGGCGTCAAAATACAAAACTATTACTCGAATTAGCTTTTCACGTGAATGGAACACACTAGATCCACGAGAACGATGTCAATATTTTTGTCATATAATATTGCACATGAAAGTGAACACATTTCATAATAGCCAATAGTTTAGTTTTGGGTAATTTTTTTTGATGCATGTATTTGAACAACGATCAATATCTCAAGAACGGTTCATGCTAGCGTTACACAATTTATGTCATTCGATTTATAATGAAAAATTGTAACACTATTAAATGTTATGATATTTTTTTTTAATTTCACTCGAAAAGTAATTTATTTTTTCCAAACATTCCATTGCGTTTAAAGTCAATAGAATTGCAGTATTCATCGATTGAATTATTTGTACCCAATTTCATTGCACACAAGCTTCATCTATTTATGAGCTATCGCTTCAAAAGGCTCACGGGGACACACACAAACACACACACACTCACACACACACATCATCCCAAAAACATTCGATTCGAGTTCAGGGATGCTTGAAACGTGCTTTCCTGTCGAAAACTCGATTTCAGATTTTCAACTCCGTCACAATATTTTCCTTATACTGTATACTATGTAGGGTAATTAAACGAAACTCGGCTGAAACGAACTTGGGAACGAAGCTAGATAAAGTAAAAAATCATTTATTTAACACAAATTAATTATATGGTATTTGGTGTCCTATCCAAGAATGATATCACAAGCAATATGTCCATGCATAGGAATCTAGTGTGGGGATTATTTAAAATGCCCAAGGTTAGTGATAATACACATCTAAATTTGAGAAAATATATTATCGCATACTTTGAGAAGCATAGCATGTGTCACCGTGTTATATGAAGTATATAATAAAATATATGATGTATAGCTGGTATTTTATGCCTTCATGTACTTGTTTTGAAAATTCGGGATGCCATTTCGTGCAACTTCAACAATGTTCTAAAATTATATTATTGATAGTTTTCTTCTGTCTTGTATTTTAGTCGAGTTTCTGTTCCTAACTTCTTCAATTCTCCATTAGGGGCGCTGCAATCAATTTTATGCGATGAGGCATAATCGTTTTACTATAGCCAAACTTATCATCTGCACTTTTTTATTCTGAATTTATTTTGGAATATAAGGAATTTCCTAGAATCTTTGTATAAGCAAAGCATAAATTACCGCGAGTGTGATTTAACTCGAATTTATCATACTAGAATCCATTTTAAGTAGCTTGTTTTTAATTTTTCTTTTGCAATTTTGCAAGAAAAACATTTAAGAATATGTGCCATTGGTCCAAATTATCACAATTATATGCCCCCTCATTTTAAGGGGTTTGAAAATATCTTCCATGTGATACCAAGTTTGACACTGCAAATGTTTCGAAGATTTCGCTCGAATTTCAAAAAATCCTATCTAGTTCTATATTTTTCCATAACAAATTCCGATATAAAAGTTTCGCAATAATCCTTGAATATCTCTTGCATCTATCGTACACACAAGAAAAAGACAACAGACAGCCAGACGGACATAATGGATATCTTCTATGTAAAAATGGATATCTTCTATTTCTTCACACATACTTCTCTCATACTGAATTCAATACAAATAGACATAACGCTATGTAATATAGATGTATAATGAAATCGAGTGAAATCCAATAGTATAGATATTTTAATTTGAACAGCCATAAGAGTTTTTACTCTCCTTATTTACATAAGGTATAAGGAAAGTATTGTGAAGGGGTAGAAAATTTGAATTTCAGTTTTCGATGGGAGAACAAGTTTCAAATATCCCTGATCACGAATCAAACATTTTTGAAGTGATGTCTGTGTGTGTGTATGTGTGTGTGTGTGTGTGTGAAAGTATGTGTGTGTCAGTGAGTCTGTAGAGACGATAACTGACAAACGAATGGACCGATTCGAACGAAATTTGGCACAAAAATCACAATCCGTAGACACTGGAAGCCTATTGTTTTAATACGCAATCGAATGTTCGTTCAGAACCCCTCTAAATTTTCGAGAGAAATTTTGAAAAAATCGTCAAAAAATCAAAACCGCTAATGAAGTTACGCAAATAGACATTTCTTATGTAATTTTTTATTAGAAAACGATTGGCATAAATTTTAGAACGCTAACGTGAAACGTTCTCGAGATATTGCACATTTTTCAAAAAAAATATATCAAAAAATTATATAAAATAAAAAAAAATATTTCTTTTTGAGAAACATGTTCACTTTTCATATGTAATACCATGCGATAAATTGGGTGACATCCTTCTCATGGATCTAACTCGTCCCATTCATGAAAAAATATACTTTGAGTAATACTTTTGTATTTGAAATCCAATAGTCATTTATCTGACGTAAGAATAACTTATTTCTTCTTCCATAACGCTTGGCGAGATTTTGGCGATGAATTTGGTGGAATGTCGCCAACATGGCAAGTTTTTTAAATGTTGCTAAATTAACGAAAAAGTCGCCAAATGGATAAAAATGCCTCTAAATCAATGAAGAGTCATTGATGATGACGGCATGGAAAATGACAACTCATTGACGAAAATTCCATATCCTGGAAAGAATATAAATAACTACTATAAACATAATCTATTTTTTTACTGTAAAAGTAGTAAATTCATTGCATTATATAAGGAAAGTCATGTGCTGCCCACAGCAGATTTGTTTTAATTTCAACTGCAATTTTTATAGGTTATAATCTTAAGAAACATATCTAATTTTCTATTTAATCACTTTAAGACTTAAAAAGCACAATTCCGAAACTCAGGTCTTTCTTGCCACTATATTAAGAATTCCACACAGATATTAACCGAGGATATGACACGTTATTAATGATATACATGTCTCCGTGTGAGGGCGTGGCCTAATTATGATGAACATAAAAATTGCACACCTCATACATCATATTCCTCATGCAAGATCAGTTGCAATTCGGTCTCAATAAAGTGACTTTTAGATATGATGAAATGCAAGAGAGATAAGCATAGAATGATACGTTATCAAATGATATTAAACATGTAAATATCAAATACATTTTTATTGCTTAAAAATATTGTATAAATATATGACTAATGCCTGTATAATGTTCTGATTAATTTTTGATGTGAATAACATCCATGCTTTTGATATCTGTGCAACACCTCCTAAATATAGTTTCAGGTTGAGGTTCTGAGGTCAAGAAGTCGGCTTGGGTTTTAATTAGTACATATGTTCTGAAATTCAGACTATGGAAGCTGTTATGTACTTGTACTAATCGTCCAGTACGTGTACTGATCTTCCAGTACTTGTACTAATCGTCTTGTCGCGTTGAAAAGGACTGATAATTTTCGGTGTTTCATGTTTGTAATGATTATGTATCTCAAAAACTGAAAATGCCAGCTATAAACTATAAGCAAAAATTTTTATAACACTTCAAAAACCCTTCAAGTGTATATAATTATAATCAGGATCGAGTTTTTGAAATATTGTGATTGTAACGAAATTGTATGGAAAACACGTCAAATCATCAACACTTTAATAATATAAAGGCAATAACAATATAAAGGCAACGAAAAACTGGCTATTATTAAAAGTATTGATTTGAAATCTCCATTCCACGACGTACACAAAAATTCATAATCATAGCACTTTCGGGTATTATTATGCCTTTAATCAGTGACAAAGTGAAAATAGGTGGAAAACATGAACTTAAATACACAGGTCAAAACCGCGAGATAAAATTTGCATATAAATCATTTGACATCTTAAATACGATACATTTAAAAAAATTACAAAATTTAATTACAAAATACAAAATGACAAAAGGTCATAAATTACAGGTCAACCAATATATATGCAGTCAAAGGCAGCAGAAAGCAGTTAATAAATATCAAAATATCAAATA
Organism: Amaurobius ferox; assembly: GCA_951213105.1. NCBI lineage: Eukaryota > Metazoa > Arthropoda > Arachnida > Araneae > Amaurobiidae > Amaurobius > Amaurobius ferox. The sequence goes on from OX578154.1 coordinate 89,344,152, forward strand.
ATGGTTTAACAAAAAGTGAGTCGAGAACGAGATGTCAAAGCATAACTGGGTGGGACCTGAACGGGATCAGAATTGCAAATAAAATCACTGTAAATATAAATAAAAGGGATTCATAAAGTAAAATATTACGGGGTTTATATATATATTTATATATTGAAGATAATTATAATAAAAGTCTTATTGAACATAGAATGAAAATTATCGTTAATAACAAAATGGGCAAGAGACGTGGACAGTTTTCTACATCTACCATCACGAGCAAAATCAGTTAAACGAATAGCGACAGAACGTTTTGTACTACCATTGTAGAACTTAAAATTATCTTTGGGAGTCTTTATCTTTTGTCACCAAGGTAAAAATCGCCCTTTCGTCGTCGTTTGTGTTACAGTTGACCTATAGCAAATCAAACATAGACCTCAGTCCGCTAAAAAGCATCACAGAATCCTGTTCCGCTGCCTGTAGGAGGTCCCACGTAGCAACAGCTGTTTGTGCAACACGTGTTCTGTGATTTATAGAGCAGATGAAAATCAGAAAATTTAAAATTCTTCTGATTTTTACCTTGGCGATAAAACAATATAAAATGGCGACAAAAGGGTTGCCAGAATGGAATGTTCTCCAAATCATAGCAGGGACTACCAAAATCTCTCCTAAAATCATTTAATATGTAATATAGATTATACTATGTCTGTATCAAAGTCTGTAAACGGAACAAATGAGTCTGTAAAAAATCGAATACACTTATTGAATTTTGCTGAAGTTTTATTTTATAATATGTTATTCACCCAACACCATTTCGAATCCACCGTATTTAAGCCACTGCTGATATTTTTAAGCATCCCAATAACTTTGTAAGGAAGGTCCATTTGTCCACGTAAAATCGCAATATAGAAAAATAGTAAGTCAAAATATAGTAAAATAGTAAAGTCAAAAGTCAAGATATAGTAAAAAAGTATAGTACACACACAGACGTCAAGCTAAAAATAGTTTTCGGTTCTGTTTTTACGAATCCTACCAAAAACTAATCAGCACCAGGGTCTCACCAAAGTCTCACCAAAGTGACTTACATACCAAATTTTATGAAATTCGGTCTATTAGTTTTTTAGTTAGAGTGGACACATACACTGCACAGACAGACAGACAGACACACACATGGACACGCAGACAGACAGACACAGAGACAGACACACATACAGACATATAAACAGACAGACCCACAGACAGACAGACACACGCACACCGGCGTCACGATAAAAATAGTTTTTTCGCATTCTATAGGTCTCGAAACGTGTAGATTAGTCGAAAACTCGAGTTGCGATTTTCGGCATGATTCCAATACTTTTCCTGTACATTACCATGTATTGCAGGGAAAGTAAAAAGTATAAACCGAAAACAAAAACTGCAAAATATGGGACTTAATTAAAATTTATGCTTTCTGCTTATAATTTGAAAACACAATTTTTGCAGTAAAATAAATATATATTTTTTATAAATATATAAAGCATCGCCTGGAATATTTTACAGATTCTTTTAACTAACTAAACTTCGAATGCTTTAACGCTGTATTATTTGCATCAAGTTTTTCGCTGATTTACTTTTTGCATATCAATGCACGTCTATGTTTTTCTGCATCATAGAAAACACTCTGCATTTTGTCGAAAATCTTGCTCCCTGTAGTTTTAATTAATGAGGAAATGTTTTTTCACCAGTATGCCGATGTGTTTGCTGAAATATGCATTAAACGAACGAAAAAAAAATTATGTTTACGTGAAGCAGAAATGCTAAAAAGAATATATCTGGAGAATTAAAGAAAAAATAGTATATATTAGTTTAAGCCGTACTATCGTTTTTCTGGATCACGGAGTATTAAAATATGCCGTATAATAAATGCAATCTACTAGAATTAAAAATATTTCAATAAGTTTTTTAATGCTTATATAGGAGGAACTTTGGCACTTAAAATTGCAAAGCATTTATAAAATATCTTTTAAAAATCAGTTTTAAATGGGAAAAAAAATGAGAATACATTAAATGGTTAGTGCATTGCGTTTCAACCTGAGTTAGCCCGAAAAACCCCTTACTTTTATCTGCATCAGAATAATTCATTTCTGCTGTGATATGTTCATTTATGAAGACATTACCGAACCATGGAAACGAACCATGGATCTCCGAACTGGCCAGCTGTTGCTCTGCCGTTGAGCTATTAGGACGAATTTGCAAGTTCTTATCGTCGTGTGGTATATGTTCCACATTTCATAGTTTTTATTCTATAGATTTTGCTGTACGAGATAGAATAAATCAATGGACGTGTCGATATGAAAGAACGTTTTTCACTTCAGAAGTGCACGAAAAGTAAAATATGTCGTAAACAACATCAAAATAGGAATGGATCCGTCCTGCGAAAATGAAACTATGTAGGCACCTGCCTTCAAAGATTCGTGGTCTTTCGATTGTTAGTCTATCCAGGACACGAAATCGCAGCTCAAATATTTTGTCTCTGAGTGTGACATTAAATATTTTTTAAACTACCACATATGTCGACAAACGGTTTATTTCAGCGAGTTTCTCAAACCTTTCTCTACAAGTGTACTAGTGTACCATAATTTATATTTTCGTATGCTATATTTTTTGCGGCAAGAAACAGAGAATCCAGAAGAGCGAGAAATTTGTCAAATAGCAGCGGCGACAGCGTCAGTTACTTTTTTTACGATATAGATAAGCAGCAGTTAGACGCATACTATTAAGGGGATATTAGCTATTAATCAGGATCTCAAGGAAGTGTAATCGCTAGCATTAGCAAGTCGAATTATAATTTATTTTCAGGAGTTTTTCGTAACCATATGATGTAACATTGGTTCGAAATGGGAACATTACCCAACTCTCTGTCAATAGTTGGCACATGGTTATTATCTCAGTAAATTGTCTTGACACATACCCTGATACTGTCATTGACATCTCTGATGATTCTGGATTCATTTTTGTCCACTTGATTTGCCGTTCATCATCAGCTTTCTTACTCGGACAACTTATAGCAAAGGTGCTAAATGGATTTTTGCATAATTTCCTCCACTTATAGCCACCTTTTCTGACAAAATTGCCAAGAAAATCGTTACCTCCACTCGGCTAACTTTTTTGAGAAAAGTAAATTATCAAGTAAATCGTTGCCGAGTAGTGCTTCCAATCTGCCACCTTCCATGTCAAATTTATAAATCGAATCGTTATCTAATAATTCCAGTAAGAATCAACTTCTTCGGCAAAATTACCAAGAAAACTTTTAAATAATAGTAACTTCACTTGACCACCTTTTCTGGAAAAATTGTCAAACGCATTTTTGCATAATATCAATTCCACTTGGCCATCCTCTCTGGCAAAAATGTCCAGTAAGTCTTTGCCTAACAGTACATTCATTTCGCTCCATTAACTAGCAAACTTGTCAAACACATTTTGCATAATTCCACTTGGAAACATTTTCTGACAGAATTGTCCTAAATATCGCTGCTTAATAGTACCCCCACTCCACCAATTTTTTGAGAAAAAAAATTATCAAACAAATCGTTGCCTAATATTGCTTCCTTCAGCCACCTTCTCTGGCAAATTTATCAATTGAATCGAAGGCTAATAATTCCAGTAACGATCCCCTTCACTTCGCCACCTTTTCTGACAAAAGTTGCTAAATTTTTTTTGCATAATATTAATTCCACTTGGCCGTCTTCTCTGGCAAAATTGTCAAGCAAATCGTTAACTAATGATATATACCCTCGATCATATTCTCTGGTAAATTTGCCAAGCAAATCTTTGCCTAACAGTACATCCACTTGGCTCCATTACCTGGTAGAATTTTCAAACATATGATCTCATAATCTGTTTTGCATCTCAATTTTGGAAGACGTTCAAGCTCTGACTTCCTGTTTGACACTAGTTAGGGTTTCTAAAGTTAGGTAGTATTGAAATGTTTGGTCTCCATGAATGTACGCAAAGTTGTGGTACTTAGTAAATTTTGATGCTGTCATTTAATGTATAATCTATACCCAGTGGCAATGCATAAAGGGAATTTGCGGAGATAGTGGCCACCTAAACAATTCTCTACCAAGTAACTCTCAGTTTAATTATACATTAGAGGACGTATTTTATGTACTCATTAGGTTAGTTAGCCGAATAGAAAGTAAATCATTTACTAGAGGGTTGTTTTTGTAGATATTACCTTCTAATATACCATTCCAGCTTTGTTTCTATGTCCAAGCTGAAGAAAGCGAGAAACTGATCCATGGATGCAGTTACCTACGATGGGAACATATATACAAGATTTGGAAATGTTTCGTTTAGGGGTTTTTGTGAGTATGACCTTTGCAACTTGTTATTAGTTGCATCTCAATTTCTATGAAATTGAAATTTAGATGCTTTGTAGGGCTTACATCGTTTCCTTTATAGATGCTGACAAAATTGTGGCCAATAATAAGTTTCCATCCTACCATTTCAGGTATTGCTGTTTTTAGCTTACCATCACATAATAAGCGTGAAATTTGCCCATGCATGCTGTTATTTGCAATTCGAGAAATGTCTAAATGTTTAAACTTAATATTAAATTTTTTATCCATATATACACCATGATACTCAAAGCATGCCAATCCGCTGAAAACTCTATTTACATTTTATGTCAGTCACACGTTTTTTCACATACATATTTTACAAGCATCAAGAAAAAATAAAGGATTTGATGATGCCATTAAGAAAAACTAATCTGACTAAAAATCTATAAAATTTAATACAAAATTGTTTATCTTCTTACGAAACCCGTGTGCAATTCAATACTTTGAAACGAAACCAATTTTATCCTCCCGGATCCCGGCATTAGGCCGGGACGCCGCGCGAATCTCCACCGAAAGCCCGGGTGAGGAGATCGCGCTCTAGAAAAATCGCAAAGAGAAAATGTAATCCCTTGTTGCTCTTCCAATCCTGCATCCCCGACAACAGGTTGCCCCGGCAACTGTTTTGCTCTCCGCATCACAATGCGATGAAGATGCGAGAAAAGACGGAAGGGACTGTCGACACAGTGCATATCGTTACCTACAGCCCTGGTTTATGCTTACTTAATATCTAGAGATGAGAGAATAACACTTTTCACGAATTCGAATATCAACCCGATCTCGAATATTAGAATACTAACCGCAACTCGAATTTCGAATATTAACCCGATCTCGAAAATTCGAATATTAACCTGATATCAAATATTCGAATATTAACCCGATCTCGAATATTCGAATACTTATCCGATTTCGAAAATTGAGTATTGACACGATCTCGAATATTCGAATATTAATCCGATCTCGAATATTCGTAAACAGCGAATAGTTATTTCAAGTTGTTAATAAGTAATATTTACATTTAATAAATATTAGAACAGATTATCCAGCGTTTCCCGGACCCTAAATAATCGTCCTTTACTTATAATTAAATAAGCACCCGTTATTCAGATAATACATTTGAACACAATTTAAAACGGCTTCGATGTGAAAATTGCACGCCCCTGATCGCAGCCCTCTCCGCAAAAGCAAAAAAATAATAAATAAGTATATATATATATATATATATATATATATATATATATATATATATATATATATATATATATATATATATATATATATATATACTAGGGTGGAGCTTAAAAGCCATGAAATTATTTATTTTTTATTTTTGCAAGTCTCACCCTCTGATTATGTTCCTGTTGATATAAAAACAATATATAAAAAGTTTGAGCAATAAAGTTTAATATTAAGGGGTAGCTCAATTGGCTCAAAGTTTATAAAAATTAGAAGAAATCAAGATTATTAGCTGTACCTGTACCTTAACATATGTATTTATTTACATTGTATTAATTGCATTGATTTTAAACAATTTATTTAATTTGTTGTATATATTACCAGCTTTACATTTACCATTAAAATTTTATTGCCTTTTCAAAGGCTGAGACAGAGTCATTTTCCTGCTATCAGGGTACATTTTGCGATGATCATCAACAACTGGTAACAGGAATTGTAGCTGCATTTCATCATGAGTTATCAATCCATTGTATTCCTGAATAAGTGCAACTTCACGTTCCGCATTGTCATTTACCACTTGTAAAGATTTTATTATCTCTTTAGTCTGTTTGTAGTCCTCTTTCAACTACCACAAGTCTGGATCAACTGCAAGATATCCAATTGGAAGTTCCAATAATTGAAACAATATCAATGACTTTGCTGTGACAAAATCTTCCAAGTTGTGTTCTTGAACAAATGAAGAGCAACGTTGATTCGCTTAGAGTAATTTTGGTCTTGTTTTTCAGCATGAGCTTTATTCTGCATAGCATTCACCATCCGTATTTTGGTTGATATACTGACACGACTATCAAGCAAAGCTAAACCAGTAAGTCCTTGTGACAAATACCACAAGTGATTAGCAAATTTACATGATGTTGATTTAGAAATGGCTGAATGTATTGATGAGTAATCAAGCAGCGACTTTAGCAACAACAAGTCATTGTAAGGAGCATATGAAGCGTGAGGTTCAGAGATCCATGCTTTCAAGTATACATGAACTGTGAAAACACACCCTCCTTCTTCATCTTTTAAAGTCAGTTTAAATGGAGCTTTGAACATGCATATCTTGAGACAATATATGACTTTGGACATCCACGGGCATGGTGTATTGCTCCTGGTGACAAAAATCTGACTCTCATTGCTGGGACAGCACCAAGAATGATAATTACGAGTTCTAAGAATTCTTTATAATCCTCCCTTAGTTTTGGTTCTCTTTGTTCCAGGTACTTCTTTGCATAGTCAATAGTTTCTTGCTTTATATCTTCTACTAGATTTGTGACAACATCAAATGAAATTCCTGGTTCACACTTATCTGTATCAATGAATCCCTAATATTCGTGAAAGCGTTTAAATAGTGCAACTTCAGAAGACGATCTGACTCCTATACATACTTCAAACACTGTACTAATTATAAGCTCGTTTAATATGCTACCTGCAAGCAAGTGATAAGAGCTCTTTCTTAAGCTTTTGCTCTAGAAGGAAACATGCTCCAGAATTATGACCAGTGCTTGAGCTGGTAGTGTCAAAGCACATTGCGCTTGTCTACCATACCCCAGTCTTCATGGCTTCAAAGACAGCTACAGCCTGGACCTCTCCTGTTGCAGATGGAATCTTGTCAACTGCCAGTAGTTGAGAAACTCCTTTCCCAGAAACTAATACTAGCATGCGATCAACTTTCTCTTTTCCAGTCAGGTCATGCATCAATTTTCCATCCCCATAAATGACAAAAGGAATGTTGTCTCGAAACTTGGCCTTTATTTTTTCATAATTTTTCTTTCTCTTTCTGCCATTTTTTATCGACGAATTGAGTTTTTGTTTAGAGCAAATTCATTAATGTTCTGTCCTAAGCTTTTGGCAGCTTCTGATAGAATAAAATCAGCCTTTCGGTCTGACTCTTTGTGCGATCTAGTGCTACAGCAAGTTCTGGAGTAACTATGGTTTTTCGACCCCGTTTTCGTTTTTTTAATTCTCCAACATGAAATGTATTGTCCTCAGTTTCCAACTTTTCATGATCTCTTTCTGCTAAACTGTTATCAGACTCATCAGTACAGGAAAAAAGTGCAACTTCAGAATCTAAATCTGCTAATAATATCAAAATATAAAGCTGAAGGAATTTTAAATATGTTTAAAGGTGGTGGTATTTAATTTAATTTTCCTTGACATTGCGCACATTGATTATGTACATTAAAAAGTTTTCCATCATTGAGCTACCTCTAAATATTGTTCAATTGGACTAATATGTTGTCTGATTTTTTTTGTAAAAAGGAACAAAACTAGATAGTGAGAAGACCATATATTCATAGGTAAAAATAAGCTCCACCCTAATATATACATATATATATGCATACACACACACACACACACACACACACACACATATATATATATATATATATAATGCTTAAACATAAAACAACTAAAAATATCCCTGAGGTGTACTATATCACAACTAAAAATATAAAAAATATAAAAATGTCCCTGAGGTCCTGAAGTACCTGTATATCAAATTTCATGAACGTGCAATGTTTAGATCATCCGTTATAGCCCATGCAGATAAGCACACATACATATATTCCTGTATTGTATAAGATTATTTATAATTTATAAGTAAATGCATTAATACAGTATAATGAAAAAGTAAAAAGTGTAATAAAACCACATTAATTTAGAAATGGAAATTTTATTCGAAATTTTAATTATTTCAGTAGTGTTTAATTTTAGGTGCACACAATACAATACTTGACCAATACAATAAGTGAGTACAATAATTGACCAATTGAGAATGCATTTCATCTAAAACTGATTTTTATTTAAGATAACAAGCATTCGATAACGTTCCGGATCTAGTCTACTTCTTTTTTTGTCACAAATTAAACCGGGTGAGCTGAAAAATCGCACTTAAAAAACTGTTGCCGGTGGCATGATTAAATATTTTAAAGATAATTCCTCAAAGAAAAGATACAGACTGCTATTTTTCCAAAAGTTGAAAACGTTTTTATTTGTTTGAAAATGTTTCTACTAAGTATTTTTGAATTTCTTTTTATGTATTATTGTAACTTTTTTATTCCTGAACCTGCTGTTTCCAGATTAAAATTGCTGAAGTATATATTATTGCGAAGCCGCAACATTCGCTTTGGCGCCTCCTTTTTTGTCTGTCTCGAAGACTAGGCTAAGAAAACACAGTCCATAACGTCAGCATAACGTGAGGATAGCGTGAGCCCAGGGTTGCCAGGATTTTCCATTAGAAAGGTTGCCAATGTATTGCCAATTTGGCGACCTTTGGTGACTTTTGGAATGTTCCAGAAATTTCACGAAATAACAATTAGTCTAAGATATATGAAGAGGTTTCCAGGAGTTTCTCTACATGAGCTATAAAAAGGACTCATTATACATTGCGAGAGAGCTGAAGAATTGACATGATACGAGTTACATTGGGCTGTGATTTTTGCCAATGTTTTGAGAATAGTAGCTGCCGTTTTACGAAATTAGTAGTTCTAGAAAGATTGGAATAAAACACAAAATGCACATGCGCGTGCATGACGGCTTATGACGAGGGTAAAAAAATATCGAGATAAGTATTTCACCGTTTATGAAGTAACTGAACAGTATACAAAATTTAGCTTTAGTTGGTTCAGTAGTTTCTAAAAAAACACGATTATGAAATTCCGTAGAGCAAAGTGAAAGTGAGAACAGTGGGGGACATTGGGCAATACTTAAAAACAAAAAAATCGACATTGGTTTTACAAGCAGATAACGCATACAACATTTGATTTCAGTTTTTGAGAAGTTTCAGATATATTGCAGTGTTGCGAAAACCACGTTGGTGTACATAGTGCGTCACTCGCTCCAAATTTCAACAAAAATGATCAATCATGCATAAAGCATTGTTTATGAGATACTTTAAAACTAAAATGCAATTCTATGTAAACATCTCTAAAACGCGATACATTCAGCGGTGATATATTTTAAATTATCACAGTAATACAATAATTTTTTATATGTGAAAACTTCGAAGTTCATCCAAAAAAATAACTTTGTTCAAATGACTTCATCGAAATATAAATCGCCTGGCTCTCTATGTAAAAGCAGTAAATATTACATTTTATTCCAGACTCCAGAGCTAAATAATTATGCGTGAAAAAAAACTGTTAGCAATTCTTATAGAAATCACCTTACAATCACTTGTTTACATTTTGCATAAATTAAATTAGGCTTTGTTGCAGAAATAACCAGAGTTTGATGAAGATTTAATCTGAAAAATATTATAATTGCCTTAGCGGAGAATAGAAGAATACAGATGCACAGAAAATACGCAAAAATAAAGCGGTTTCAGGACGGATGCAACACTAAATATAAATATAAAAGAATAAAAATCACGATTTTTGTACTAGGAAAAAAAGATGGATGTCATATATTATTTTGATGTGGGTCACGTGAGTTCTTTATATAATATGGGTGTAATTATTATTTTAATTTTTATTTAAAAGACTACCCAACATATTTTTCTGAAATTTTCTTTTTTATATTTTATGGAATAATTTGAATATCTCCTAAAATTTTCGAAGCAAGTTGTGAATTTTAACTTCGCCTAAAAATGTTTGAAAAATTAGGTCCCATAGGATTCAATGTATTCCACTTTCTCAACTCGGGTTTAATTCCAAACTAATTGGGTAATATTATTCATTTACATTCCCATATGTCCCACAGACCGTCTCAACAACATACTAAAATTTCATTTTGATAAAGTCATTTTTAAGGCATTTCGCATAATAGTCTAACTTTGTACAAAATTGGGCTTCACTTCATTAAGTAGTTTTGGATAAAACGGAGTTACGCCGATATGGTGACAAACAGAGGAATAGGCTAACAGTCGAACGGAATGCTAAAAGGTTATTTTTCATTTTGTAATAAGCACAACGTATGCAATTTAAATTTGGTTGCAATTAAAATTTGTTTGCGACACAAAATTAATAACTCCTTTTTGCGAGGGAAGTAATATTATTTATAAAATTATTAACTCTATTTACATGATTGTGAATAAATTATTCAAATTAATCGCAAAAGATAATTCATTTAAAATTTTATACCATGTATTAAATGTTTACTAATATACTAAGATATCAGAGACCTGTTTAAAATCATCCTTAATAAAATTCTAATTTTCTTTTAATTTTGTAATAAAATATAATTCACTAAAGAATATTTTTGAAACTGAGATAAGTTTATATAGAACCGTTTTTAATGAAGTACAAAATTTCAAATCGTCTGCCATATTATGCAGATGAGCTTAGAAATCTATGAACTTGCAAGATTTAAAGGATTAGGGATTTTTTAACAACACTTTAAAATATTTCATATTCATTTTAAACTCAAACAATTTGAATAGTTATATTAAATATTCAAATTCTATTTTTAATATCGCATTGGAAATGTTAATAAGCTACTTCCAGAATTTTAATTAAATCCCTTTTGAAAATGGCTGAACTTTAAAAGTTATACTTAATTAGAGTGTATGTAGAATAGCTTCTCCTCCTTTGTTAAGATTAATCATAAGAATAAAATCGAAGGAATTAATTCTTTTCAAAATTAACAGTCTTTCTTGGTTGTACCGGTACCTGATTTAACTGGAAATGAGTTTCGAGCATTAATTAAGTTTTGATAAGTTCATTTAAAGAAGATTATACGCGTAAGTTGAAATTACATAGTGAAAGAATGAATTAATATCTGCGTTCCAGAATTCGTGGATTAAGAATAGATGTCTTTACGTCTAGCAAAAATTTGAAGGTATGGTAATTAAATCGAAACGAGTTTTTAAAGAAAATGTGTAAGAGAAACATATGCAGTTTTGTATTAGAAATAATACAACTACCCCGCATGACGTACAGCATGTGTACATTCAGTGATTTAATGTTCGAAATTTGAAAACTCTAAAAATGCTATATCGGTAAAATACACTTAACGTATTTTATTGTTTGCTTAGAAAAGGTGATAGTTTTATGTTAGTAATATGAAGTAAGAAATATTTTTATTTTTGCAAAATGAAAAATGCGTATTACTCTAGTTTCATCATCCTAAAATAACAAAAAATCTGATGTGGGCAGCATATGACTTTCCTTATATACTGCAATAAATTTACTACTTTTACAATAAAAAACTTCTGATGTGGGCAACACATAACTTTCCTTATATAACGCAATGAATTTACTACTTTTACAGTAAAAAAATAGGTTTTTCTTTACAAGATACTAATATTATTTCCAAGATATTGAATTCTAGACAATTAGTCGTCACTTTCATTGATTTAGAGTCATTTTTATCCATTTGGCGAGATTTTCGTTAATTTGGCGACATTCCGCCAAATTCGTCGCCAAAAGTCACCAAGCAGGCGATATTCCGCCAAATTCATCGCCAAAATCTCGCCAAGCGTTATGGACGGGGAAATAAGTTATTCTTATAACAGATAAATGACTATTGGCGTTCAAATACAAAACTATTACTCAAAGTATATTTTCTCATGAATGAAACGAGCTAGATTCACTAGAATGGTGTCACCAAATTTATCGTATGATATTACATATGAAAAGGAATCATGTTCTTCAACAGTTAACATTTTTTTTTAATTTATGGGATTTTTTGATAAATTTACTTAAAAAATGTGCAATATCTCGAGAACGGTTCAAGCAAGCCTCCTAAAGTTTATATCAATCGTTTTCTAAGTAAAAATTACATAAGAAATGTCTATTTGAGTAACTTTATTAAAGGTTTTGATTTTTTGATGATTTTCTCAAAATTTCACTCGAGAATTTAAGTGAGTTCTGAACATTCGATTACGATTAAAAACAATAAGCTTCCATTATTCAGGGATTGTGATTTGTGTACTAAATTTCATTCGAATCGCTCCATTCGTTCGTGAGATATCGTCTCTAAACACGCACACAGACACACACACACACACACATACATACTTTCACACACACAGACATCACCTCAAAAATGTTGATGCGTGATCAGAGATACTGGAAACGCGCTCTCCCGTCGAAAACTCGAATTTGAATTTTCGATCCCGTCACAATACTTTCCTTATACATTATATATATAAGGAAAGTAATAAAACTACTTATTTGACATTTATTTGCATCACCTTTGAAATTCTGATGTAATTAATTTTTAAATTGGCAACTTAGGGTATTTAAGGATGCGCAAACAGTCTCACACACACACAAACACAAGCACACATGAAAATATGAGAATAGGTATATTATTTTTTCGATGAAGTTTTAAGCATAGAGTTTAATTACTTGTATCTCCATGGTCTTATGTTTTTAAATAAAATAAATTATTATAGTATTGTGATGAATGAAATGAATGGGAGAATGTTAATGAATGAACTGCTGCTTTTATAGAGAGGGCCAGGCTTGTTATATTTCGATGACGTCATTTGAATAAATTTCATTTGTTTTCTATGAAATTTTCAAATATAATAAAGTATTATAGTATTATGACAATTTTTAAAATATTATCGAGGAATGTATAGCATTTTAGAGATGCTTAAACCAGGCAATTTATATTTCAATGCAGTCATTTGAATGAAGTTCATGTTTTTCGATCAAGTTTTAAGTTTTCAAATATAATAAATTAATGTTGTATTGTGATAATTTCGAAAAATATTACCGATCAATGTTTTGCGTTTTAGAGATGTTTAAATAAAGTTGCATTGAAGTTGGAAAGTGTTTCATAATAAATGCTTTATGCATGATTGATCTTTCTTGTTTTAGTTGAAGTATTTCATTACTTGGCGGATTTTTTTTCAATATAGCTGTTTTGGTTTAGAGACAACTTTTGTGGTGAATATTTTTATTTTTAACGAAGTAAGATTTGTTCTTGCATACTTTGCTCTGTACTTAACTATGGTTTATGTCTGGTTTAAATTTCAGAAATGTAACGTGTTTGTATGTAGTACATGCATTGTATCTGTACCGATTTTAAATACGAAATTCGATCGGGAAATACCCATGCTTTCGGTTAGCAGTTTTTTTTTATGGAGAACAATCCCGGGCTTAATTATTTTTTTTTATAGATTTAACATCTCTGTTTCTCTGGGATTCCCCAAACCCTACCTTATGCTGTATGTTTACCGTGCTGTATGCACTGCAGTAAGTTACTGGCGTGGCCTACCGTGAGGTATATGGTAACTGTTTGGACTACTGGGAAAGCAACATTTAAAATTTATACTGAGCAAATAAAAATTGTGACGATAAAATATACATTTGTTTCAAGAATGGGGGTACACAGTCTCTCTAACTCCATGTTTTTAAGTTTTTAAAAATTCATCGATTACATCGCACATGAAATAAATATAAACATTGTTGAATTTCATTGCTGGGTTATATATTTTCTGTCGCGAAATGACCTACAGAATTTCTATTTAATTCTTAATTCCTTACTTAATGCCTACAGAAAATAACCGACATTCAAATTTATTTTTAAAAGCTACACACTCAGATCATAATTCGGACGGTCTGGGTCTTCAACACTCAGATCATAAGGCAAAACTTTTTAAAAATATCATAAAAATAGGTTAACTGGTGTAGCCTGTTGGCCCGTCAGTAGAAAACTCAACGACAACAAGAGTAAGAATTACGAGAAACTATACTGTTAAAAAGACGGTTTTCGGTAGTATTTTTCTCTAATATTCTTCATTGTCATTTGAATTTTTTTTTTGATTTTTTTCTCTAGACTTATGACAACCATGAAAGCTTTCCGCTAGCTTTAATTGCAGTGGAGATACAGGGGGTTGAAAAATTCATCGTGGCGTGAAGTAAATATGCAGTTGAAACCGCTCACATTACATTTCCTTTCCAACAGTTTTAATTTTTCATTAATTGGCTCAGAACTCTGTCATGTTCTTAAATATATAACCAATTCTGATAAATTTGTATTGCGTTCGAATAACACGAGTGCGTTTCCTGGCTCTGCCTAAACTGTCCCCGTGTTCATGTGGAGTACGAACACGTTAAATATGTGGGTCTGTAAGGCCTTTTGAGGGGTTGGTGGTAGGGAAAGAGTTTACTATCCATGTAGATGCTTGCCCCCACTTGGTTCCGATCTAACTTGGGTGGCACTTCCAAGTCTTCCAAATTAGATACCTTACGGCTTCGGGTAGGTCAGACGGTCTGGTCAAGGAAGAATAATCCTGCAAAATAGATGTTGCAAGAGAAATATAATTTGTTTTAATCGAAAGTGACATCTCTAGAGCCCACAGCGAAAATCCTTCGTGAGATACCAATCAAACCAGAATTTTATTCTTAATCCATATCAGACGACATCTAAGCTCTATCTACACTGATTCTGAGTAAAAATAACATATGCTTTAAGAAAAGTTTTAAACTGGAACTGGGGAAAGAACTAACAGTTAACATTTTTGTGAATCACCTCACCACCTCTACAATTTGATGTCAAATACGTATGATATATTTATTTATATACCGCAATTTCCGAAGTTAACAAAACTGTGATTTATTCGACATTTTCATACTTAAACTTGAATCGATTTTTGATACTTAGAGTTTTTAAGTTGTAGATATCATTTTAGTGACAACTATTGTCATTACGCTGACGCTAAGCCCGGATGGAAACAGTGAATGGAAATATCAATTCCTATGTTACTATCTATTGAGAATGTACATAGTCATCAACATAGTGACTTGAAATTTGTAAAAACTTTGCTTTGCTGAAAAACATGCATATTTTACAACTTCTACATTTTATAAGAAATTAAATTTTTTATTGATTCTTAAATAAAGAGGAAGATTTCTTTCAAAATATCATAAATATATCATGATGCTTGCTATGTAATTAAAACATCACTAATCAACGATTTAATTTTATTAAAGATTATTTTAAGGTAACATAACTTTAAAAGTTATACGCATTTAATTTAAGTATGTAGAAATTTACTTTTGTTAAGATTAAAGAAAGGAATAACATTTTAATTCTTTTCAAAATGAACAATCTTAGCTGTTTGGAAACTCTATTTAGATTTCTCTGTAAATGCATTTTAAGTGTTAATTAAGTTTCTGCGACGAACAAGTTCTACCCCTCTCTGATTAAAATAATATTCTAGATGTATGGTAGAGTCAAAAGGGTGAAATGAATAATTAAAATTACGTTCCAAAATTGAAAGAGTTGTGTGTTATGTCAAAGTTTCGAAAATGTAATCATCGAAAACTCAAACAAAGCAAAAACTTCTATAAAAAGACATAAAGATGTTTTGATAGTTCAGAAGGTGTATTATAATCAATTGATTTAAAAAAAAAAAACTAATAAAAGGAAAAGTCTATATTCCGAAAATAGTAAATGCAGGTGATCTGAAAGTAAAAAATATTCATTATTTACATGACGACAGTGTTGTTGGAGTCAAAAAAGATTATTCTTCATCAGGATAAGAATAATGAAAAACCACCTCTAAAAAATTCAGTACAATCTTATTCATCCGGCACTATTAAAAACAAGTTAGTGTTGGATTACTAGAATTGTCAAAAAATTAAAAGTTATAGTGTAAGGATTAATAATTTCTATTCTTGACTTCTTATTTTTCGAGCATTGTCTTCCCCAGGAAAAGAATAGCCTAAATTTAAATAGTAGTCGCGCAGATTGCGGACGGTAGAGGGTGCTGGCAACCGGGTTATAAAAAGGCGAAGTGCAAAGCACGAGAAGAGGAGATGATGGAACATGGAACGATTTAGTACGTGTAGCGTGGCGTGTGTGGACGAGAGACAATGGTAGGAAGGTTGGACCATATGCATTCTGATTTATTATTGCACATTACATTAATGGAGCTTATTTTAAGATTTATGCAGTTTAAGAATAAAACTTGTGATTTTTTATCAAAATGGTACCTGCGTATTCATTCCGACACCTTTATGATAGATTTATGTATTATAATCTTATACATATCGTATTGTGTACTCTTTTACATTTGTACATATTATACTTTTGCAGGCTAGGCTGCTATTTGGTATAAACAAAATTATGAAAGAGAAATTATTTTAAATAGATGCTTATCTTTTTGTAACTATTCCTGTTTTCAACACTTTCTCTCTCAATAATCTTAGCAAAATCACGGTTTTTTTGGTAGGTACTCTATTTTGTTCAACTGTTTGGCGAACAATTTGTTCCGAATAGGAAACAATTATGGCTTTAATGGAAACAAACATTACGTGACATGTAAAAAGGTCTTTGGCAAATGACGCATTCATAGAGGGGTCCGGACCCCCCCCCCCCGAAATGCAATTTCTGGATATGTCCTTTCCTGTCCTGTACTGTAGTGTTTTCCCGTTCAATTGTGATCGGTATCAATTTATTCAAGTTTCAGTCAAGTTTAATTAGTGTTTTTCAAACTTTTTTTTTGGTTTGAAAGTTCACTACACTTTAAACCCCTCCTCCCACCCCAGCCCACCCGAAATGAGATTTCTGGGTAAGTCCTTGCCTTTGGCTATCCTACGCGTCGTGGTGTCGTATTATTGAATGTACCAGAGTATTTAAATGTCGGATTACCGAGATCGTGCTGTAGAAGTGAATGCCACAGAGGCGTGATCTAAATGAATATAAATCCAAATAAATACGTGATCCTAAACATGTAGCATTGACTTAAGAAAAAATTAAATTGATATAAAATGACCAAGGAATTATCCTTTATTACTAAACCAAAGTGATCTACCATCCCAAAGAAAAGGAAAGAACACACATCAACCAGTTGTAAGCAACGCCGAGTCTGCAACCTTACAACAAAAAGTTAATCAGTGTGTGCCTCTGAAATCTGTTGATAATAATTCTTTATAACAGTTATCAGTAATAACATAATTATTTTCAGTACAAACAAAGTTTTTTTTAATCAATACTAACGACGTTTCATTTTACAGCTTATAACACTGAAGCGCGAAACAAAAGAATATAATTTTGACTAATTAGTAGGCCCTGGTTCCAGATGTGAAATCCAAAATGTTCCATCACATTACAATTTTGAGTAAATCCAAGTTAAAATTTATAGGAAGAATGGAAGAATTTGAAAATTGAAGAAATTTTACAGCTTATAACACTGAAGCACGAAACAAAAGAATATAATTTTGACTAATTAGTAGGCCCAGATGTGAAATCCAAAATGTTCCATCACATTACAATTTTGAGTAAATCCAAGTTAAAATTTATAGAAAGAATGGAAGAATTTGAAAATTGAAGAAATTTTACAGCTTATAACACTGAAGCACGAAACAAAATAATATAATTTTGACTAATTAGTAGGCCCTGGTTCCAGATGTGAAATCCAAAATGTTCCATCACATTACAATTTTGAGTAAATCCAAGTTAAAATTTATAGGAAGAATGGAAGAATTTGAAAATTGAAGAAATTTATTGCATATTTCTTTAAACAAAATATTAACATATTAAGAGTTAAAAACTGAGTATTCATGATATGAAAGACATGGTTAAACCACATATGAGGTCAGAAAATGTTTTGAAATATAAGAAAATGCTACAAACAGGACCAAAATATAAACATATTGCTTCACTCATATTTTTTAAACTTTTTCCAAGAATACTTCTACTTCTGGCTGGACTCCTAAACGACTGTAATAAGACACTAGCAATAGTCAACAAACATGTATGGTGCATATCTCTCCGCATATTGCCTTTCTATTTCAGATATAACCAGGTGGAATTTTTTTTCCGTGTTCGTCGTTCAACACACCTACGTTGGGCTGGAAAAGTCTAGGTGCGAGTAAATTTTTTGAGACATATTGCACCCCCAGATCTTTATATGCTTTTATTATAGCTTCCACGAGTTCACAATATTTTCCAGCGTTATTATTTCCCAAAAAGTTCGCACAAAGTGCTTTGAAAGCAAACTATGCTGTTTTTTTTTTCAATTTGAGTTAGTTTGGCCTGGACAAATGGCCCTCTATAATATATTTATAGTCCAATGAAAATACTTTCCTTTAATGTTGCATTAGTCAGTATAAGGAACGTTTCTTTCAAACATTAAAATTCGCTGCCGTCCTAAATCCATAGCGTTTGCAAAATTCTTCATCAAGCTCAACTGGATTTTGAGTGCAATAAAATTTTGTCGAAAGCAACGGGCGATTGGATTTTCCCAATCTTTCTCTAGACACTAAATTTTCTCTCACAGGCCACGCTTTACCTCATAATGATATTCCCTAGTTAGACTATCACACTCTTACAAAAAACACAATTTTGTATACCCTGATTTCATTCCTGTTAGGAGTCCAACATTTTGAAGTCCTCACGTATTTGCCAGACGAATTAGGAGTTATTTGATAGATTTAAGGGAATTGTCCTTATTTTGGTGAGTTCCTTTCATACGTGTTGCAACCCATGGTTAAGTGTTTCTATTGTGTAATAGCATTTAAACTTAATTTAGAAGAATCGATGAAAATATTCCATTCTTCAGAACTATGATCCTTCTTTAACTCGATAAGCAGTTCATTAGCATCATTGCAATAAATAAGATCACCACTATTGGAGCAAAGAGATGACATCTGTTCATGACGTCGTTTCTATAGAAAACGTCATTACAGAGTACACTTTCACAAAACGAGCTTGTAATTTCTCCCCAGTAGCTCAACGATATAACATCGATTGACTAGTTTGGAAATCCAAGGTTCGATTTCGGGTTGGGGCAGAAAGTTCTTTACTACGGTGCAAGAACAAATCCACCCTGTATGTTAGTCCTTTCTAGTAGGTCAGATGGTCTGAGTCTCAACAACAACAACCCTGTATGTTAGTGCAAATATTTCGGAGGCCTGAGAGTTACCCTAACGACTAGCACTAGATCAGTGGACTCTGGGATATGGGGCGTTGATTTCAAATCGGGAGGATAACGATCACGCAGGAATCTAATCTGAAAAATAAAAATGACATTAGGAGGTTAACCTAAGATAAAAATAGCAGGAGATGGTCCGTCAGATTGTCAGTTATACGCCAATCTGATATTAGAGCGTGGAGAATGCAAAATCCACTTCGACAATAAGAGCTTGCAATTTCGTACCAATTGCTCAACGGTAGAGCGTCGGCTGGCCAGTTTGGAGATCCAGGGTTCGATTCCTGGTTGGTGCAGCAAAGCTCTTTACATTTTTAGTGCCAGGCTAAAGAAGATGACACCCTTGTTGCTGTGATCCTATGACATTTGGACATGGTTGTATGCGAGATGCCGGTCGCCCGTGAGATTATTCAGCTCTTACTTTGAAGTTAAATGAATCTGTTTCGATGCAAGCTGGTATTCGTAACTACTAGAATAGGATAGTTTAACTTCAAAGGAGTTTTATGATTCGTCATCCAGGGGTGAGTTTTCCGGTGAATTTGCAATTGGCAGCGAATCATCGTGCTTGACAGGTCTCATGGCTGAAGATAAATTCGGGTAATCTATTATGTTACAATAAACAAAATGACTGCTTGAGATAATATAACTTTCAATACACCTTTATTCTTCACGGAAGTATTGAAATAGTATATAATCTGCGATGTGTTGAGAAAAAGCCATATAAGTAAATTAAACAAAAGTATCTGTCAGAAACTCTGTCTTTTGTTTTTCTCCAAACCTTTGGGATAGAGTAAATGACATTAAATTGTGCATGTCCCTTAACCGACATCTTACATATTGCGAATATTTTTAACATATCTGAGGCGCTTAAATGTTATCTTGTATGCAGCCAAGTAGGCAACCAAAATAACTAACATATGCTGTCTTAATCACCAGTGAAATTAAGTTACTAAGGACTGTCGTTGTAAATTCATCATCTCCATAACAAAATAGATTCGTATATTTTACATAATGGCGCTAGACAATGTGTATCTTTGCAGTAGTAGCAGTATACAAAATGCGCCAATCAGCTTCAGGATGTTCACGATGAAATAGAACTGTTTTCAGTTCTGACCATTGAAACAGATGAAAGCTCTGTCTATTGAAGCAGATGAAAGTTCTGGACACTAAAATAGAGGGTAGCTCTGGATATTAAAACAGGTGAAAGTTCTGGCTATTAAAACAAGTGCAAGCTCTGGCCATTAAAATAGGTGAGAGCGCGGGCTATTAAAACAGATGAAAGCTCAGGCCATTAAAACATGTGAAAACTCTAACCCGCATACCTCTAATCAGGCGAAATCTCTAATTAGCAATAGAGTGAGAGGAATGAATTCCACCATTTGCAAATACATGGCGTTTCAATTGCATGTCAGACCAGAAGTTGTCGTAGTGATACGAAGAAAGTGCATTCATTTTCATATTTAGCAGATCCTAAATCTTAGCATTCGCTGTGTTTAAAAACACAGCGAATGTTAAGTTTTAGGATCGTTGTGGCGAATTTTAGTGTTGTCAGACGTAATAAATCTAGCTCTGGAACATAAAGGCCTCAAGAAATCATGCTCATCTATATTTAAGGACAGATAACGCACCTTGGAAGGTGAAATTAAGCAATTTTAATACACAATTTAATATTTTATATTTAAGTTAAATATAAAGACATTAGTTATATATTTTTTCTTTTTAAAATGCAAATATTTTAAATTAATATATAAAGTAAATAATGAGGATTGCTTGTAAAATGTAATTAATTAAAGCGGTTTCATTGTTACTTAATATCGTTCAATTGTTTTTGACAGCATGCCAGCACGGTTCTTTACTATAAGGTTGGACGAGAAACCCAGCAACTAATAAAAAATTTGTCAGCTTGACATCTACGAGCTTAGAATGGCGTTATTCTTGACGCCACGGGTTCGGGGAGACTTTGACAGTCGTTGTCGAAATACAGCAAGTTTTTTCAATACTACAATTAAAATTTGTTTGTTAATTTTCAAGTGTCAATATACAGACGTAACCAACATGCGTATACATTTTTAATTATGCTGTGCACACCTTCCTCAATGACGTCCAAATGACACAGTCAACAAATTCGGTCTCTTAAGGGAGTCCGGGAACAAACAGAACGACTGCAAATCCCCTGACATCAAACGCGCAGAACAAAATAAAAAATCTGATGTGTGCAGCACATGACTTTCCCTGCAGACTTATATCCACTTTCTCTTTATTTTAATTAAATTTATTTCACTTTTAATTTAATTTTCGTTCTCATTCGGTAACCGGACTTATTTTCAAAGATGGCGTAGAGAAAATAAGAAAAACTAAAATATCTCGAGAACGGCTAGTCCTAATGTACTGGGATTGATCTTATTATTTTCTTCGCTAAAAATTACGTATTAAACAAGCATTTAATGGATATATTTGATCATACGCAGTTCTTTAGTTTAGATTTTGACGATTTTTGCGGGCCATTTTGCAAAAAAAGGCAGGTCATTTTTTTTTTAATCATACCAAAATCTAATCAGCACCAGGGTGACCCACAAATGACTCATCTGCCGAATTTTGAGAAATTCGGTCCATTAGTTTTTTATTTAGAATGGATACAACCTTTTGCGGGCCATTTTGCAAACATAGGCGGGTTCTTTTATCCCGAATCGTATCCAAAACTAATCAAAACCAGACTCGCTTACAATTGACTTACCTACCAAATTTTGTGAAATTCGGTCAATTAGTTTTTTAGTTAGAGTGGATACGAAATCTGCACCGACAGACAGACACACAGACACACAGACCGACACGCAGACGTCACGCTAAAAATGGTATTTTCGTATTCTAGAGGTCTCGAAGGGAAAGTAAAAAATCTGATGTGGGCAGCACATGACTTTCCCTGCAGACTTATATACACATTATCTTTATTTTAATTAAATTTAATTCACTATTCATTCAATTTTAGTTCTCATTTGGTAACTGGACTCAATTTCAAAGGTGGCGAAGAGAAAAAACGAGAAAACTAAAATATCTCGAGAACGGCTAGTCCTAATGTAATGGGATTGATCTTATTATTTTCTTCGCTAAAAATTACGTATAAAACAAGCATTTAATGGATATATTTCAGCATACATAGTTTTTTTATTTTAGATTTTGTCGATTTTTGCGGGCCATTTTGCAAAAAAAGGCAGGTTACTTTTTCCGAATCGTACCAAAATCTAATCAGCACCAGAGTGACCCACAGGCGACTTATCTACCAAATTTTGTGAAATTCGGTTCACTAGATTTTCAGCTAGAGTGCCTACAAGCTTTCGCGGGACATTTCAAGAAAAAAAAGGCGGGTTCTTTTATCCCTAATCGAACCCAAAACTAATCAGCACCAGATTCGCCCACAAATGCCTTACCTACCAAATTTTATGAAATTCGGTCAATTAGATTTTTAGTTAGAAGGGATACAAAATCTGCACAGACAGACACACAGACACACAGACAGACAAACACACAGACAGACACACACACAGACGCTAAAAATTGACACAATGACTCACAGACACACAGACTCACAGACACACATACAGGCGTAGTAATACACAGACGTAAAAATAGTTTTTTCGTATTCTAGAGGCCTTGAAACGTGTAGATTCGTCGAAAACTCGTGTTGCGATTTTCGACATGATTCCAATACTTTCCCTAAACATTACCAAGTATTGCAGGGAAAGCAAAAATCTGATGTGGGCAGCACATGACTTTCCCTGCAGACTTATATTCACGTTCTCTTTACTTTAATTAAATTTATTTCACTTTTAATTCAATTTTCGTTCTTATTCGGTAACCGGACTTATTTTCGAAGGTGGCGTAGAGAAAATAGGAAAAACTGAAATATCTCGAGAACGGCTGGTCCTAGTGTAATGGGTTTGATCTTATTCTTTTCGTTGTTAAAAATCACGTATTAAATGAGCATTTAATGGATATATTTGAATAGACCTAGTTCTTTAGTTCAGATTTTGATTATTTTTGCGGGCCATTTTGCACCAAAAAGCAGGCCATTTTTTTCTGAATCATACCAAAATCTAATCAGCACCAGGGTAACCCATAAGTGACTCATCTACTGAATTTTGTGAAATTCGGTCCATTAGTTTTTCAGTTAGAGTGGATACAAACTTTTGCGGGCCATTTCGCAAAAAAAGGCGGGTTCTTTTATCCCGATTCGTACCCAAAACTAATCAGCACCAGATTCGCCCACAAGTGACTTACCTATCAAATTTTATGAAATTCTGTCAATTACTTTTTTAGTTAGAGTGGATACAATCTCTGCACAGACAGACACACAGACAGACGAACACACACACAGACGTCGCGCTAAATATGGTTTTTTCGTACTCTAGAGGTCTCGAAACGTGTAGATCCGTCGAAAATTCGAGTTACGATTTTCGGCATGATTCCAATACTTTCCCTATACATTACCATGTATTGCAGGGAAAGTAAAAATCTGATGTGGGCAGCACATGACTTTCCCTGCAGACTTATATACACATTCTCTTATTTTAATTAAATTTAATTCACTATTAATTCAATTTTCGTTCTCATTTGGTAAATGGACTCATTTTCAAAGGTGGCGTAGAGAAGAAAACAAAAACAAAAATATCTCGAGAACGGCTGGCCCTAGTTTAATGGAATTGGTCTTATTCTTTTCTTCGTTAAAAATTACGTATAAAACAAGCATTTAATGGATATATTTCAGCACACGCAGTTTTTTATTTTAAATTTTGTCGATTTTTGCGGGCCATTTTGCAAAAAAAAGCAGGTTATTTTGTTCCGAATCTTACCAAAATCTAATCAGCACCAAGGTGTCCCAGAAGTAACTTACCTACCAACTTTTGTGAATTCGGTCCTTTACTTTTTCAACTAGAGTGGATACAACCTTTTGCGGGCCATTTCGCCAAAAAAGGCGGGTTCTTTTATCTTGAATCATACCCAAAACTAATCAGCACCAGATCCGCCCACAAGTGATATACCTACCAAATTTTATGAAATTCTGTCAATTAGTTTTTTAGTTAGAGTGGATACAAAATCTGCACAGACAGACAGACAGACACACAGACAGTCGTCACGCTAAAAATAGTTTTTTCGTATTCTAGAGGACTCGAAACGTGTAGATCCGTCGAAAACTGGAGTTGCGATTTTCGGCATGATTCCAATACTTTCCCTATACATTACCATGTATTGCAGGGAAAGTAAAAATCTGACGTGGGCAGCACATGACTTTCCCTGCAGACTTATATTCACGTTCTCTTTATTTTAATTACATTTAATTCACTTTTAATTCAATTTTCTTTCTCGTTTGCTGACTGGACTCATTTTCAAAGGTGGCGTAGCGGAAAAACAAAAAAAACTGAAATATCTCGTGAACGGCTAGTCCTAGTGTAATGGGGTTGGTCTTATTCTTTTCTTCGTAAAAATTACGTATTAAACAAGCATTTAATGGATATATTTGAGCATACGTAGCTTTTTAGTTTAGATTTTGACAATTTTTGCGGTCCATTTTGCATGAAAAAGCAGGTTATTTTTTTCAGAATCGTACCAAAATCTAATCTGCACCAGGGTGACCTATAAGTGACTCATCTACCGAATGTTGTAAAATTTGGTCCAGTAGTTTTTCTGTTAGAGTGGATACAAGCTTTTGCGGGCCATTTCGCAAAAAAAGGCGAGTTCTTTTACTCCAAATCGTACCCAAAGCTAATCAGCACCAGACTC
The DNA here is from genome assembly GCA_951213105.1 of Amaurobius ferox. Taxonomy (NCBI): domain Eukaryota; kingdom Metazoa; phylum Arthropoda; class Arachnida; order Araneae; family Amaurobiidae; genus Amaurobius; species Amaurobius ferox. The sequence continues at coordinate 89,369,340 of OX578154.1, forward strand.
GCTCACAAGTGACTTACCTACCAAATTTTGTGAAATTCGGTCTATTAGTTTTTTAGTTAGAGTGAATACAATATCTGCACAGACAGACAGACAGACACACGCACAGACGCCACGCTAAAAATGGTTTTTTCGTATTCTAGAGGTCTTGAAACATGTAGATCCGTCGAAAACTCGAGTTACGATTTTCGGCATGATTCCAATACTTTCCCTACACATTACCATGTATTGCAGGGAAAGTAAAAATAAGTCAGTCATGCCCGAGATAACCTCCTACCCATCATGTCAATTTATTATATTTTCTAAATAAATAGGTAACTCTTTCAAATTTATTGTGGTAGCTAAAAGCTGACATTTTTAAATGAATAACTAAGAGCGCTGTAATAACGTCTATAAATTATGGTCACTTTACTATAGATAGACCGCCAACGCGGTGGATGAGCACTCAAGGCAAGCATTTCTTCGTGCTCATGAAGGGTTGGGGATCCAAGGTCCACCTTCGGGTATGGATTTTATGTTGTTGGGTGTAGATTCGTTAGTGTGCCGGTGCAGCGTCATGTGACGGCTAAATGGTTCACGCTATTGCAGATTGATAAACTATTTATGATTTTATTAAGTGATACAGCTAGAAAAAATTGTAGATAGACCTAATGTGTTTAGTCATGGGCCTTTCCTTGCAAAGTTATTGATGTGCTAAAGGATCTTCTTACGCGCCCTGTAGATTTCATAACTCGTGCCGATATGAAAACAAGGAGACAATACAAAAGGCAGGAAAAACTCGAGGCGAATATTTCTAGGATTTTTATGCGTGACCAGCATCTTAAATGTGGGACTGTGGTTATTTAATGCAAATATTTCATGACAGCGGTGTTTGTAGGAAAACAAGATGGTCTTGGATTTCAGATATCCAATAGTTCTGCAGAAACGCGAACCATTTACAGCAGAAGTCGAGGAGCAGTTTAGTCTCCTGGTAGAAAAATATCTGATGTGAGCAGCACATGATTTTTCCTATATAATGCATTGACTTTACTTCAGTTACAGCAAAATGTCAACATATGCACAAACACGCATTTTTCAGCTACGGACCCCAAACACACACGCACAAACTCAAGAACACACTCATAAACAAATAGACGCACTCATGCTGTACAAACACACACACACACATTTTAGCTACGGACCCCAAACACACACACAACACAAGTACACAGACATAAACAAATAGACGCAAGCATACTGTACACGCACACTCATACACGCACACGCATACACACACACACACATATATACACATAAAAGAAAACATACACACACACATACATTTCCTTTTATTATATAAAACAAAATTTAATCATGCATAAAGCATTGATTATGAAACACTTTTCAACTGCAATTTTATTTAAACATCTCTAAAATGCGATACATTCAGCGTTGATGCATTTTAAATTATCACAGTATTACAATAATTTATTATATTTTAAAACGTAAAACTTCATAAAAAATGAACTTTTTTAAATGACGTCATCGAAATATAAACCGTCTGGCTCTCTATGTAAAAGCAATGAATATTTCATTCATATCATCTTTATTCCAGACTCCACAGCGAAATTATTTTGTGGGAAAAAAAATCGGCAATTCTTGTACAAATCATCTTATAATTACTAGTTTACATTCTGCATCCATTAAAATTAGGCTTCGTTGTAGAAATAATCAAAGTCTGATGATCATTTAAAGTCAAAAATTTTGTAATTGCGTTGGCACAGAATAAAGATGCGTAGAAAATATGCTAAAGTAAAGGGGTTTTAAGAAGGTTGCAACACTAAATATAAATTTAAAAGTACTTTAAAAATCACGATTTTACACTGGGAAAAAAAGATGGATGCCCTATTACCTTCCTTACATATATATATATATATAATGTATAAGGAAAATATTGTGCCGGGGTCAAAAATGCGAATTCGAGTTTTCGACGGGAGAACACGTTTCAGGCATCCCTGATCACGAATCGAACATTTTTAAGGTGATGTCTGTGTGTGTGTGTGAAAGTATATGTGTGTGTATATATTTAGAACCCCTAAATTTTCGAGTGAAATTTAAAAAAAAATCATCAAAAAATCTAAACCTTTAATAAGGTTACGCAAATAGACATTTCTAATGTAATTTTTCCTTAGAAAACGATTGACATAAACTTGAAAACGCTAGCATGAACTGTTCTCGAGATATTGCACATTTTTCAAATAAATTTATAAAAAAACCATGAATTGAAAAAAAAATATTAACTGTTGAGAAACATGTTCACTTTTCATAAGTAGTATCGTGCGATAAATTGGGTGACATCATTCTCAGGGATCTAACTCATTCCATTAATGAGGAAATATACTTTGAGTAATAATTTTGCATTTGAACACCAATAATCATTTATCTGCTATAAGAATAACGTATTTCTCCGTCCATAACGTTTGGCGAGATTTTGGCGATGAATTTGACCGAATGTCGCCAACTTGGCAACTTTTTTAAATGCTGCCAAATTAACGAGAATCTCGCCAAATGAGTAGAAATGACGCTACATGAATGAGAATGACGACTAATTAACGAAAATTCAATATCTTGGAAAGGATGTAAGTATCTACTAAAAGAATAACATATTTTATTTTACTGTAAATGTAGTAAATTCATTGCATTATATAAGGAAAGTCATGTGCTGTCCACATCATTTTTGAAGTGGGTCACCTGATCTCTTCATATAATAAGGGTGCAATTATTATTTTAATTTTTATTTAAAATACTACCGAACATATTTTGCTGATTTTTTTTATATATTTTATGGGATAATTTGAATATTTCCATAAATCTTTGAAGCAGTTTGGGAATTTTAACTTTGTTTAAATGTGTTTGAAAAATTCAGCCCCATAGGGTGCAATATATTTTACTTTTTTAACCCGGGTTCAATGCAAAACCAATTAGGTGATATTATTCATTTACATTACCATATGTCTCACAGACCGTCTCAACAACATACTGAAATTTATTTTTGATAAAGTCATATTTACGGCATTAATACTTTCTAATTTCATTTTCGGCCAATAAGAAAAATATATGCAATTCTATATCTAGAACTTACATATGCTATGATATACTGTTTAGTATCTTATCCATAATTCAATGCTTTTATAGTAGAAAACTGAAAGTTTTCTCTCTGTAAAGAGTGATACAAATAGTATGGTAAGTTCAACAGTTGTATTATAAATCAAATAGTTTAATAATAGAAAGAATGGGATTTCTCTATAAAGTGTAAAAGAATATACATACATTCTCATATGAGAATAATTATAATCTCAAAGGCGAAGGTACTTCCAAAGTTCTAATTAAAGTTATTTTGATGATGGTAGAATTTTAATGCCGTATTTAATTAAAGTATGCAAACGGCCTCGATTTTGCTAACATTAATGGTTGGAATAAGAGATAATTAATTAACGATCTTTAATAACAGTAGTCTGCATTTAAAATCATAGTGCCTTATTAACCTGTAAATGAGTTTTGAATATTATTTAAAGTACTGTGATAAATTGGGTTCATTAAAAATAATTCCACGTGTAATTTGGAATTAAGTAATGAAAGAATGGATCATTAATTGAATTTCAGACTTCAAATATCATTACGTTTAATCGAAATTTAAAGGTTTAAAGAGTCGAAAATTATGTAGAAACATAAGCAGTTTTATCAGTTAAGTATGAAAAATTCTTATAATTTAATCTTACAAAATAGAAGTTGGGTGTCATGGCGAAGTTGTATACACTATATTTGACAAATTCCATAATTGTAACATTTAATGTTTTTTGTTCCAGTCAAAAGTGATTTTTAGATAGTAATTTATTTCAGGCGGCAAGTACTGAAGCAAATTCTATAATAAATGTGGAAAATTTCACTAAATGGATAGCGAAATAAAAATATTTTTTTTACTTATTTGTCGTCTTTTCGGCATAAATATTCCAGTTTTTGATCGATATATGTTTTTCATTTAGTATAGTTATTAACACTTTACAATATAATTGCAAAGTGTGTTTATGTGTGCTTCATTGTAAAGTGTGTTCTGTTGTGTATTTATGAATGCCTGTCCATTCTGTCTGTCTGTCCGTTCACACGATAACTGCCGTAAAAGTGACTTTATCAAAATGAAATTTTAGTATGTTGTTATGACTGTCCATGGGACATATTGGTATGAAAATGAATAATATCACCCAATTAGTTTCGGATTGAACCCGGGTTAAAAAAGTGAAATATATTGAACACTATGCGATATAATTAAAAAAAAAACTAAGCGGAGTTAAAATTCACAAATTGCTTCAAAAATTTTAGAGCATACTAAAATTATCACGTAAAATGTGTAAAATAATTTTAGCTAAATAAGTTAGGTAGTTTTTAAATAAAAATTGAAATAATCATTACACCCATGCTATATTAATATACCACATAACTCATTTCAAAATAAAATATGCCATCCATTTTTTTCCCTGTGTAAAAATCGTGATGTTTGAAAATCTTTTAAGTTTATATTTAGCACTGTATCTCTCCTAAAACCGCTTTAATTTTGCATATTATCTGTGTACTTAAATTCTATGCTAACGTAATTACAATATATTTGATTTTAAATTATTACTAAACTTTGGTTATTTCTACAACGGATACTAATTTTAATGGATGCACAATGTAAACAAGTGATTGCAAGATGAGTTGTATAAGAATTGCTGTACTTTTTTCAAGGACTTAGATCTGAAGACCTTAATATAGTGAAATGAATGAAATATGCATTGATTTTACATAGAGAAGCAGACGAATTACAGCATTAACATATTTGAGGAAGTTTTGAGTTTTGAAGTACTGTGATAATTTAAAAAAATATCAGTGCTGAATGTATCACATTTCAGAGCTGTTTAAATAAAATTGCATTTCAGCTGGAAAGTATTTAATAACCAATGCTTTATGCATGATCATTCTTGTTGAGGGTAACCACGTCATTGATTAAAGTTTTAGGATTAGGAATGATGGAGATATTATTAAGAAGCGCAAAATTAAACTTGCTATGGAAATAGTATTATGCAGACTATATCTTGTTGGAAGGTACATTTAAAAAAAAAAACTATTATCATATTACTCAGCAGTAGAATTGAATCAGATGTATTTATTCCACAGACGATTTTTCTTTCATTTATATGATTTAAATAGTTAAGAAATTCATATAAAATAAATTATATAAAAGATTATATTTTTAATTGGGTTCTATTATGACATTGGGATGATATTTTAAATTTCAAGTCATCTGTACCATTTTACCAGATATTATTCAAGGTCTTATATTTTAAATTGTGACCGATTTTTGAAATAAAATAAAAGAGTGTGGATGCATATTTTACCATTTTAGAATATATGGAAATAAGATAATTTTTTTGCACATTGTCGTGCAAAATGGACCAATATGTTTTATGCTTTAATCTGCCTGCGCAGATAATTTTGTATAGCAAGAACATAAACTCTTATATTCCTTTTAGATGACATTAATTTAATATTTTAAAAAGATCGATATTGTTTATGATACCATAGAATTTTGCATATATTTTAAGCTATGGACAACGTCTGGTATATCTGTTAGAATGTTATATCTCCTCGCCATGATTCATATTTTAAGCATTACCAAAGATTTAACCAATCCTATTTCCTATTCTTGTCAGCGTGTATAAAACTGTACGTTGAACATGTATTTCACAGCATGTATTACCTGAAAAACAATGACATATCTAAAATACGAAAACTCCCGCGGAATATATCCAAGAATTTGGCATGTGAGAAGCATCTTAAATACAGGTTCGAAATAATTTTATTTAAATATTTCATGTTGGCGGGGTTTGGAAAAAAATATATCTTCGTCGAATTCCAGAAATTCAACGGTTGTGCAAAAACCCGATCCATTTGCAGCCGAAAGCAAGGAGTGGTTCCCTCGACAAAAGAAAATACAGAAACGTTGGACAGAGACGTGTCAGGGGAAAATATTTCTGTATAAAATATAGATGCTTCTCCTTTAATGGGTGGAGATACTTGGAATAAAACTACAATTATATTTATGAAATTCTAGTCTGCTATAGATATAACATGAGGACTGTTAGGGACCCAGCACTAAATTCCGAAGGAGAGTGATGTGTTTACTAAGGATTTACACATCCGGTTAAAATTTTTAGTATATTTCTCAAAATTGGATATACATAGATCTAATATAATGACAGGTGTGAATTCAGCATTAAATTCCGGAGACATGGGGAGATCAGTAAATATTCCCACTTCCGGTTTAAAATACTTCCCTAAAACCAGGTTTGGCTATAGATGATGACTGATATGAATTCATCATTAAATTACGGAGGTGACGGGATATTCACAAAATATTTTCACTTGCGATTCAAATAATTTCCTTGAAGCCTCAGGATGAGCTGTAGATTGAGCTTAGATAATGACTGATATGGATTCAGTATCAAATTTTAGAGGAGTAGGGATGCTTCTTTATGATTTCCATTCCCTGTTTTTTAGATGTCGCGTACGGTTTCTGTGAGAATTTAGATATCTGTATTAAATAAAAATGGAAAAGTAAAATGAAATGCTTAATATTACAATCAAAAGTGAAGTATGCACATACTTTTTTCTGTGTCTTACTTTTTTTTCTCTCAGCAGCATGTATAAAAGTATATGTTGAATATAGTATATCTCCCAGTATGCACTATCCTGATAAACAATGATACAATGTACATCAAAAATACGAAAAAGTTGTGCAGAATATACCCAAGAATTTGATATGTGAGAAGCATATTAAATGTATGTTTGAGGTAATTTTATTTAAATATTTTATATCGGTGTGATTTGAAAAATAAAATAACTTCGTCGAATTCCAGAAATTCTACGGTTGTGCAGAAAACTCAATCCATTTGCAGGCGAAAAGTGGTTCTCTCTGTGAAAGAAAATACAAAAGCGTTGGACAGAGACGTGACAGTGGACAATTTTCTGTATAAAATGTAGATGCTTGTCCTTTAATGGGTGTAGAGACTTGGAGTTAAACTAAAATTATATTTCTCAAATTCTATTCTGCTATAGATATAATATGAGGACTGATAGGGATCCAGCATTAAATTCCGGAGGAGGATGAGGAGTTCACTAAGGATTTACATATCAATTTTACATTTTTCTCTATAAACGTCCATTTCTCAGAATTGGCTCCATGCATATATCTAAGATAATGGCTGATATGAATTCCGCATAAAATTCCAGAGGTAATTCTATTCTGCTGTAGATATAATCCGGGGACTGATAGGAAATCAGCATCAAATTCTGGAGGAGATTGAATGGTTCACTGAAGATTTACACATCCGGTTCAAATATTTCTCTTGAAACACCACTTTCTCGCGATTGGATATAGATAGATCAAAGATAATGACTGATTTGAATTCAGCCTTAAATTCCGAAGGCGGCGGGGGTGCGGGGTGGGGGAAAATAGGCACTAAACATTTCCACTTTCAGCTCAAAAAATTCCTTAAAACTCCAAGATTGGCTATAGATTGAACGTAGATGATGGCTGATATGGATTCAGCTTCACTCACCAGAGGGGTAGGGTGTTTACTAATGACTTTCATTCCTGGTGCTAATGGGGTTATTTCCAGTTTTTACGAAAATTTGTATGTATGTACGAAATAAGTATGCAAAAGAGAACTATGTTTAATACTACTGACAAAAATTAAGCATATACAAACATTTTTATTAGCTGTTAGCAGCATGTATATATTGCTAAACATACGTTTCCATATGTTTCCTTCTATATGTTAAACATATGTTTCCCAGTATGCACTACCTTTAAAACAATAATGACGTATCAAACATAGAAAACACCACTCTTGCAGAATATATCCAAGAATTCAGCATGTGAGAAGCATCTTACATATAGGTTCGGGGTAATTTTATTTAAATATTTCATGTCGGTGTGGTTTGAAAAATAAAATAACTTTGTCGAATTCCAGAAATTCAACGGTTGTGCGAAAACCCGATCCATTTGCAGCCGAAAGCAAGAAGTGGTTCCCTCGGCAAAAGAAAATACAGAAGCATTGGACAAAGACGTGACATGGGAAAATGCCCTTCATAAAATATAGATATTCGCCTTTTAATGGGTGAAGAGACTTGAAATAAAACTGAAAATGTGCTTTTTGTTTTGTGTTAGGTAAAGTTAAAGCCTATCTCAACTTAATATGTAACTTAATACGAAGCATTCAGTAGATTTTATTTAGTCTGTATCCTTGGCCGAAGAAAAAAAAAACTCCCTACATAAATATTTAAACATTATGCAAAAATACATTAACAATTATGAATATTTAAAAGTGGTAAACTCCCATGTCACGCAGGTTTTAGTAAACATAAAAGAATGTATTTTACTCCCAAACTCAGCTATCAATAGCGTTCCTGAAATTAGCATCGCACTACTGTCCTATTGCATGTATTAGCATACATTGGTCGGCTTGCCGCTTATTATGTGCTTTACAATATGGAGTAATCTATATTTGACATGGTAGAACGAAAACTTGCTGTGATAACAATATAATGAACGTCTATGAGGATCTAAAATTTAGCCAGACCCCCCTCCCCGTCCAGTCGCCAGATAACAGAACTTCCTAATGTGTATGTGCATGAATGTACATGCACATTCATGTGCATGAATACATGCGCTTGTTTTGTACTTGTTATTCGTTCTATATAGTTGAAATATCCGATCAGCATGAGATAGCTGATTAACTTGTAGTAGCTTACCAACATTAAATAGCCGATCTACATGTAGTAGCTCATTGGCATGAGATAGCCGATCAACTTAAAATTGATGATCACTATGAGATGACTAATCAACTTCACATAGCTAACCAACATGAGATCGTCGATCAATTTGAAATAGCTGATCCACATGGGAAAACCGATCAACTTTTAAAAGTTGATTAATATGAGATAACTGATCAACTTGTAATAGAAGACCAGAAGATAGTCGATCAACTTGAAGTAGATGATTATCATGAGATAGTTGATCAACTTGAAATAGGTGATCAATGCGAGATAGTAGATCAAATTGAAAATGTGATCAATATGAGATAGCCGATCAACTTGAAATAGCTTATTCTCATGGAATAATCGATTAACTTAAGATAACTGATCACCATTGTATTACCGATTAACTTGAGATAGTCGATCAGCATTAGATAACCGATCAACTTAAGATAGCCGATCAGCATGGGATAGCTGCATGTGCTGGTGGGTAGAAGTGACTTTGTGAACCACAAAGACGTTCTCAAAATTATAACACATAATGCATTTTATATGTTATAGATATACACTAATTCATGTAGATGTACACATATATTGACGATTTGATGCTGATGAAAGCATAATTTGCGCGAATCTGTAAATGAATGGTGTTATCGGCCATGGAAACGCGATTTTATAAATAAATGTATCACAAAGTTTCACTAGAATATTGAAAATAATGTTAGAATAATTGGTGATAGGAAATCATTTGGAAGGGTGTCAAATACTATCTGACTCTCAGATTTGTTTGGACTGACATGATTTGAACATTTCTGAATACAACTGTTTTTAAATAAATTTTTGTATATTTATCTGTATGTAAGCGATTGACATGAAATCTCTAAAAAAATCGAGATAAGCAAATGGCAGTGGGGACGTCTATTTTAATTACCAAAAGAAATAAATAAGTATTGAAAATAATTAGAAAATGAATTTTTGTTTATAAATCACATAATTAGAACATACATTATTAAAAATTTAATACTTTATTATAACAATCTCAGTGGAGACTATTGATATTACTACCATAGCAATGGCAACTATATATTACAATACGGAAACTTATAGTTTTAAATGTTCTATGGAAGTGACTAATATTTTAATAGCTAATAACACAAATCATAGAAATGACTCAAATTTAGCAGCTTGATTGTTCTGTTATAGACTTAGAAAGAAAGCATTTTCTGGAAGTAAAAATAATTAAATAATTTAGTAATAAAATGCTTAAAAAGAGCAAATTATTACGCTGCTTTCAATTTTAAAATGAATATGGTGCAAAGGGAGATGGATATGGAAGTTTGAGAACATCATCTAAAGTATTACAATTAATATCATTTCTTTTTTTGTTGGTAGCAGTTCCTAAAGCGACCAAGAAAGATATCTGATATGGAATGTATTGACTTGACTGTGTATATAAAGATCTTGAGATCCTCAGATTGCGAAACTTGATAACAACTGTCACATGTAGGTCAGACTGAAAGAAGCTTTTATGTAAGATCAGATAATATACAGGGATATCGAGCCAGTCATGATGGTGTTAGCAGTTACAGAGAACAAGAGGGAGACTTAATGCATTGACTGAGTAGACAGAGACTTTGAAATCATCAGATGAAGAAACTTGAGAACAACTGCCACATATAGGTCAGACTGAAAGACGCTTTTATATAAGACCAGATAATTCACTAGGCTTTCGAGGCATTCATAGTGGTTTTAGCAGTTAAAGAGGACAAGAGGGAGACCTTATGAATTGACTGAGTAGACAGAGATCTTGAAATCCTCGGATTGAGAAACTTGAGAACAACTGTCACATATAGGTCAGACTGAAAAAAACTTTTATATAAGATTAGATAATACACTAGGCTGTCGATCCATTCATGATGGCGTTAGCAATTAAAGAGAACAAGAGGAAGACCTAGTGAATTGACTTGGTAGAGAGACTTTGAAATTCTCAGATTGAGAAACTTGAGAACAACTGCTACATATAGGTCAGACTGAAAGATGCTTTTATATAAGACCAGGTAATATAATAAGCTGTCGAGCCATTTATGATGGTGTTAGGAGTTAAAGAGAACAAGAGGCAGACATAATGAATTGACTGAGTAGACAGATATTTTAAACATAGAAATAAGTCGTCAAATGGAGAAACTTGAGAACAATTGCCACGTAATGTGCAAATTGGGAAAATCTTATAAGGAATACTCCGCCATTCATGATAGTGGCAGCAGTTTCTAAAGTAACTAAGAGAGACCTAAGATGAGCGGAACTGACTATGTAAACACTTACTTTGAAATTCTCAGATCAAGAAATTTCAGAACGGCTGTTGCCAGATTAGTGTAAATTGGGAGAAGCCTTGAAGGAGGACCCATGCACATAATTGGATGCCAAGTCATTCATGATGATCGTAGTAGTTTCTTAAGTAAACAAGAGAGAGACCGAAGATGATATTGATTGACTATATAGAAAAAGATTATGAGATCCATAAATTTGTGAACTGCCGTAAAAAGTGCAAAATGAAAATAACGTTTAAGAAAGACCAGGACACAATTTTGACTGTCGAACTATACAGAATAAGGGTAACAATTTCTTAAGTGTAATTTCTGACATATTTTAAAGAGCAAAAAATCTCAATGAATGTTATCAAAACTAAGTTTAGTCCAGTTTTTAAAATTAAGTTATGCAGTTTGAATTAAAAATTTGCATGTTTTATTTAATGATGAATCAGATTTTATGCCTATAAAAGAGTATTCATTTTCAGAATATTCTTCAATGAATTGATCACTAAATACGCATGTTACTTTCTTCCTTAAATATGTGTTTTTAATTAAATTTAAAAATTGAGGATAGTTCTTAAAGTTCCAATGAATAATTCAAACGAGTGCAGATACAAGAGTTTAACGAGTCACAACAATTTTTTGTTCAAGGAAATAATTCTGATCGGGAACTGATTCCTCTTTTTTATCGCCTACGGATTTAGTCCGTGTTGCTAGTAGGCATCGTCTACATTAAATAAATATAATTTATATTTCATGTTAATTTAATCAACCAGATTTTATGCTCATAAACCAGTATGCGTTTTCAAAATATTCTTCCCCAAATTATTCAATAAATACTTACGTTACATTCGTCCCAAAAATGTATTTTTATTTAAATCCAAAATTTCATGATACGATGAACAATTCAAACGAGTGCAGGTACAAGAGTTTAACAAGTCACACCAATTTCTCGTCCAACGGAATTAATCTGGTCGGGTACTGATTTCTCCTACTTTTATCACATATGGAGATATGTCCGTGTTGCTAGGAGACATCGTTTTAAATAAATACAAGAATGATCAATCATGCTTAAAGCATTGATTACAAAACACTTCCCAACTTTAATGCAATTTTATTTAAACAAGTCTAAAATGCAATACATTCCTCAGTAATATTTTAAAATTTTTCACAATACTACATTAATTTATTATATTTGAAAACTTAAACCTTCATCGAGAAAAATGGACTTCATTCAAATGACGGTATTGAAATATAAATTGCCTGGTTTAAACATCTCTAAAATGTTATACATTCCTCGGTAATAATTTTATAATTATCATAATACTACGATAATTTATTATATTTGAAAACTTTACCGAAAACAATTGAAATCATTCAAATGACGTCATAGAAAAAATAACACGCCTGGCTCTCTCTATAAAAGCAGCATTTCATTCATAAATAATTCCTCATTCATGTCATTCATCACAATACTATAATAATTTATTATATTTAAAATTTAAGACCATGGAGCTGCAAGTAATTAAACTCTATGCGTAAAACTTCATCGAAAAAAATCGTCCTTCTATTTGTAAAATCAATGAATATTTCATTCATATCAGCTACGCAGACTCCATGAACTAAATGATTGTGTGTTAAAGAATACAGCAATTTTAATACAACTCATTCTACATATTTTGCTGTTTACTTTTTACATAGGTGAAAAACAGGCTTCGTTGTAGACATAATCAAATTTGGATGACCATTTAAACTCAAATATATTGTAATTGCTTTGTTTCAGTATAAAGATGCACGGTATTTATGCAAAAATAAAGTGGTTTTAGGACGGATACAACACTCTCTATGAATAAAAAAGAACTTTAAAAATCACGATTTTGAGACAAGATGGATGCCATATATCCTTTTGAAGTGGGTCACGTGATCTTTTCATATCATGGTCACGTGATCGCTTCATATACGAGGTGTTATTATTATTTTTATTTAAAAAACTACAGAATATATTTCGCTGAATGCTTTTTTATATATTTTATGGAACAATTTGAATATTACCTAAAATTTTCGAGGCAATTTGTAAATTTTAAATCCGTTAAAAAAATGTGTGAAAAATTAGGTTTCATAGGGCTCTATGTATTTTATTTTTTCAACCCGGGTTCACTCCAAATCTAATTGGGTAATATTATTCATTTATATTCCCATAGGTCCTACAGACCGTCTGAACAACATACTAAAATTTCATTTCGATTAAGTCATTTTTACGGCAGTTATCGTGCTAACGGACAGACAGACAGAATGAAGAAAGTCATAAACACTTTTCAACTTTGTTGTAAAGTGTTAATAATTGATATTTAATTTTAATTTAACCGACCAGTTTTTATGCTCATAAACAGTATACATTTTCGAAATATTCTTCCGTAAATTATTCTGTAAATACTTACGTTACATTCTTCCCGAAAATGTATTTTTATTTAAATCCAAAATTTGAGGACACTTTTCAAAAGTTCTAAGGAACAATTCAAACGAGTTCATATTCAATAGTTTAACAATTCACACCAATTTCTCGTTTAACGGAATTAATCTGATCGGGTAGTGATTCCTCCTTCTTTTATTCGCCTACGGATATAAGTCCGTGTTGCTAGCAAACATCGTCTTAAATAAATATAATTGATAGTTCTTGTTAATTTAATCAACCTGGTTTCATGCTCATAAACCAGTCTTCATTTTCAAAACATTCTTCCGTAAATTTTTTAATAAATACTTATGTTGCAGTCTTCCCGAAAATGTATTTTTATTTAAATCCAAAATTCGAGGCTACTTTTCAAAATTTCCTTTGAACGATTAAAACGAGTGCAGATACAAGAGTTTAACAAGTCACACCAATTTCTCGTTCAACGGAATTAATCTGATCGGGTAGTGATTCCTCCTTCTTTTTATCGCCTACGGATTTAAGTCCGTGTTGCTAGGAGACATCGTCTTGAATAAATATTTCAAGCCCCGCCTTGGTTCTACCACAGGTGTTTCGTTTGTTGAATGTGCCGTAAAATATTTTTCTTGGGAGTTTGTTGCTTGAAAGCATTGTTAAAGACGGACATTTTTTTGCATTTCAACAATATGGCCAGTGGGTTGTGTAATTTGAATATTTTACTGGTGAGAAATTTGGTTGCAGAAAAAGTAAATTGTTGGGAAATTCGGTTAAAGAGGATTTGAATATTATATGGGAGTAGGAAAATATATAAATAAGCATTATGAGAATCTTACATAAAAACAAAATATGCTTGTGTCTGTATGTAGGTATGCGTGATTCATCTGTAACAGCAAATAGGAATATCGGTCAGCGGAGAAATTTGTTACGGACGTTCTTTAGTTTTCCAGATGATGTACCTCGTTGAGATTATTTTTCTAAATTCGAATTATACTGACTTTTAAGGCCTAAAATCGCCATTTTAAATCGTTTTCATGGTAATATTAAACGAATTACCTAGCGTTGCCCGGTTTGTAAATAAACACGCGCTATTTAAATAATGCATTTACAGGCAATACTACTCAATATATTTCAAATCTTAAATAGTCATCAAATTCCCATGAACTCTATTCGTAAAAGAAAAAATAAATAAATAAAAGCTAGAGGGCCGGTTGCTGTTAGACCGTATCTGTAGATGGAGATCACCTGAGTTTAGACATTAAACATTCGTTAAAAAAATCTAATTAAAAAATTTGAAAAACGCCTTCGAGACGCATTAGTTTAGATTTATATGCTATTGTATGAAAAACCTCAGACTTTTGTGAGCGATATCTATCGCTCAGCATCGCTGACAAGCAGACAGATATTTCCTTTTAATATTATAGATTATCTATTTTGATATGAATAACATCTATGGTTAGGACATAGATGTTATTCATATCAAATGAGTATGCTGAAATTGCAACTCACGAAAAAGGATAAATATTTTGTTTCTTATATCTCTGAACCTAATAGATAAAAATAGAATATATTTTTATTTATTTTGCCGGAAATAAGGTACATCTTATGCATATATAAAAATAATTTCATTATTTTGATATTTGAAATTATTGCTTTTAAAGAAAACTAAAGAAAAGTGTTTTTTGCCCGAAACAGTTTTTGCTTCCCATTTTCACTCGAAATCTATACTAAACTATAGAAAATGTATATAAATAGTAAGTCACAAAATGTTCAGTAGGAAATCTAATTTCTAGATCAATAATTCGTTTTCACAAAGCTTTTATAGCTTTCGAGCAATCGGCATGTTAAAGAAATTTATCATTATTAAATTTTACAATGGTTATATCTCGATAAGTGAACATAATTATCTCGGAAAATAAAGTAATTAGCAATCAGTAGCCCTAAATCAGTAATTAGTAGCCCCTTAAAAGTCTTATATTATTATTGGATTTGGGGTCGGGTTCTTAGTTTTCAAATTATAAGGTCCAAATTATAAGGGTGTAAGGTCCTATAAAATCTACTTCAATTGGTGGAATTTTTATAGATGTAATATGTGCTTGTAACTTATACAGATTAAGCAGTATTTGCAATTATATATCTCACTTTAGTTACCACAGACTGATATTTATTTATTTATTTATTTATTTCTGTCAGTGAAACATAACGGAACAAGTCCAATTACAATGATCACACTAGAGGAAATTATACATCAAAACATAATCTTCAAACGTGCATTTTTAATTTTTTTTTCAGACATAGCAATAAAATCAATACTATTAGAGCAGTGCTTCCCAACCTTTTTCATGTCACGGCACACCTCACAAGCATAAATAATTTCCCGTCGCACCTTATAATCATAAATAATTTCTTAACACACTATGAAGGAACATTTTTCTTTTAACATGATTAATTTCTTTTATTTCGTACTAAAGATTCAATTAAAAAGATATTTCTTTCAGTAGATAGTTTTGCGTCAAAAGATAGTTTTGCATTATAATGCATAAACATTCTAGCTAGACATTCGCTTCAGAGAGATAAGTCTTCTTACGCCTTCTTAAGCACGAAATAAACAAAGCAAATTAAATGAAACTGCCTAATCCATGCATCCTCAGTGATTAATATATGACATATATTTTATACTGCATCTATGAACTAAATTGTTAGATTTGACTGAGTGAAGCTGCGATTAAATTTAATTTTATAAAATTATGATGTGAAAATACAAAAGTAAAATTAGTATACAAAAATAATTACTGACTATATATAACTATGATAATAATAGTAACTTAGTGACAAAATAAACATTATAAGTATTACCATGAATATCAACAAATTTCTCAAGCAATAGTTAGTACATGTATTACATTATTATTTCAGTGAGATACTTGGGCTTGCTTCTCTGAGCACAGCTTCCTTATATTTGGGTCTATGGGCGAAAAAGCTACACGCAATCCATGATCAAGACTTTTCAAAGATGATCTCTAAATTCTTGATAAATTCTTGCATTGAAGAGAAAATTTGTTCACACATGTATGTTGTAGCTAATGATAATTAAATTTTTAGAACACTTATTACTTTCCTTATATACATAATGTATAAGGAAAGTATTGTGACGGGGCCGAAAATTCGAATCCAAGCTTTCGACGGGAGAGCACGTTTCGAGCATCCCTGATCAAAAATCAAACATTTTTGAGGTGATGCCTGTGTATGTGTGTGTGCAGAGAGCCTGTAGAGATGATATCTCACGAAAGAATGGAGTAATTCGAATGAAATTTGGTACGAAAATTACAATTCGTGAATACTGGAAGCCTATTGCTTTTAAACGCAATCGAATGTTCAGAATTTCCTTAAATTTTCGAGTGAAAGTTTGAAAAAATCATCAAAAATCAAAGCCTTTAATAAAGTTACGCAAATAGACATTTCTCATGTAATTTTTCCTTAGAAAACGATTGACATAAATTTTAGAACGCCAGCTTGGACCGTTCTCGAGATATTGCACCTTTTTCGAAAAACTTTATCAAAAAATCCCATAAATAAAAAAATATATTAACTGTTGAGAAACATGTACACTGTGCATATGCATGTACATGCGGTAAATTTGGTGACATCAATCTCGTGAATCTAGCTCGTTCCGTTCTCGAGAAAAGATACTTTGAGTAATACTTTTGTATTTGTACGCCAATAGTAATTTATCTGCTATAAGAATAACGTATTTCTCCGTCCATAACGCTTGGCGAGATTTTGGCGACGAATTTTTTTGGAATGTCGCCTACTTGGCGACTTTTTGAATGTTGTCAAATTAACGAAAATCTCGCCAAATGGATAAAAATGACGCCATATCAATGAAAATGACAACTCATTGACGAAAATTCAATATCTTGGAAAGAATATAAGTACCTACTATAAGAATAAACTATTTTTTTTCCTGTAAAAGTAGTAAATTCATTACATTATATAAGGAAAGTCATGTGCTGCCCACATCAGATTTTTTTATAAAATTACGATGTCAAATTACAAAAGTAAAATTGATATTCAAAAACTAATTACTGATTATATATTAATATGATAATAAGAATAATTTAATGACAAAATAAACATATATATATTACAAGTATTAATATAAACATCTACAAAATGAATACACTAGAATTTCTTTGTCTCCGTTAATTCAAAGTAGTGATAAAGCTTTCTCTCAAGCATGCATAGGTCATCTACAAGTAGTAGTAGTTGTTTTTTAGGATTCAAGCTGCAACACCTACTGAACATTTCAAGAGAACCATTTTTACCACATATTTTGAAACTTGAATTTTGTTTTTGAATCCAATAATTTTATCACTGAAAGTTAATATATTCCCAAGAGGTTCTTGCATTTTACGTTTAAATTATCGATTTAATAATTTACACACTTTCAGCCCTGGGCCAACGGCCGTACCGTGCTGAAAACACCGGTTCTCGTTAGATCACCGAAGTCAAGCAGCATCGGGCGCGGTTAGTACTTGGTGGGTGACCACCTCGGAACACCGCGTGCTGTTGGCCATCTCGGGTGCGGTATCCCCGTGGTTTGCGCGCTAGATTTGCACGCTGCCACAAATGCCGCCGTGTTCATGCGGAGTACGATCACGTTAAACATGTGGGTCCGTAAGTCCTTCCGAGAGGTTGGTGGTAGGGGAAGGAGGGTACGGTCCCTGTGGATGCCTCCCACACTGGGTTCCGGTCTAAATTGGGTGGCACTTCCCGGCCGTCCATACAGTTACCTTACACCTTTCTGGTAGGTCGGACGGTCTGGGTCTCAACAACAACAACACTTTCAGCCCTTTGGTGGCAGAAGAGTGTTGTTGTTGAGACCCAGACCGTCCGACCTACCACAAAGGTGTAAGGTAACTGTTTGGACGGCCGGAAAGTGTCACCCAATTTAGACCGGAACCCAGTGGTTGAGGCATCCACAGGGACCGTACCCTCCTCCCCCTACCACTAACCTCTCGGAAGGACTTACGGACCCACATGTTTAACGTGATCGTACTCCACATGAACACGGCGGCAGTTGTGGCAGCGTGAAAATCCAGCGCGCAAACCACCGGGCTACCGCGCCCGAAATGTGCCAACAGCACGCGGTGTTCCTAGGTGGTCACCCACCCAAGTACTTACCGTGCCCGATGCTGTTTGGCTTCGGTGATCTAACGAGAACTGGTGTTATCAGCAAGGTAGGGCAGTTGGCATTGGTAGAAGAGTGTTGAAGACCCAGACCGTCCGACTCATCCGGAGGACTTGAGCAACTATTTGGACGGCCGGGAAAGTGGCTGAAGAGTGTGTCGCGGCACATCGGTTAGGAAGCACTGCATTAGAGCATGAATTACTTAACGTATAATATTTTAAAACAGAAAAAAATTCTCAAAAAATGCGATTAGCATTAGCCGAAATGTGAAATAATTTTAAAACTTTAAGCTGCGCTTGCTAGAATAAATATCGATCTCATTTAAAAGTGTACTGCAATCAATAAGATTGTTGAGTAAATTCATAAAAAAAACACCATACACAACACGCTCCGATGAGATTTTAATGAATTAATACTAAACCAGTCCCTACTACACACAGAAGAAATGCTACCGGAGTAAAAATCATTGATCTTAAAAAAAAGGAACCTCACAAAATTATTTTGAAAGTTTTCAATCACATGAACAGAATTAATATAATAATGATTCCAAATTGAAGAACCGTATTACAATAATAATAGAACAATAGAATCAGATAAGGGAATAAAAAAAATTAATATTAATAAAATCCCTTGTCTTTCTGGAAATAAAACTTTTTGAAACAATATGTTGAATATGTAAATTGAATTTGAACTTAGAATCGAAAAAAAAATGTATCAGCTGTTTAAGAAATTCAAACGAGTGGGGAATTCAGAGTTTATGCAGTGAGTAAAAAATGTTAGTATTCCTATCAGTAAAGCTGATATTATTGCATTTTGAAATATTTAACTTAAGATTATATATTATTTAAATGTGTTATAAAAGGAACATTATGTGTCATAAACGAAGCAAACTGTATTGAAACAGCGGATTGAATTATATTACGGTTTTACTTTATGATACGTTATTTATGCAAAATTATTTCGGCTCCAATGGAATGGAGCCATTGCCGATTTTTTCAATCTGATTTGTAAAAATACACACAAACGAAACATCATTAATAAAAAAATTGAATTTACGTTTCGTAAGAACTTTTATACGAACTGACACAGTACTTTTACAAACAAAATATTAGAAATACTAGAACGAATTATCGGGCTGTACTTAGGTTATAACAAGCACGCACTACTTAAATAATAAATTTATAGATAACAATACGTACTTTCCAAATCGCCATCAAACAACCTTAGATTTCAAACAATTTCCTCCATTGGTTTCAACCAAACCTCAAGCGTGTAAAATCCTTAGTTTAAACGCATGCGCAGTCATGCTGTCTCTTAATCATGGAAAGTAAAAAAAAAAAGAGAGAAGGCGTGACTTAAACACCCCTGTGATTTGGGCATGTGCATTCGACCGGTAGAAAAAAAAATCCACCTGACTTCATTATTTACGGTTCGCGCGGAATGAAAAATTTCAATTTTTATGCGTTTGCTTAAAAAAATCACAGAAAATATAATAACGAATTAATTAAAAAAATATTTTTGTTAGAATGCGATAATATACACACTTCTTTTCTCCGAATTATAGAATTATGCTAATCTTCCTTTTGAGGATGCGGCGAGATAAGTATCAGATAACCTAAAAAATTCGAATGTCGATGTATTTTAAAAATAAATATGACGGATTTGCCCTACAGATTCGGAGAAAACATCATTGAATGGAACATTTATCGATTTCAGGAGGGATACATTCAGCCCTGAATTTTTTTTAATGATCACAAAACTACAATAATTTATTTTACTTGACTACTTAAAACTCTATCGAAAAAATAATGAATTTTTTTCAAATGACGTCATCGAAATATAAATCGTCTGTTTCTCTATGTGAAAGCAATGACTATTTCATTCATATACCTTCATTCTAGACTCCAGAGTTAAAAAATTTGACGGGAAAAATATTCAGCATTTCTTATACAACTTATCTTACAATAACTATTTAACATTCTGCATTCATTGAAATTAGACTCTGTTGAAGAATAATCAAGGCTCAATCAACATTTAAACTAAAAAATATTGTAATAAAGTTGGCGCAGAATATAGATGCACAACAAATACGCAAAAATAAATCGGTTTTAGGACGGATGAAACACTAAATATAAATGGAAAATAACTTTTAAAATCACAATTTTTACTGTGGGACAAAAAAATGGATGTCAAATTTTATTTTGAAGTGGATCACGTGACCTCTTCATATTGCATGGGTGCAGTTATTATTACTTTCCTTATATACATAATGTATAAGGAAAGTATTGTGACGGAGTCAAAAATTCGAATTCAAGTTTTCGACGGAGAGCCGTTTCAAGCATCCCTGATCACGAATCACACATTTTTGAAGTGATGTCTCTGTGTGTGTGTGAAAGTATGTGTGTGTGTGCGTGTGTCAGTGAGTCTGTGGAGACGATAACTGACGAACGAATGGACCGATTTGAACGCAATTTGGTACAAAAATCACAATCCGTAAACACTGGAAGCTTATTGTTTTTATACGCAATCGAATGTTCAGAAACCCCCCAAATTTACGAGTGAAATTTTGAAAAAATCGTCAAAAAATCAAAACCGCTAATAAAGTTACGCAAATAAACATTTCTTATGAAATTTTACATTAGAAAACGATTAATATAAATTTTAGAACGCTAGCATGAACCGTTCTTGAGATATTGCATATATTTCAAAAGCAATTATCAAAAAGTCATATAAAAAAAAATTCCTATTGAGAAACATGTTCCCTTTTCATATGTAATATCACGCGATAAATTGGGTGACATCATTCTCGTGGATCTAGCTCGTTCCATTCATGAAAAAATATACTATTCATGAAAGAAATACTGTTGTATTTGAACGCCAATAGTCCTTTATCTGCTGTAAAAATAACTTATTTCTTCGTTTATAACGCTTGACGAGAATTTGGCGACGAATTTGGTGGAATGTTGCCAACTTGGAGACTTTTTTAAATGTGTTTTTTAAATAAAATCCATTTTTTTTACTGTAAAAGTAGTAAATTCATTGCATTATATAAGGAAAGTCATGTGCTGCCCGCATCAGATTTTTTTATTATGCAGAATTGAAACGTTTCTTTCCCCGTTAATTTTCCGGATTTGAAACAAAAACATTTATGTTAAAATGCCTTAAATAATTCAATCAAACATATATATATATATATGGCAAATCCCTTTAATTCCGCTTTTAACAGAGTTGAGATGATCAGTTACTGAGGCTATTTTCTTTTCCAAAGGATTTAAGTTTGTCTTGCTCCGAGATATCATCTTGAATAAATACTTTAAAACTGTATTGTTTCTACCATAGGTTAATACGTCTGTCGAACGCGGAATAAAATATTTTTCTCGGATAGTTTACAACGTGAAAATTTGTAAAAGCTGCATACTTCCTTTAGAGAAAACGTTTGCCATTGTAATGCACGTTTGAAATAGTTTGGTGTTGAAACTTTTTATTTAAAAGACATTTTTTTACGGACGAAGTTCAGGAAGTTACATAAATAGCACTTTAGATGTTATTAGAAAGATAATATTTCCCCACATAAAATGTGACAACATTGAACTTGGTTGATTTATATCGAAATGAATTAAACCGTACCGGAAACCGTTATAATTTTACTTTCCCTATAATATATGGTATTGTATAGCGACAGTATTGGAATCGAAAATTGATTGCAATTGAATGGAATCTATTGGAATTGAAATTTAAACCGAAAGTCGAGATTTGAGGCGTCTAAAATACAAAAAAAATCTGATGTGGGCAACACATGACTTTCCTAATATAATGTAATGAACTTACTACTTTTACAGCAAAAAAAATAGCTTTCTCTTATAGTAGATAAAATTTTCTTTCTAAGAGATTGAATTTTCGACAATTGGTCGTCATTTTCATTGATTTAGCGTCATTTTTATCCATTTGGCTAGATTTTCGTTAATTTGGCAACATTTTAAAAAGTCGCCAAGTTGGCGGCATTCCGCCAAATTCGTCGCCCAAATCTCGCCAAGCGTTAAGGATGAAGCAATAAGTTATTCTTACAGCAGATAAATTACTATTGGCGTTCAAATGCAAAAGTATTACTCAAAGTATATTTTTTCATGAATGGAACGAGATAGATCCACAAGAATGATGTCACCCAATGTATCGCATGGTATTACATATGAAAAGTGAACATGTTTCTCAGTAGATTTTTTTTTTCTTTTTTATATGACTTTTTGATAATTTTTTTTAAAAATCTGCAATATCTCGAGAACGGTTCATGTTAGCGTTCTAAAATTTATGTCAATCGTTTTCTAATGAAACATTACATAAGAAATGTCTATTTGCGTAACTTTATTAGTGGTTTTGATTTTTTGACGATTTTTTCAAAATTTCATTCGAAAATTTAGAGGAGTTCTGAATATTTGATTGCGTATAAAAACAATAGGCTTCCAGTGTTTACGGATTCTGATTTTTGTACGAAATTTGGATAGAATCGGTCCATTCGTTCGTCAGTTATCGTCTCCACAGACTCAATGACACACACACACACACACACAGACATCACTTCAAAAATGTTTGATTCGTAATCAGGGATGCTTGAAACGTGCTCTTCCGTCGAAAACTCGATTTCGAATTTTCGACCCCGTCACAATACTTTCCTTATACATTATGTATATAAGGAAAGTAAAAACTGAGATTAGAGATATATCATAAATTAGAACATTAAAGAACAGTATCAATCGTGTGGTGACGAATGGGCTCGATGCAACGGCACTGAAATTAACACTAAATCAGCGGTTTCTGACCAAAAAATACAAATTTAAACTGATACGCAATCTAATTAACCCATCTCCTAAGCAGGGACCAGCCCTGGGAAAACATTTGCTTATAAGGGGCAAATCAATGCCAATCAAGTTACGGTAGTCAAGAAGGAAGGCGTGTTTCCAAGAAGTTTGCTGGAAAAAGGTTACCTAACTAAACAAAAATCACTAAGAAAACTGAAAAGAAATTCGTGATGTGCAGACTTTAAAAATACTGGAGATCTGAAGATTCTGTGAATGTGCGATCAATAACATTGAAAAAATTCAACCGGTGTCGTATAAGTTACGGATTGTCGTAGTGGCGCATCAACAGAGATATGGTCTACATATGTAACATGTTGTCGATGTATGTTCTTATTTATAAATGCTCATCAGTTGAATAGAGAATTAATTTTGAAATGTGTCATAACTAAGCCGTTTCTATTCTGGTGTCAAACATTAATACTGGTCACGAAATAATAAGACTTTGGTATCACATTGTCAAAAATAATGGTCTGATACTGTGAGCAATAGGGTAATGTTCATAAATAATAAAGTGAGTTATCAGTGTATTTTTATATTTAAAACAAAAATTATATTATATTGCAAATGTTTCTAACGAATCTCTTAATAATCAGACTACGTCTACATTTGCAGTAACGGTAAGTAGTTATCACTCACTGAATAAGAAATTGTAGTGTTATTGTATTCACAATATAGCTTAATAGGTTAACATGTTAAATAAATTGTTAATAATAAAATAATTGATAATATATATTTGTATAAATATATATTATCAATATATATATATATATATATATATATATATATATATATATATTTTCAGAGGTATGGATGGAAGCAATGTACCAAAAGATGGCCGGGGGGGTTGTGACCCCCTCACCCCGGTTAAGCATACTTTGCGTCGCGACAACACTTCCGGAGAGCCGGTACATTGCAAAAAAAGAATACGAATATATCAAGTTTTAAGATGAAAACCATACACAAAACAAATATAAGAGAAAATTGTTGAGATCCAGCCATATCCAATATCACTAACATTAAATGTTTGAAATAAGTT
>OX578154.1:89398979-89637144 GCA_951213105.1 Amaurobius ferox
GAGACCCAGACCGTCCGACCTACCAGAAAGGTGTAAGGTAACTGTATGGACGGCCGGGAAGTGCCACCCAATTTAGACCGGAACCCAGTGGGGGAGGCATCCACAGGGACCGTACCCTCCTTCCCCTACCACCAACCTCTCGGAAGGACTTACGGACCCACATGTTTAACGTGATCGTACTCCGCATGAACACGGCGGCATTTGTGGCAGCGTGCAAATCTAGCGCGCAAACCACGGGGATACCGCACCCGAGATGGCCAACAGCACGCGGCGTTCCGAGGTGGTCACCCACCAAGTACTAACCGCGCCCGATGCTGCTTGACTTCGGTGATCTAACGAGAACCGGTGTTTTCAGCACGGTACGGCCGTTGGCCCTTGTGTGTGTGTGTGTGTGAAAGTATGTGTATGTGTGTGTGTGAAAGTATGTGTATGTGTGTGTGTGTGTGAAAGTGTGTGTGTGTGTGTCAGTGAGTCTGTGGAGACGATATCTCACGAACAAATGAAGCATTTAGAATAAAATTTTCTACAAATATTACAATCGGTAAATACTGGAACCCTGCTGATTTTGAACGTAATCGAACGTTTCGAAGACCCTGCAATTTTCGAAATAAATTTTGAAATAATCATTAAAAATATCAAATCTTCAACAATATTACGTAAATTTTCAGTTCTTATATAATACACCCTACATTATTACACACATACATTATAAATAATAAACCATACTCATCATACATTATTAATAATAAACCACCTTAATTGTTTCCTATAAATTTAATTCTTTTCATAGGACTATAGTTCAAAAATATATTGTTCAAATACTTTTTAAGTCAACTGCAGATGGCGTTCATTTAAATAACTGACCATCATCTTCAACTTCGTATGCCTCTATAGTGTCTTCGAAATTTATTTAAACCCTTAAACAACAGCAATTACTCTTATATACATACGGCAATCAACCCTTCTAAATTTTATCCCATTAAACTTCACTACCATAATTTCCGCCCCGTCGTAAATCCTACCGTACCGATATTTTAACTCCATGCCGTCGGGTTTCATTACAATATTTTCAACGTCGATGTCTGGCAATCGTTTAATGGTTGAGGGAAAGGCGCATTTTGATAGCCCTCACAGAAATGACAAATAATGTGCTGTTTGCGAAGCAATAAACATGATTGGGAACACGTATATTTTATAATTACTTACTACTTAACTGTACGATTGCGAATCATGCTTCTACAGTGCAGCAACGTGGGACTGGTTTAGTTCTTATTTAGACTCACCCTTACACAATAGATTTTAACTGCATCGACGTAAGAAAACTTTATATCTCGGGTTTTTGCATTCCTTTCAATACATGGTAATGTATAGGGGAAATATTGGGATCGTGTCGAAAATCGCAACTCGAAATCTCGACGAATTTACAAGTTTCTAGCACCCCATTACATGCGAGACTATTATTACAAACGCTCAATATTCTCTGTGGCGCCTCCTCTTTCGCCGGTCTTGAAGGCCAGGCTAAGAAAACACAGGTCACAGTCCACGACGTCAGCATGACGTGTGGCAAGGGAATTTTCCAGTTTGAACAAGGGTTGCTATTACATACAACATATTTGAAGTTCTAAAAAAAAATCTACTGAAATATTACAAAGAGAAATTATTGAAAATCCGAGAGTAAAAATGGAGAAGTTTGTATTAATTAATGTATTGCCAGTTTTTAATGGGAGGGAAGACGAGGATACTGAATTTTTTATCGCACAGTTTGAAAATATTGCAGGAATGGCCGAATGGTCGGAGGAAAATAAAGTCGTAATTTTAAAAACTAGGTTAAAGGAGAAAGCTTTTAAATTTTTGTCAAAAAAATGGAACTCCAGAAAGCAAATACAATGGGAGAGATAAAAGAAATATTATTGAAACAATTTAAATCATCCCTTAAAATGCTGCAGAAGCAGACAAATTTAAATAAAATTAAAATAACGACAGGAATGAAAGTTTCGGAGTTAGCGCTAAATATTTCAAATTCGACAAATGAAGTTTTAGGGAATTACGCAAATAATGAAATGTGCGAAATTAAGAACAATTTAATGTTCTCCAAATTTATGGAAACTGTAAGGCAAAATCTAGCATTTGAAATGAAAAAATTGAACATACAAAATTTTGAAAAGGCAGTAGAATAAGCAAAGCATTTGGAGCAAGTTTTTGAGGATTTGAACAATACAGAAGTTAATACGATTAGGCAAAATGAAAACATGGGCAGAAATTTTAATAATAGCCAAATGGATAGGCATTTACAAAATTCTAAATTTGAACCTCAGCAAGTAAAATATGAAAGGCATGAAAAATCAGAAAAGGAAGTTATATATTGTATAGGGTGCGGAATGCTCAACCATGCGTGGGAAGAATATGAGCACAACCCTTGTAACTAAAATAGAAATAAAATATCCCAAGAGAATAAATATTGTATATGATGCGGTAAAAGAGGGCACTATTTTTATACCTGTTGGCACAACCAAAATGCACAAAATAATTATGAAGTAAATAAGTACGGGAATGAAAAAAGTGAATTTAGAAATGATCAAAATAACGGATTTAGAATTGAAAACAATAACGGATTTAGAAATGGGCAAAGTAAGAGATTTAGTAATACGCAAAATAGCGGATTCAGAGAAAGAAATACGGGAAGAAATGATAGTCGGTCAAATACCCAAACTTTTTCGAAACAAGGACTTCAGGGGCAAGAAAGAAACCGTAGCGGGCCTTTAAACTGACGGTGGGGCTTTGGCCGAGTCAAAATTTAAAAAAATAGACCAAAGTCCCAATCGAGAAGAGAAAAATCGCAAACGCGAATTAAGATATCGAGTTACAAAAATTATGAAGACGCAAATAAAATGCAAGATGATAAATAAAAGAGAGGTTCGCACGCGACGCCCATGTCCCAATTTTCAGTTAAATCAAAACAAAACACAAGAAAATAAAAATGACAATCAAAAAATAAATAGTGTGGAAAACATGCAAAAAGGTACCCATGTTCCCTGCCCGAAGGATTGCCACTATACCGACTTTACTTGCTCAGCTCGGAAGGATCCGCTTCGATAGGCACTTCGTCGAAAGTCTAAAATGTGAGGCAAATATTAATAAAAAGAAAATTGAGGAAAATACATGTGTAGAAAATAATATAGGTTAAAACATTACAAATAAGGAAAATGCAGGAGTTAAAGAAGTTATTAAAAATAAAAATGAGGCGTGCAATGCAAAATAAATTTAAATGATGAGTACAAAAATGAAATTAACTCAAACTCGACTCAGATCGATAATAAAAAGTATGATGAAATTAAGCAAACTAGTTGTAAAGTTTCGCAAATTGATACACAAATTTTTAAAGGAAGCCATGTTAATGATTATACTTTTTTGAATGAGGAAAATAATAAAAATGTTGATACAGAGAATGATTTTAAAATTGTGACTAGTGCGAAAAGAAAATTGTCACACAAGATGAAGTAAAAGGCATAGTTCAATTTAATGAAAATATCAAAAATGGTTATTATGACAGTCAAAAAATCCCCCAGGTCGATAAGGCCAATGTTCCTAAAAAGGAAAAAGGTTAATGATTTTGCTGAAAAAGAATGTGTTAATGAAGAGTCAAATCTTGACGTCCAGGTCTGTGTCACGCTTACACACAGGATTTCTTTGCAACCAAGTCAGTTGATAGCAGAAAAATTCGACGTAAGTCAGGAAATTCAGGATACGGAGGTGATCTTTATCGCACACAAAATACGCAAAATTACTTTTTCCATTTGGTGCAATTCGAACTGAAATAAAAAAATAACAAAATTGATATTGTAATTAGTAATCAAAAGAAGGTTAAAATTGCGTTTAATAAAAATATGAGACTAGGAGTGATTAAAAATTTCAAAACAATTACTAATGAAGAAATGCAAATCGGAGATACTGTATTTTTGAAAGATGAACATAAGCACAATATGCTTCAAGATAGATTTCAGGGACCCTTTCGAGTAATAGAACTTGGAGAGAAAAATATATTGACCATTAGAAATAAATATAGCATGAAAGATGAACCAATTAAAATTCACGCTACCCAATGTTATATCGAACAAAATGTACAAAGTGCGGAAGAATTGATGGGAAAATATGATATAAACAGTGAAATAAATGAGATTCACGCAAAAAAATGTCGTATACCACAAAAAGTACAACGTGAAAATAAATATAACGGTACGGTGAAATAATTGAGATTCAATCAAAAATATGTTATACTGTACAATGTGTACATATTGAAAATGTACAAAATACAAATGGAAGTATGCAGCATAGAAGCGAAAATACGGATATCAAAATTTATCAAAATCAAAAAGTCAATAAGAATTTTGAAAATATTGATCATGAAAATATTCGAAATGAAAATGTTGAATTGCAAAGAGTACATAATGCAAATGAAAATAAAAGGTGTTGAAGACCCAGACCGTCCGGCTCGTCCTGAGGACATGAGCAACCATTTGGACGGCCGGACAAAAAAATAAAAGGTGTGAAGAAATTCAAAGTCAAAACAAAAATCATGAGGTGGGAAATACTCAAAATTCACTTGAAATTAAAATAATGGTTGTGTTGGAAAATGAAAGTCAAAATTTTATGTTCAGGAAATTCAAAATGAAAGTCAAAATCATGATAATGAAAATACTCAAATTTCAAATGGGAATAAAATTACTGATGTTTTGGTTAGTGAAAACGTTAATTTTGAAGGTGGTCAAAATACAAAGCAAAATTCACTTGAAAATAAAATAATGGATGTTTTGGTTGTGATAATAACGATTTTCAAGAAATACAAAATGCAAATGTTTGTAAAAATTTTCAAAAGGAAAATGTTAAAATAATAAGGGATATTAATCACAATGATAATGAAAGAAATGATATTCTAAAAGTAGATTCAGAAATATTTGCAAGTCAAAGCAAATATAAAGAGTATGTTAGGCAAAAATTAGAGTTACTAAATGGAATACATATTTATAACACAAAGGAAATTGAAAGTAATATTCATGAACAAAGTGAGAGAAAGCTAAGTCAAAATTTTTTCATGAAATCAAAGACTTTTAAGAATTCAAAATTTTCTGATGATTGGTGGTTCTTAAAGAATTGTAAAATGAGAGAGAGATAAGAGAATGGCAAGTCAAAATGAATTATATGGAAAATGACCTGGAAATGATCATGAAACACCTTTATAACACAAAGGAAATTGAAAGTAATATTCATGAACAAAGTAAGAGAAAGCTAAGTCAAATTTTTTTCATGAAATCAAAGACTTTTAAGAACTCAAAATTTTCTGATGATTGTTTCTTAAAGAATTGTAAAATGAGAAAGAGATAAGAGAATGGCAAGTCAAAATGAATTATATGGAAAATGATCTGGAAATGAATGAATTATAAAATTGAAAAAATGGATAATGATATGAAATTTAAAAAAAAAAGTAATAAGGATGGAATTGTTTAAGAATGAAAATGGTATGAATTTCTAAGGAAAAAATGAATAATCACGGAATGGTTTAAAAATGAACATGGTATAAAATTTTATAAAAATTGATAATAATTGTACAAATAGCTCTTTTTCAAAAATAATATTATATCATAATATAATTTATAATGTTAAGTCAAAATATTACATGTGATAAGAAAATTATGCAGAGATTAATTTATGCAAATAATTTCTACAAAAATGAAAGGTAAAATCGAATATGTTAACTAATTGGGTAGATGAAAGGTCTGTAGCCAAATCCAGGCAAGGACAATGTTGGTGGAAGGCAAGTCCAATCAGCTTCAATTTGTTTTCAAAGGCAGGCAAAAAATGATGAGTCTTTCAAGGAAGTCTTGAGGCGTCAAAATTGTAAAACATAATTAAGTAAAGTAAAAAAATGGAAATAAGCTGAAAATGAGAATATTAAAGATATTATTCATAGATGGTATAAATTTTATGTCAAAAAGTAAACAAAGGCATAAATAATTGAAACTTTTAAATGAATTTGAATTTAAAATGTTAAACTACGGCTATTAAAATAGCTGTAAATCGCCCGTTGCAATGAAGCAATCGAGGACACGACATTTCGTGTAGGAATGTTCAAATTTGAACATGCATTGAAAATTGTTGAAGTAAATAAATGTTTCAGGAATATATAAATTGTATAAGGAATTTAAATAACTAAATTAATCTTAAAGTAACAGGATAAATGAAATTAAATTTATTTCAAATTTTGTTTTGTGAATAAAGGAATAAATTCACAGAAGGTGTAAAAAAAGGTAGAAATAAAAAACTAATTGAAGAATTTTGAGTGCGAAATAAGAAAATTTTGTGTTCATTTACAGCGTAAGGAAAGGTTACGATAATCTTGTGTGTATAAATAAATATGGATATGAATAAAATGTAAATACATATGGATATGAAAATAAAATGTAAATATTGTTGAGGAAAATTGTACGATAATAAACAAATGTGAAATGCATGTCAAATGAATATAAATAAATACGGAATGAATAAATAAATGCGTTAAATAATAAGGAATTGTGATGTCAGTGGGGAATGTAAATAAAAATTATAAGTTATCGATGAAATACGTTTGCAACGGAAAAGTGTTTGTAAACAAACGGCAAGCTACACAAATATATATATATATATATATATATATATATATATATATATATATATATATATATATATATATATATATATATATATATATATATATATATATATATATGTATATATATATTTATATATATATATATTATTATAGTATTTAAATACCTAATTACCATTTTATATGACATTACCAACAGAGCATATATATATATATATATACTCTGTTGGTAATGTCATTTAAAATGGTGATTACCCAAACAACACAAGGATGTCTTAAATCAATCCTGTGGAAGTCATATGCAGGATTATGCGACTTCCTAAGGAAGTCCTGAAATCTCCCAGAGTCATCCAGAGGGTGTCCCGTGGAAGTCAAAATGAGACACTTTTTGTAGTACTGTGGGCATCCTTTGTAGGATGCTTTCCGGAATTTTTAGTATGCGTTTAGGCTTACTATGGGATTCTGTAGGAACTTGTTGGATGCTTCCTGACATATTCCTGGACGCTTTTGGGATCTCTCAGGATAGTTTTTGGATGGATATAGGCTTGTTTTAGGAATTCATTGGATGCTTCCGGACATATTACTGGACACTTTTGGGATTTTTCAGGATAGTTTTTGGATGGATATGGGATTTTTTAGGATCCTTTTGGGATTTTCCAGGATAGTTCTTGGATGGTTACAGACTTGTTATAGGAACTTATTGGACGCTTCTTGACATATTACTGGATGCTTTTGGGATTCTTCAGGATAGGTTTTGGATGGATATTGGCTGTTATAGGATGGTTCTTGACATATCACTGGACTCTTTTAGGATTTTTCAGGACTAATGTCAAGCTGATTATAGAATTTGTTTTGGAACTTTTTAGATGGTTCTCAATATATTGCAGAATGTTTCTGGGGTCTTTTTCTTTGTGTATATTTTGATAAATTTTGCTATTTATGATAAATAGCAAAAATAATAAACAGCCAAAATTTATCAATATTTTCTTTGTTAAAGTTTTTTATTATTTAAAAATTACTTTAAATAAAGATTAAATATTCCAAAATTATTTTCAAATAGTTTTATTATATTTCTACCAATTTCACACTCACTTTGAAATAGCCTAAAATTTAGTCAATAGTTAAATCAATAGTGCTTGTATCAGTACCAATCAATTTTACTAATATGAATTTTAAAAAGCACTCATGTATTATAGTGGTTGGAAAAAACTGCTTTATTTTGTAGTGAACTAAAACTACTTTTTTTTTAAAAAAAATACTGACTACAAACCACTTTTAAAATGTATTCACTGCATAACTACTTTTATAAGATGAATTTGTCCACAGCTTCAATTTGCACAAAAAGTTGAGGATATGGGTATACTATACTTTAGTAATTTAACATATTTAATTTACTGATCAACTTACCATACCAACTTTAAGCTTTTACCCACTTCTGAAAACAATAAAATAAAACAAAAGTATAAAGTAAAAAATATTTATTTAAAAATATGGTCGTTCATTTTTAGTAGAATTTGCAATCAGATAAGCAGGATCTTTTGGGACATAATACATCTGAATATATCCATATAAAAAATGAACTTCATGAGGCAATGGCCTTCCTAACCCTGCAGCATCGGAACTGTTGCATAGTTAGTTTCTCCTTGTTCTCTCTCAGGAACAGGCATATGTGTTCGACAGCAGAATGCATTGAGTTCCATCTCATCTTATTTGGTATTATGAGATAGGTAATTAGCTCCGGAGATATCTTGTCAGCTAAAACAACCGACATTTTTGATTTATTTCAAAGAGCATGACACTTTACAAGTCGTACATCGTTGCACAGAACATCAAATTTCGTACAAAGGATCACATATGTAGAATGGCACCTTGTTTGTTTATTGAAAGAATGTTAAAAGTAGGATCAAAACTTGATACAGACTAGTTATTTACCATATCGTTCTACTAGATACACTACTTATTTTTAAAAGTAGTGTGTTACTAAAATAACACTAGATATCATAAAATCTGAGGAGATGCATGGCATGTATTCCTAAACTAAAATAACACTAGATAACTCTAGATATATCAATATCATTATTGTACAATAAAAACACAAAAGTTTGAAATCATTATTTATTTGAAGCTTTCTTTACAGAATACTGTCATGTCGCAATTCTGCGCCATGAGCCTTTTTGTATTTTTCTGCGAGAGAAACATCCTTCTCTCCGTTCGTGCCAGTACAGTGTTTTACTAACACTTGTTTCCATTGAAATTACATTAAAAAGCGCATTTCGTCGAGAAAGCGTTGGATTGTCTAGACTTAGTGTCGGGCCGTGGAGCGTGACGTATTGGATGTGTAGTTGCTATGTGAGCGCGCCGTCCAATCAGGAAGAGGCGCATTTTTGCGAAAGAGAACTTGCGTGGGCTCAGAGGACCCATTTTTCGCTCGCTTGGTGCTGGAATTTTTCGACTGAAAGGTCGCATCGAAAGTTCTGTCTAATTTTTAGACAAAAGGCTTTGGCCAAAATGGCTTGCCGTTCATCTGGAGCTGAAGAAGAGGAGCCTGGAACCTTTCATTAATTATCCTGATGCAAATTTATTCTAAATTATATTTTTTTTATTCCAGGAACATTCCGATGACGACTCTGGAATTTGAGAGCGTAGAATGACGGTTTTGTTCAATTCGAGGCATTGTATACGGAAGTTCGGGTTCTAAAGATTTTTGGAATCTACGTTGGTTTCGCCCTGTGAACCTTTTGAATTACCAGCTAAAAAAAAAAAAACCCGTGATATTTTGATGTGAAACGGAGCACCAAATTTGTTAATCTTGTATCAAGGTAAATTTTCTTTTTCCGGAAACAATGTTTCCGAAATGGCACTGGCATGATGAAATTAAAATTAATAACTAAAATGGCTCATATCAAAATATTTAAAGTTAAATTGGGAAAAGATTTAAGATCGTATGTTTATACATAATTTGAATACTTGTTATGCAACATATATATTTTTACCAGAGCATTGTTGAGTGTGTCTAATAAGTGAAGCTCTGAAGTTTTATTTATAATTGAAAGTAAAAATGCAAATGTTGAATTCTTTGAAAAATCTAAAAATAAATCAATATTTAAGTTTGTGTTAAAATGAGCCTGTTTATTTGTGTCTGCATATTTTACTTTACTCATTGTACATCATTTAGGATTAATTCTCCTAAACTGGGAACTCCTTTAAATCTTGAACCTGGTGTTATTGTTGATACATTTTTGATGGTAAACATGTTAAATTCATGTCTCTTGGGCATTTTGAAATTAAGTTCACAAGTTGTGGGTGGTGGAGTCAGTAGGTGCTGTTTGTACTGACCCAGCTCCCACAAATTGGTGCCGTATCCCTTCCCAGAGTATTACAGTGAGTGAAGTATAAATTTATGAAAAAGTGCAAATTTTTTTTATTGTGATTATATATTGCAGTAATAACATGTCGAAGTAAGTGGAAAATTATTTTGTGGTGCAAAATATTTGAGTTTAATGGGCATGAAAATTTTTGTTTATGTGTCATAAAGTTGAAAGTGCAAAAAGC
Source organism: Amaurobius ferox (assembly GCA_951213105.1). NCBI lineage: Eukaryota > Metazoa > Arthropoda > Arachnida > Araneae > Amaurobiidae > Amaurobius > Amaurobius ferox. The sequence goes on from OX578154.1 coordinate 89,409,172, forward strand.
ACAGAAGCCCATATGCACCTGATTATATGTGTAATTGAAAAATATTTGTTGCATATATTTCTCAAATTCATATGTCATACACACAAAATTTTATGTGGAAAAAGTAAATTTAAAAATTTCAAGAACACATACATTAACTTAAGTGCACACATATTGGTCTCTTGTTGCTGTGCTAATGCAAATATATTAAAAAGAAAAGGGAAAATTTTTTTTTCTTTGACATGTTTCACATACAATTGGTTGCTCACCTATGTTGACAGAGGTGATTAGTCGTCCAACACTAACTTGACTCGACACTGTATTATCAATACAAGCTTGAGTTGACAGATTCACATACACTGATTGTATATCAGAATTACTGGCATTTATCACATACAAATATCATAATCAGTGGCCACAGTCATCAGCGTTTTGGGCTTACTGATGGTTATAAAAATCAGAGTTGTTGGCACATTCACATACAATATTGTTGTTTTTCCTACTATTACTTGGCTGGACACTGCATTATCACACAGAATTCAGTGGGTGTTTTCTGACATTATCTTCACATACAAATTATTTTGCTGGTTGCAAAAGTGCTGGCAACTTCACAAATATTGTGTTTCTGACTTGCTCTTCACAAGAACTGTGTTACTCAATGGATCAAGTCAGATTCTCTTGTTGATCACATATTGGTGAAAGTGAAATCATTTTTCCACAATAAACTGTGTTTCGTGATAAATTTGAATCTATTTGGTGAAAAACCTTGTGAAAAAAAAAAAAAAAAAAAAAAAAAAAATGCCTAAATCTAGAAATACGAGAGCAAGCAGGAGTAGTGACTCCTCTACACAACCTGGTTCACGAAACCGTGTGCCTTCGGTGTCTCCGCCACGACTTTCTCCAAATTCTGGCAGATCAGCTTCCGCTGTCAGAGACCCTGACAAAGTGAAGGTCGGAATTGGATCACAGTTCCTTGGATCCATTCCAAGTTTTGCTGGCAATGCAAATGAATCTTTTCACGAATTTTTGGAGAAATTTCTTCTGGTTGCTGAACATGCCGAGTGGTCTAATAAAGACAGAAGTTTCGTTCTGAAGTTGAAATTATCTGGTCGTGCAGAAAGACTGATTAAATCTATCCCGAAGCTAAACCAAAGCACGAATTTTTCAGAATTAGTGAATACACTCAAGGACAATTTTATGAAAAAAGAAAATATTGCCAAAAATGTCGCTTCCCTGGTAAACTGTAAACAAATGACAGGGGAAAGTGTTCGTGATTATGCAAATCGAATAGAGGCTGAATCGTATGTTGCCTTTCCGCAAGATGTTGTGTCTGATAATGAAGATTCCTTGAGAACTGCTATTTTGCTCAACTCTTTTAAAAAGGGGTTAAAAAGCCTTTTTAGAAAAGCCGTCTTATCTGCAAATCCACAGTCATTTGAAGCTGCGAAAGAAATAGCCATTCTGGAAGAAGAAGTACAGAATGAAGAGCTGGAAGAAATGACAGAGGACATAAATACAGTGAGAATTGAAAAAGACACTAAACAGGAAATTGAAGAGTTGAAGAATGAATTAAATTTAAAGAAGAAGGAATTTGAGAAATTAAGAAGAAAATTTAGTGAAAATTCAGAGAAAAGGAAGAAAAGACTGAATGAAATAAGAGAAGATCTGGAAAAGAGCAATTCCAGTTTTGAAGATTCCTTCTTGGATACGCCCTCTACAAGCAGATACAATGAAAATGAATTGGAAGAGGAAGATTGGGAAGATATTCCAGTAAAGAAGAAACATAAACCATCAACATCTTTCAGAACTTCTACACCATCCAAAAGATCTGAAAGTAGAAACCGTTTCAGTCAAAGAAGAATTCCAGTTGCCTCACAGGAAGAAGAGTGGTACGTTAAAAGTCCATATCAAAATTATTCTCCAAGAAAAAATTCCTTATTCTTTAGAAGACCTTTTCGTAACAGTTCATATAGAAATTCAATTTTCCACAGAAGATATTTTTCAAATTTTAGAAATTCCTTTGATAATTATAAATCACAAAACTTCAATAATTTTGGATATAGAAGAAATAACAGATACTTTAATAGTAGATTTGGTAATAGAAGACAATTCGGAAGACAGAATTTCAGAAGACAAAATTTTCAATCTCCATTAGTTAATAGACGAAATTCTGAAGTTAGTTACATGACTGAAAGCGAGACTCCTTGCCAAAACAATTTTCCTATTATTCAAGTTTTTGTTGAAGATGTCACACTAAATGCCTTAATCGACACTGGAAGTTCTATAAACATTATCTATAGTGATGCTTTACACAAAATCAACCCGAGAAAAGTACAATTAAAACATACATCCACTATTCTAAGAGGAATCGGAAGTCAGAACATTTTGGTTGAGAGAAAAGCTTCTTTTCCCATGATCATTGGAAATGAAAGAGATGTGATTGAATGCTGCATTTTAAATACACCTACCCCAGGAAGGTACAACATGATTTTAGGAAGTACATTTTTACATGAGAAACAAGTGACAATTACTTATAGACATAAACGTGTAAATTTTTTGTACTGTAGTATTCCCTTTACTGAATTTACCGAATCACAAAGCTTTACTGTGATTTCTGATTATGTACAATTTAAACCAGACGAGAGTTATGCAATAAGCCATGATTTTGACAGAAGAAATTACAATTTTACAAATGATGTAGATTATAGATTCAAAGACACAAATTTTTCAAGAAATTATGAAAATAGATGTAATAATGGATATTTATTTGAACAAAACAATTTTCACAATGAATTTAGAGACGTTGATTTTAGAGATTTTGATGCAAATGGAAATGAAAGGTCAAATTATGAATGCGAAAATGATTTATATGAAAGACAGATGAATGACAATGTATATACAGACAGATTTTTGACAAAAGACAATACCAGTAACAATGAAATATCTCAGACAGATTGTGATAAACATGATGAAGGAAGTTCACAACAAAATCAGGCAATAGGGATTGCCAAAGCTTTCAACAAATGTGTTCTAAAACCATTTTCGGAAACTTTTATTAAATTAAAAAGAAATTACAAAATTGAAAAAGACACGACAATTCTGCTTGAACCTATCAATAATAAAGAATTTTCTGCAAACAAAATTTTTGTAGCCAGAAGTATCCACAAAATTCCTGAAAATGACTTTTTGTATGCTAAAGTTGCAAACCCATCTGAAAAAATTGTTTACATTAACAAAGGAATGAAATTGGGAACTTTCGAAAACATCCATGAATCTGAAATTGACATAAATAATAGAATTGATATTGAAAACTGTATTGAAGAAAATGAAACATTTGATGCATGGGGAGGAGATTTTGATCTTAAACATATGAACTATGCACAAAAATCTTTGCTTTTAAAATTACTAAGTAAATATAAACATGTTTTTGCTAAAAATATGAAAGAATTGTCTGGATGCGACACTATTTTGCACGAAATTAATCTTGAATCTAACATACCTGTTAGACAGAAGCCATACCGCATTCCACACAATTTACAGAAAGAACTTTCACGCCAGGTAAACGAACTCCTTGATGCAAAAATCATTCAGCGCAGTACATCACCTTACAATACTCCAGTGCTTTTTGTTAAGAAACCTGATGGAAGTTACCGTTTGGTAGCGGATTTTCGAAAGCTCAATAAGATCACTATTGTTGAGAACTTTCCGATTCCAAATATATCGGAATTAATCGATAACTTGTCTGGAGCCTTGTATTTTTCTACCCTGGACCTAACCAGTGGATTTTACCAATTGTGTTTACATCCTGATGATTATCCGAAGACTTCTTTTTCAACACCTGATGGCCACTTTGAATGGACCAGAACCCCATTTGGTCTTAAGAATGCGCCTGCATCCTTTCAGAGACTCATGTCTCTGGTGCTGGCTGGCATATCTGGAATTTACATAGATGATATTATAGTTGCTTCAAGAACATTCGAAGAACATTTGAAAAAACTAGAAGAGATTTTTGTAAGATTAAGTAAACATGGTCTTAAATTGAAACCAAGCAAATGCCATTTTTTCAGAAAAACAATTAAGTATCTTGGATTTTTGGTATCAAATGGAAAAGTACAACCTGATACTCATAATTTGGAAGTTGTAGAGAAATTCAAAATTCCTAAATCAATTAAGAATGTGAGACAATTTCTTGGACTCACTGGATTCTATAGAAAATTCATAAAAGATTATGCAGAACTGACCTTGCCATTGACAGAATTATTGAAAACTAAGAATAATGAAAGTAAAAAGAAATTTATTTGGACTAATGAAGCTCAAAAATCTTTTGAAATTTTAAAGGGAAAACTTTTGTCAAAACCAATTTTGACCCTTCCAGATTTTAGAAAACCATTTATTTTACATACAGACGCATCAAATCACTCTTTAGGTAGCTATTTGTCTCAAGAAGATGAGAATAAAATTTTGCATCCAATATCTTACGCAAGCAGAAAGCTTAGTGAAGCAGAATGTAAATACAGTGTTGTCGAAAGAGAAGCATTAGCTGTTGTTTGGGCTACTAACTATTATAAACATTATTTAATTGGAAAACCTTTCACAATTTTTTGTGACCAGAAGTCACTAACATTCGTATTTAAATTAAAAGATCCTACATCTAGATTGGCTAGATGGATTGCATCCTTATCACAATTTGATTATCAAATAGTACATAAACCAGGAAAAGCAAATGTTGTTGCTGATTATATGTCAAGAAATGTAGATGAATGTACAAATACTATTAACAATATTCCACAAAGATTCGTGTCACAATATAAAGTTATAAATCAAAATGTTAATCAAAATTTTCCAAGTGTAAATCAAAATTCTCAAAGTTCTAATAATGTAAACAATACTAATAGTAGCAATAGAAGAGAATCAGAAATCAATTTGAATCCAGCAAATACAAATGAAGAAAATGAAATTTGTGCTGTTAATAATAATGAAAGTGAAATGCAAAATGAAAATAACATACAAATTGGTCAATTGGAACAGACATTTACTTGTCCTACCTTGCTCATAAGAATTAAGAATGCTCAGAAATCTGACCCAAGGTGCAATAAAATTATAGATCTCTTAGATAAAAATATAAAACCTTACCCACAAACTTTGGTATTTTTTAGAAAAGATGATATTCTGTGGTGTACTCACAAACACCCAAAGCGTAGACATCAAGAACAAGAAAGAGTTGTTGTTCCGCAAGAACTTGTGTCTGAAATTTTATGGTTACATCATGACTGTCCCACTTATGCACATTGTGGATTTAGAAGAACTTTAGCTTCTGTAAGTAGAAAATATTTTTGGCAGGGAATGTATTCCCAAACACAAAATTATGTTTCATCTTGTGAAATTTGTGTGGTAAATCGTGGCTTTAGAAATAACAAAGCACCCATTCAAAGATTTTCGAAGTCCACATATCCATTTGAGCGTATCGCCATGGATTGTGTCGGACCATTACCTATATCAAGATCTGGAAATAAATTCATATTGGTCATAACTGACTATTTTACAAGATGGCCTGAAGCATATCCCTTGGCTTCAATAAAAACTGAAGACATTTTAAGTTGCTTAGAGCACTACATGGCTCAGCATGGTATACCTAAATTCATCGTCTCGGATCAAGGGACGAATTTTGTTTCTAGAACAGCAAGATGTTTTTATAAGAAATTAGGAATAATAAAGAATACTACTACTGCCTACATGCCATCTGTAGACGGTTGTGTTGAAAGATTAAATGGTACTTTGATCAGATCCTTGAAAAATATTGCATATAACGATAAAGATAATTGGGACAATCTGATACATTTTGCTTTATTAGCACATAGAAATGCCATACATGCTTCTACGGGTGAATCGCCTGCGTATTTACTCTATGGTAGAGATTTAACAGTTCCAAATACTTTGATCACTGGATTTAAACCTCCGACATATGAATCAACATATGATTATGGAGAAGACATGAGATTCAGACTTAAAAGAACATATGAGGTAGTAAAAAGTAACTTGGAAAAAGCTGAAAATTCACAAATTTTACAACAACATAAGAAAGCAAAGATGCCCAATATTAAGGTTGGTGATTTAGTGTATCTTTACACTCCCTTTTTGCCTCAAGGCCAGTCAAGAAAACTGAGCTCTTTTAATAAAGGTCCTTTTAAAGTGATAAAACAAACATCTGCAGTGAATTTCTTAATCAGACATGTAATGAATCCCAAAAATGAACAACTGGTTCATGTGAACAGACTGACTCTTTTACCTCCAAGAAGAGAGGAATTGCAAAAATTTTCAAAACAAACTCATGAAAGTCAAAAATTGAACTCTAAGACAAATAAACTTACTCCTGTGATCACCGCTGAGAAAGACTCTGTGAAACTAAAATCTTGTTTAACAAGATCTGGAGATAAATCTCAAAACAAAAAAACTGTGAAACGAGTAAGATTTAATTTGCCAAATAAAAGGGTAAACGAAAATGCTGTTCATACTAGATCAAATTGTCGTACAAATCAAAGACAACAATATGTTCAGAGAAATAATTCAAATAACTTTGATAATAGAGGAAATGGAAGAATCATTTACAACAATAACTTTAGAAATAGTTATACACCACACCAAAATCAGTATTACATGACAAACAGAAATACACGTACACCCTATAATCTTAGGAGTCAAAGATTTTCACAATATTAAATTTTGGTTGAGTTCACAATTTTACAGAAATTAAATTTTGCAAGAAAAGATTTCATTTTAAGTTAAAGTTTATACTTGTTTAAGTTATATTTCAATATTGTCTTTTAAAATAGAATTTATGAAAAAATTGTTGTGATTTTAAAATTTATTGGAAATCTTGCATTAAGTTAAAAAAGTAAATAAGTAATTGATTTTGTGAACTATAATTTATGAATATTTATATTATAATTTAAATAATAAGTAATTTTGTTAATTAGTAATTTTGTTAACTGACTCTCCTTGGACTTTAAAATTTTTTCGAGAGTCCTGTCTTGATTGACTTTGATTATATTGATGTGTTGTAATGTAAAAGAATGTTTGATTATTTGTTTAAGTTCATTAATGAAAATAATTAAAATGGTGTTGGTAAATTTGTTGTTCCCCTAAGTAAAAAGGAGGAAAATTTTGAATATTGAAGAAAAAAATATATAAATAAATAATGAAAAGTAAATGATTTATTAAAATAAAATTGAAAGTAAATATGAAGTATATAAAGTAATTGAAATAAATTAAGTAATTTGAAAGTGAAAATGAAAAGTTTGAATTTGAAAATTTTTGAAAATTTAATGAAATTAAAAGTTTTGAAGATCAAAAGTAAATGATCTCTTTTGAAAAATGTTTTGAAACTTTGTTGCTGAGAGAGGTGAAATTTTTGGCTGATGTGTTGTTGAAATTCTGTTCTCTTGAAATTCCATTTCACATTGTTGTTTTTTTTTTTGACCAGCAGTTTTCAAACATCTACACAAATTTCAGTTAGACATCATATTTTTATGCTGCAACCCCTTTTTCTGAAAGCTGGCTGGTGGACGCAAACATGGACATATTCACATTGGATCACAGATGAAGATGCAGCTTAGCAAATTAATTGTCCGAACTTTTGTGGCAGGACTGGAGTCCTGGACGACAACTTGCTCCGAGCCTACCTAGGAGGGTTGTGTTTGGCCAGGTGGGAAACTGGTGAAGCTATGAGGATGATGATGATGAAGAAGATGATGATGATGTTGGGATCAGCGCAAGCTGCCCAAAAATGTTTGATGATATCCGTGCTTCTGAGGCGTGTCCTGGCGTCCTGTTTCTGCTGCAATTGCTTCCTGCACGCGAGTATTTTTTTTCCTTTTTCTACACTCCCTTTTCTGTTGGCAACTCGTTAGTCCCCGCCGAGTTTGCTCTTTAGATGTGTTCCTGCTCTTTTACATAACTGACGTGAATTTCAGGAGAAATTTTTCTCCTCTTCTCTCTCTCTCAGTAAACAAATGTATATAAATGTAAAATTTTCTTTTGTGACATGAAGTTGTCACTTGTTGAGTTATTTCAGAGTGAAAGTTGTTAAAAATAAAGTAAATGAAAATTTTAAGATAAATTAAATAATGTAAATATAAATGAATAATTTAAAGTAATTTATGAAAAGTGTGTCAGAATGAGAAAATTCTGAATTGTTTTAATGACAAAAATAAGTTGAATTAAAGTTAATGTTAAAATTGTTGAATAAATAATGAAAGGTTGAAAAATTGAAGATAAATGTAATTTAAAGTTAATATGTTGAATTTGAAAGTAATTTAATGTGAAAGTTAAGATTTTAATGAAAGTTTTGAAATGAAAAATTGAAATTGAAAAATGGAAATATTGAAAGTGACTTTGTTCTCAAAAAGTGAGACATTTTTGAATGAGTGAAGAATCTCATTTCTTGAATATGACAAATTTAATTTAGAAATTAATTTTCAAAATATTTAACCTTTTGATGAAAATTAAAAATAATTGTTTTGTGTCACTTGTGTGTTTGAAAGTGACAAATGTTAAATTTTTGAATTGTTTATATTGTTAAGTTTTGTAAATTCATATCATATCATATTTTATTTTTCATATCACCTGGTTGATCTCAATGTAGATGATTGAGATAGTGTGTTGTCAGGCAAATTGCCTTGACAAAATTTCTTTTGAATTTTAGTGTAATAAATGTGAATTTTTGTAAAGGTTCCTTTAAGATGTGGTGACGCCTTGTCATCCTTTTGGTTTTCTTTTGGACTTTGCCTGTGGTGATGAGTGGCTTGGCCAGTCATTCAGATCTACAGTGTTGTTGCTTTTGAGAGAGGTGAACGATCGCACTTTTCTCGCCCAAAATTTTGTATTAAATTATTTTACACTTACAGGTTCCTAAAACTCCTTGTAAATTTTGTGTTTTTGTGTTTTTGGAGTGAGAGAAAAATTTTCCTCACTGTGTTCTGAAAATTTTTGCCTCCCGGAAGGGGAGAGCTGTCATGTCGCAATTCTGCGCCATGAGCCTTTTTGTATTTTTCTGCGAGAGAAACATCCTTCTCTCCGTTCGTGCCAGTACAGTGTTTTACTAACACTTGTTTCCATTGAAATTACATTAAAAAGCGCATTTCGTCGAGAAAGCGTTGGATTGTCTAGACTTAGTGTCGGGCCGTGGAGCGTGACGTATTGGATGTGTAGTTGCTATGTGAGCGCGCCGTCCAATCAGGAAGAGGCGCATTTTTGCGAAAGAGAACTTGCGTGGGCTCAGAGGACCCATTTTTCGCTCGCTTGGTGCTGGAATTTTTCGACTGAAAGGTCGCATCGAAAGTTCTGTCTAATTTTTAGACAAAAGGCTTTGGCCAAAATGGCTTGCCGTTCATCTGGAGCTGAAGAAGAGGAGCCTGGAACCTTTCATTAATTATCCTGATGCAAATTTATTCTAAATTATATTTTTTTTATTCCAGGAACATTCCGATGACGACTCTGGAATTTGAGAGCGTAGAATGACGGTTTTGTTCAATTCGAGGCATTGTATACGGAAGTTCGGGTTCTAAAGATTTTTGGAATCTACGTTGGTTTCGCCCTGTGAACCTTTTGAATTACCAGCTAAAAAAAAAAAAACCCGTGATATTTTGATGTGAAACGGAGCACCAAATTTGTTAATCTTGTATCAAGGTAAATTTTCTTTTTCCGGAAACAATGTTTCCGAAATGGCACTGGCATGATGAAATTAAAATTAATAACTAAAATGGCTCATATCAAAATATTTAAAGTTAAATTGGGAAAAGATTTAAGATCGTATGTTTATACATAATTTGAATACTTGTTATGCAACATATATATTTTTACCAGAGCATTGTTGAGTGTGTCTAATAAGTGAAGCTCTGAAGTTTTATTTATAATTGAAAGTAAAAATGCAAATGTTGAATTCTTTGAAAAATCTAAAAATAAATCAATATTTAAGTTTGTGTTAAAATGAGCCTGTTTATTTGTGTCTGCATATTTTACTTTACTCATTGTACATCATTTAGGATTAATTCTCCTAAACTGGGAACTCCTTTAAATCTTGAACCTGGTGTTATTGTTGATACATTTTTGATGGTAAACATGTTAAATTCATGTCTCTTGGGCATTTTGAAATTAAGTTCACAAGTTGTGGGTGGTGGAGTCAGTAGGTGCTGTTTGTACTGACCCAGCTCCCACAATACAATCTTCTCTCTTTTGCATGTCTCAGTCAATTTTTTTTTTATGACATCTTCAATATCGGATCTTGTCACATTCTGACCACCACCTTGAATAGGCATTACAGCATCTATTTGGGATAAAAATTAATATACATTAAAGAAACAGATAAGATTTTATTTGAGGCTGTGTTACAGGAGCTTGAGAACGAGATTTTGCTTTTTTTATTCCTTAAACCTAATCTTTGGTGCCGTTATATGGATGATGTATTTATTATTTGGAACCATAGTTTGAGTGACTTCCTTAATCTTTTGGATAATGTCAATGATTTTTACACCTCTATTAATTTTACTATTGAGTCTAATTTCTCTTTACCTTTTCTGGATGTTCTTGCTTCCCATAACTCTCTTGGGTTTCATACTTCTGTTTTTCGTAAACCTACTTTCACTAATTCTTGTATTCCCACTAACTCCTCTCACCCAATTTCTTCTAAAAAAGCCTTTTTTAATGCTTATCTTAATCGTGCATTTAATATTTATTCATCTATTTCAGCTTTAGTTATTGAGTTAGTTGTACAGAAAGCACCAACTAGAGTACAGAAAGCACCACATAGAGTACTTTTACAGAAAGCACCAACATTCATAATATTATTTACAATTTTAAGATTTTATTTAGAAGCTCTAACTTTGAGATTTTAACTGCTGAAATTCTCTATTTTTATGAAAAGTGCTAAAATTTGCAATTTGATTTAAAAGTGCTTAAATATTTATTTTATTTAAAAGAACTAAAATTTATAATTTTACTTGAAAGCAGATTTTTATGAAAGAGTGATAAAAATTGAGATGTTATTTAAGTGTTAAAATATGCAATTTTGTTTAAAAGCACTAAATTATATATTATTTAAAAGTGCTTGAAATCACAATTTTAAACATATGAAAAGAGCACGACGTATACAATAGAATTACTGGCTAGACCATCAAACTGCACGACTGTAAATTCAAGAGTGAAATTTCAAGATGTAAATTTGTTTTTTCAAGAATTTAAAGACAAGTACTATCCCTCACATTTTCATATCTCAATTTAGAAAGCATAGTGTAAATACTGATTGTAGTTATACTCACCAATAGCAATATCAACAACTTTCAGAGCAGAGAATCAATCATCTTTTGGTGTTCCCATACCAGTTGTATTCTTCTACTACAGCATCTGCAATCGAATGTTGTATCAATGCCTAGTATCATCAGCATAAATAGTCCCTCCTAGTCCTCTGAATCTGCTATACTGCAAGAATATAATAAAAATTGCTGTAGTAAAAATCAAACTCAACATAATCAATAATTTGTACACTTTAGTAGAACAAAGCAACAATTAAATAACAAAGATAGGATATTCCCTAAATATAACATTGTTTAGATTAACTGGCTAATAAAATTAATGTGAACAATTTTCACACAAATTTGTTTCATAGCGATTAATCAGTATCTATCTTGACACCATCATAAAAAAAAAAAAATGAAAAATGATCTTTTCCAACTATAAACTGAATCGTTAGAATGCATGTGCATTATTATAGGATGTATATGCTGGGGGCAGCCACATATGCATCCACACAGCGAGTTACTATACCTTTTGAAAACTTAATGAATGCAATTAATCTTTGCCATAAATCCCAGGCAGTGTTGTGTACATTTTCCAGTTTTGAATAAAACTGAAATAAATACATTTTAAAAATATATAAATACATGGTAGTCAATTTATTACATGGTAAGTCAATTTATTAATTACTTATAAGGGAAGAGCCACATACATTTAAATATATTAATAATCATTACTAGAAAAAAGTGGCAAAGTGTAAATTAGATACATTTTTTTTTTCTGTTTTGAAATAATGAATACCTGAACTTTATTTTTGCTTTTAGTTTAAATTCTTGATTTTAATCATGCATTGTTAATAATTGAAAATTCATGAAACAAAATAGAAAAAAAAAAGAAACATACAAGTTCAGTGCCACCAGCTGGAGTCATGGCGAATGCCTCAACATTTATCAGTTCTTCCTCACAGGTGGCTGGGAGGGAAAGGTCTATTAGCCCTTCTGCTTCTGGTCCTGATACTAAAAGAAAACAATGTTTAACATTCATGCACATAATATGTACATAAAATACATTCGCATCACAATATAAATGATTCTTTTTAAAAATGAATACATAGAAGTAACAAAACATCAGAAATTTCCATAGATAATGTGACCATGAAATCTAAGCTCTAATGCAGAATTGATTATAGACAACTGTAAATACTTTCGATTATATAGACAATTATATCCTGCTCACCCTCATAAAATATTTTGAAATGTTAAAGATCAGTTTCTTCCAGCAAACAAAAAATACTTTGAAACGTATCACTTTAAGCAAGTAAAGTGTAACAATTTTCTAAAAAATACATGCACTACCCGACACAGAAAAAGCAACACCACGGAGCTTTGGCCATATAATTATACAAATTGCGATACAAACGCAGCTGGCCGTGGTCGATGTATGTAAATGATATGCAAGTAGATCAGGTGATTAGAGTGGGGACAATAGGAATGAAAATGGCAGATGAGCCAACTACTGTCTGTCGCCTATGGAAACCTACTTTTTGTTTCAGAAGACATATGCCTGGAGAGATGCCTGGCCAACGCTGCTGAAGTCCATTTCAAACAATTGGACGATCGTGCGATGGGATTCATTTCAGGTCTAAGTATGGTAGAATGGTCATAACGGCACTGAAACACAAGCAGATGTGTTTACTGTTCAAAGGATTTGGCGAAAATAGATTGAAGAAGGGCATGTGAATTGTCGCAGTGGACAATTGTGTCCATTCAGAAGTACATCAGCACACATTGATAGACACATTCGAAGGCATGCGGTGACGGTATCACAAATGACAACTGTCAAAACTATCACAAATGACAACATTGCAGAATTTGCAGGGTACATTGGATGTTCCATATCAGCGAGAACAGCTTCTCAACGATTGGCCGAAAGCTGCTTGCACTCAAACCATCTTTTACGAAGACTCACATTGACGACAAGACACTGATGTGAGAGATTGCAATGGTGTCAGATATGTCAAAGCTTCCTAGATGACTGAATGGAACAGGGTAGTGTTCAGCGATTTGTCTTGGTTCTGCTTGTCAAATGACAGTCATCATGTGAGAATCTGGAGACGACATGGAAACAGATCTAATCCTGCTGTGACTGTTGAACGCCATACTGCTTGACAATGTGGCATTATGGTTTGGGGTGCGTTGATAGCCAGTCACCTCTGGTTCACATCAGAGATACAATGGCAGCACAACAATATGTGAATGATATGCTGTGGTCGGTTGGTGACCATTTTTGAAAGTTGTCTTTTCCAAAACAATTTTATTATCCCAAACAATTTTATTATTTCTTCCAAACAATTGAATTATTATATAACATAAATTAAGAAAATATTACTAACAATCTTTAATCTCTTCTGGTTCAATCTAATATTTACGAGCAGAACATAAGTTTACAGCATATCAACAAGTCGCTAACTAAAGTGATTCCATCCCAAAACTCAAAGGGTCCTAATTAAAATTACTTTAGAATATTTATTACACTTTAGCAAGTCCCTTGTTTTTACAAACAATCATTTTCACAAATCATTAAATAAATTGACAGAATTTAGAAAATGAAATCTTCATACGCATTTTTTGTCTTACAATAATATTAAAACAACTTAATGTAAAGCTTTGGCTTGGATGGTAGAGAACTAGCAGTCTTCACAAATAAGGTCTTTGGTTCAAATCCAAGTGAATACTTAAATTTTACAACTCATGCCGCCATCTGTTGCTACCATAACCAGAAACTAAGAATTACGTGAAAATTATAAATGAAAATTGTAGATAAATATTGGCATCTTGCGACATTAAATAGTACAAGCTACTATTACAGCATTAACTTCCTCCATTAATAATGCGCTGTATATAATTGTGATGACAAGAAAAATAAAGACAAATAATAAAAATGCATTTAACATAAATATTGAAACTTAAATTTGCTGCAAACATTTTCAGTGTATAAAAGCAATAAAATAAGATAATTCACAAATTTCTAAAACATCTGACAAAATAAGTATTTTATGTACATGCAGTAATAAAATGACCCGATTCATAACTGTCTAAAATGCTAATTCAAAATTAGCCGAAATTTAGAGCATCTGTGTATGTCTATTTTACAACTTCGAGTATTATATAATCATGTGCACATCAATAATTTTATTTACAATTGTTTCTTAATGTGAATACTCCTATGCAACAATGCCTTTTACATTTTTTTTAGCAAATGTTCTATTTTGATGAAATTCTGCAAAACACTTTCTGGCTTGATTTTCAGTTTTTTTTGGCAAATAATTAAAAATATTAATTTTTATAAATTATTCTTTCAAAAATGCTAAAGGTTTCCTACAGAAAAAAGAAACTATTAGATGACAACAATGATTTTGAGGAATGTGAATTAGGTGGAGAAAAACTCTGTACAGTAGCATGTGTTTTAATTATTTAGACAATATCTTTTAATATTTTCATAACAATTGTGCCTTTGGAAAAATTTCTACCATATAACTTTTATTTTTAACACCATATGCATTGATTTCTACCTACTTTTGTATTTTCTAATAGATATTTCCTCTGGAATAAAAATCTTCTGTTCCAGAAAATAATCTTCATTCATGTGAACGAGTATTTTAAAATATAGTTTAAAATGCAGTACCATAAATGCTAAAAATTTCAGAAAAGATGCTACTTAATGTAATAGTCTGACTTGGTAAAACATTCAAACTTCCTGATAATTACATTTTTGCATGCATAGTCAAATAAGGAACTGGTAAGTGACTACCTTTAGAGTAATATTTCTAAATTCACTAACTTCTTGCAGGTTCCATATAATATATAATTTACTCAAAGTTGATACTTTATATTTGATGCAAAGCTGTTCTGCAGCGTTTATTTGCAAAATTGCTTCAACAAGGCAATTGTGAATCCATTTCTTCCCTTACATTACATACAAATATTCAAAGCTCTATAACTATATAATTAGTTCTGGGACTCTTTTCTTGAACCCGAAAACAAGTAATCTTTATTGCATTTATCCCTTTTCTCATAAATTTAGAAGGTAAAAGAGTAAATATAAAGCCTAATCCACATGTGAAGTTTCCGATATTGTTTCTGCAGTTCAAAATAAAGACTCTTCACCTACCTCCTAGTCTTGCTTCAATTACCTTATGGCACATGAACTTGTTATGTTGCAGTTAATGTTTATAAATAAAGTGCATTCGAAGGTCAGTCTCAACTTAAATTTAGGTTTAAAAATAACACAAACATTACAAACCATAATTGTATTTTTTACACGCCATTTCCTAAATTTTAGTTTTTATTTAGCAAACAATATTCAGCAATCCTGTTCCCAAGCAACATTAAGCAATCAACCATGTTGATAAGACAAGATTATAAAGAAAAGTTGTATACCCTAACTGTAGACATGAAAATTCATAACTTTCGCTTAATAGCAAGTGGCCAGTATGTAGTTTTAAGCTTAATGGCCACTATTGCAGAATTTTAGTAAAATCCATAAGTATGGTTATACATAATAAGGGCCTGATTATGTACTGAGGTGAGTGATGTCTATTTTCTGGACTACCTAACAACTGGAACATTTAGTTTACATTAAGTGTTACAATAACTGATAACATTAGCCAAATAAATCTACCATTCATGATTACAATAAGCTCTATTGTATCGGAGTTGAAAAAAACACCACCTTAATTTAGGAAGAGATAGGCTACTTGAGTTTTTGTGCATTTCTCAGTTTGTTTCTGAATTTTTGTTTTAGTACTGGTTCGGTATTATGCATGTTTTGAAATTAAAATAAATTAACTATGTTTTCCTAATTATTATCATAAATATCTTTCAGATAAATGGTAAATATCAACATTAAAATTATGATCAATAGTAAATAAGAGCAAGAACAATTTCATTTATTAATCAATAATATAAAAGTTATTGCCAATTTTCCCTCTCCTAAGAGAATGTAAACATAAATGGTTATATGGTGCAAGTTTTGTAAATGTATTCTACTAGTGAGTTTTCTATCCTTTTAAGAAGGAAAACAGTTTCCATATCAATTCTGCATTATATATTATACATGTGTAATATCAATATACCTTATACCAAATACAACCTGCAAATCTTGTGCACATTAAAACAAATTCTTGTTAAAAATTTATTTGTATTAAATTTAACATATAAATAAACGTAATACAACAAAAAAACTGAATTTCAGGCAAAGAAAATTTATATTTGGTGATTGTGTAGAGAGGAAATATACACAACCCTTGTATATGAAGGTAAAAAAAAATGAAATTGCCTTTTTTATATTAAAATTTATGCAACAATTTCATAACAATTACAGCTGAAGAATTATAGATAGATTCATAGAGGTACAGTGGAATCTCATTACAACGAATTTCTAGGGACCGCAGTAAAAATTTGTTATTTTGAAAACTTAAGTTAAAGTGAAAATTTAAAATGGGGGGCATTTAAAAAATTGAAGGTATAGGAAAAAACATAATGAAACCATATTATATGCTACGATATATTTTAAATTATATACAAATACAACTATTTCGGTTTTTTGTTGTCTTTCATCAAAGATGCATTTTAGAATAAAGAGGAATAAATTTATCACACATATATTTAAATTACGTAATTGTATTGATTGTAGCAGTAGATTCTTTATGTGAAGCATAATATAAAGCAAATCAAACATACCTAAAACTGCAAGTGGCCTTATTTCCAGGATAAGAAAAATCAATAACATATTCGAAAAATAGTCAGAAATTTTTGTTTGCACTGGAAGTGATAAAGAGTGTTTGTTAACAGTTTTCGATATCACTTAACGAATAAAAATATTCAGTAACAGTTTTTTGCTGAGCTAAAATTCGATATTTGAAAGGACTGTTTGAAAAGACACTGGAGGGTCATCTGGTACACATTCATCATTGCCACTCATCACCTTCATCATCTTTTATGTCTTCGCAGTTGCTACTATCAAGACTAGCTATAATATTACTAGTTGTCAAGTCTGAATATATAAAAGCTTACTCATTGTATCCAACATAATCAGAAGGTGATATTGTTAAAGGAAAATTAAGCTCTTTGGACGCTGTAGCTCATAGATCTTTAGGAAAATCGACAGCTGTAGAATCCTAAAACAAATATATCATTCTTATCACATTCTAAAGAGAATACCCAACTTCTTCTAACAGTTCTGGATTATAGACTGGGACATATTTTGCCAAGCAACAAATATCATTGCAATGGCTTGTCTGAGGTTAATTGCCATACTAGTACTCATCATTCAAGTTCGCAAGTATTTTTTCAACAAGTAGTCAACGAAAATGAATTTAAACATTTTTTTATGATACCCTGATCGAGAGGCCGTAAAATTGAAATGCAGTTAGCAGGAATATTTTTTGTTATCCAGGCTCAGGTGTTGTTTTTGTAATTGCAGAGAAGCGATGAAACATTGGTTTTGCGGATTTTCCAATCACTAGTGGGGTTAGTTTTTCTGTGCCAGTTGCATTACAACAAAAGAGAACTGAGAAGCAAACTTTTGATTTTTTTCCACCTTTGCACTGTTCGCCTTATTTCGCCATAGTACGATTTGGTGGCAGTTGGTAGAAAAAGGCTATCTCATTAGCATTAAATATGTCTTCAGGTTCATAATCTTCCAAAATTTCCAGCAGTTTGTCTTCTTTCCATTCATGTGCAGCCGATAAATCAGTACATTTTTCATCTCCACTGACTTGTTTTCATGTTATTCCATATCTTTCATGGAAATGAAACAACCATGCAGAACTAGCATCAAATTCTTTTACTTTCACAACTTCTGCAAATTCTTTCGCATTAGTTTGTATCATTGACATATAAACAGGAATATTTTTCGGTCGAACATCTGCACCAAGCTTCATCAATGATTTCCTAAACAGTCTTTTCCTGTCGGGACACAAAACAGACTGCTCAGAAAGTTTTAAAATTTTGTTCTTTTTTTTAAAATCGCAGATAATGTAGAAGCAGCAATCCCACATTCCTTTGCAATATCAACTTGCTTTCTTCCGGATTGTACTGCTTCCAAAATTTCAACTTTTTCTTTTAAAGAGAACTAACTGCTTTCACTTCTTTCGGACATTTTAAATCAGAAACAGAAAAGTACAGCTGTACAGCCAAATAAACTAACTACAGTACACGTTTAATGTACTCGACAATACTGCTAATCTCAATTTTCTTATCAGTTCATATATGAAAGAATTTTCAGGGAAAATAATCACATGTCCCTCCCCCCCCCCGGATGCATTATCTATACACCTGGTCATGTAGACAAAAATATCTAGATAAGGGGTGGTTGCTTCAGAAACCCCTTTCAGTTGCACATTTATTTCCAAAAGGATTATAATTATGAAATACCCTACTTAAAAAGTATATCTTTCCTTTAAAAATAAACAACTTTATTGCAAGTAAAAATAGAAAGGAGTATTAAATGTTATCATAGTGAAATATTAAAATGCAACGTTATACAAGAAGGCTAAAATAACGGTGGGATGTTTTTTCTCAAATTTTACAACTTTTAGATCTAGAAAGGGGTTTCTGAGGTAAAATGAAAGAAAAAAATTCGTTAATCTGAAAAAACAAATGCTTTCATAGTTTAAATTCATTCGTTAATGTGAAAATATTTAATGAGGAAAGAATAGGAATTTTTTCAAAACATCGCGCAATATTCGTTAAACTGGTGTTCGTTGTAACGAGATTCCACTGTATACAAAAGAATAAAATCATAAAATGAAAACTAACAAAAAATATAAAATGTTATTTTGTATAGCATTGTGAAAAGAAACACTGATATTAATAGATCGAATTCATTTAAAAAAATGAGTCCGTCCTTCATTCATGTTTTTTCCAAATTTAATGAAGTAGATGCAATGGGATTTGATCGTTGCCTCGCATTTACAGCGTTAACAGCAGATTGAATCATGCTATTTCGAATGTAAATTCGGAACATAAAATGATCTTGAAAGTATAAATGTTTAAAAATTGTGAATCTCTATAAAATATTCGTCAAATTATAATTAATTTCTTTATATTGCTTTGTTAAAAAGTACGGCAGAATTAGAGGTATAGTTGAGACACTTTTGTCGATCGGGAAATCCCGATCGACAAAAATGTTTTGAATGGATGTTACGGCCAAATACACCTACAGTATGAAACATAGGCTACAAAAAAAAAAATGCACTTTTTACAACAAAAGCATAAAAACTTTTATACGTATAGAAAATAAAAACTTACTTACTTTGTACTTTAGTTGGAATACCATGCGGTGCACTTATAAATTCAAACAAGTCAAGCCTAACCAGTAACCGGTACGGTAGAGGAAGCACCGAATCACAAAGCCACGCATGCGCGAAAAACTCCATGCTCCAATAGCGGCGGCGTTTGAGCTGGCTCCTTTCGAAGCTTCCCACAATCATTCCCAAAGGAATCCTGTTAGAGTCATTCAGGACGGATCTTTTTAATGGCTCCTACGCAGGACGTCTCAAGACATCCAACTTAGGATAGGACGCTTTTAGGATCTTTGGGATCATTTTAGGATCTCCTGTGGAAGTCACTGGTTGTCTGGGTAGGTATTTAAATACTATAATAATACAAGAAAATAATTTCAAATAATAGAATAACGATATTGTAAAATGGGAATGCAGCCAGGTCACAAGAAGGCACCATAGAGATGACTTTGATATTTAATACAAGTCACCCCATAGGAACCAACTAAAAATATTTAAATAGGGGATGAAAATATATAAATTCTTTGAATAAAGTTAAATTTCAATTTAAAAAAGAAAGAAAGCTATACAATGCAAATTTTGTTACAAGCCCATGTGCAGCATTCTATTATAGAAAAGAGAACAGCAAGTATGAATAACATTAATAATTAAATAGTGGGCAGATATATATATTTGAAATGCTAAGTCGACGTTTATATACACACCAAATTGGATAAGAAAGGTCACTATACTTCAGTTGTTCAGTCCTTTGTGTTTTAGAACTCCGCCATGGTCATTTCAAACCTCGCGCGCAATCCATGCTGTACGTTTGTAGAAAGCATTGTCATTCTTGAAAGCAAAGTTGAGAGGATGCTTAGCTGCTAATCACTCAGTTGCAAAAAACGATTAAAAGAAGAAAAAATCGTTTTCGAGAGTCTTTTATTTGACTGGTCAACTTCCGATGGTCGAAAGGGGTAGTTGAATATTTCCGGCTTTGGTGCACTTCCGGTCTCGATAAAGAGAAGGGTTCCTCTAATGATGTTTTTGAAAGTCCATCCATCAATTAGCTGTCATCAGGTGCAAAGGTTTTGGTATGTTTACAGTTAATGTTAAGAAAAAAATTTAAAGGGAAAATGTCGAATGCGTTGTCATTTTCGTTTGTAAGTTCCTTAAGGAATTCTGATGCAAGAAAAAGTATTTTTTCAATGGCTGATTTTAAAAAAAAATGTGTGATTGTATGAATAAATATGTACCAATGTTTAAAGGTTAAGAAAAATATTGTATTATGTGATGAAGTTATCAATTATGAAAATTGATGATGTATGCAAAGACTTGTGGTAAAAATAATATACTGTGTAATTTGTACAAAAAAAATGTGAATTGTGGTAAAAATATCAAGAGTTAGATGACTAGGTATGTAACATTTCAGGTGATTGTGCATATATTTTTTAAAATCCTTTAAAATAATCAAAATTTAATTGTATTTCAATTGAAAGCTTGACCTGATACATTTGATGAGTACATAACTTTGATATTTCGTGTATGATGATGTGCTAAAAACTTTCGTGTTTACAGCAAGAGTGTGTTGAACTGTAATTCTTGACGATCTGTTGTTCAGGGAAAAATGCCAATTAGAGAGATGCAAGTGACTCGAACTTTGTTTCGAATTCTATTGGTTTTAAAATGTATTTTTGTTTTTGTCCGAGGGGAGATATGTGAGACCAGAAATAGATCTCACATTTGATGAGACACATTTATGTACAGATTTATGGTGGCCAAAACGGCGAACAATACATGCTGGCACCGAGTTTTTAACCCCTTGAAACTAAAGGTCAGAAAACCACAAATTTAGTGGTGCCATGACAGAGGGGGCCGAGCTGGGCCTTACGAGATGTGGAATGGTTCCATTGGTTAAAGGAGTAACCAATAAAAAGAAAATAGTTACGTCAAACTCAATGCGGCAAATGGAAGAAAAGGGGGAGTCCCCCCAACGAGGGAACAAGAGCCTGTGACCCGAGGCCTGTGACCCGAGGACGACAAGAAGATAACTTGTTCACAAATAGAAACTAATATGACTTGAGAGAGTGAGATACCAATATGACTTAAGACAGTGATGTTTTAATACGACTTAAGATAACTTGGAGACGATAACTGGATTTGGTGAATTCAGACTTGTAGAGTGTCCCGTAGAGGTTCCAAAATAATGGAGATATATTAATGTGTGAGTGCAATCAGAGTAAGAGAAGGAGCCACACACCAAAGAGTTATGGCCAGTACAAATAACTGATGCAAGCATTTGATATATGATCAAAGTCCAAGGCAGAAAATGATGGTATTTGCCCATTGAAAATGATATCCGGTCGTAAACACTTTTTAGGATTTTCCGTTTCGGTCACATATGTCCCCTCCTCTGAAATAATATAATTAAATAGTGGAATTTAATTTAATTAAGATTTATGTTGTTAATAAATGTTTTATTGTTAAAGTTTAAATGGTGCACTCAATGAGTATTATAATAATTAATAATTCCTTTAGAAGACTCATACGAACATTAAATAATTGGAGGGTTTTACATAGCGGCACAACTAGCAATGCACGATTTCAATAATAAATTCACTAATATGAGAATTTACGGCAATGTTAAGATATGATGATTAGTAAATAATTAATGTTAATTATAAAGTTAAACTTTATTTCTATATTTAGTTCCCACACTATGCATAGTACATAAGATCATATATCAGGCACGTAATCCAAAAAAATTTTTTGAGAGGAAGGGGGGGGGGGATGGCTCAGTATGCTCTCAGTTACATTGCTGGCTTATATAATATGATATTTCATTTTAGTATGAAGCCAAAAATCATCATCAATAAAGAACAATCATGCTTAAAGCATTGATTATGAAACACTTTCCAACTTCAAGGCAATTTTATTTAAACAAGTCTAAAATGCAATACATTCCTCGGTAATATTTTAAATCTTATCACAATACTGCATTAATTTATCATATTTGAAAACTTAAACCTTCATCGAAAAAAATGAACTTCATTTAAATGACGACATTGAAATATAAATTGCCTGCTTTAAACATCTCTAAAATGCGATACATTCCTCGGTAATATATTTAAAACTATCATAATACTACGATAATTTATTATATTTGAAAACTTCATCGAAAACAAATGAAATTCATTCAAATGACGCCATAGAAAAAATAACATTCCTGGATTTCTCTATAAAAACAGCATTTCATTCATAACATTTTCCCATTCATTTCATTCATTACAATACTATAATAATTTATTTTATTTAAAAATTAAGACCATAGAGCTACAAGTAATTAAACTCTGTGCTTAAATCTTTATCGAAAAAAATCGTCCTCTCTCTATGTAGTTCTAGATTTTTTTAATAACAAAACCGGGTATAAAGTTTAATAAAAATTCATTAGTATTTGCAGCTATCTTATATACAAGAAACCGACATCTGAAAAACAAACAGTAAGACGGACATCATTCTAATCATCAGACGGACATCATTCTAATGATCAAGATGTGTTAAGGAGGTCCTAAAATATATATTGGCATGAAACCCTTGAAAACGAAAATTTTCGCAAAAAATTTATTTTTCCATACCATATTCTATATATTGTATAAGAGAATAAAAGCTTTTCATCTTGATTTTTACTTTACCTGCAATACATACTAATGTATAGCGAAAGTGTTGGAATCATGCCGAAAATCACAACTCGAGTTTCCGACGGATTTACACGTTGTGGAACCTCTAGAACACGAAAACACTATTTGTAGCGTGACGTCTGTGTGTTTGTCTCTGTGTGTGTGTCTTTGTGTGTCTGTCTGTCTGTCTGTGCAGATATTGCATCAACTTTAACTGAAAAAGTTATTGATCGAATTTCATAAAATTTGGTAGGTAAGTTCCTTGTGGGTGACCCTGGTACTGATTAGATTTTGGTAAGATTCGGATAAAAGAACACGCTTTTTTTGCGAAATGGCCCGCAAAAATTGTCTGTATCCACTCTAGCTGTAAAACTGATTGACTAAATTTCACAAAATTTGGTAGATAAATCACTTGTAGGTTAACCTAGTAGATTTTGATACGATTGGGAAAACCGAAAATGCCTTTATTGCGAAATGACCAGCGAAAATTGTTAAATCTAGAAATAAGATACTACATAAGCTCAAATTTATCAATTAAATGCTTATTTTATACGTAATTTTTGATGACGAAAATAATCTATCCCATTGTTCTTAGTTTAGCCGTTCTCCAGATATTTTAGTTTTTAGCATTTTTGCTACGCCACCTTTGAAAATAAATTCATTTAGCAAATGGAAACGAAAATTAAATTTAAAGTGCAAATTCAGTGTCATTTAAAATGATTATGGCTGTTATTTTGTGCAATTAGACTCAATTTAATGAATTATTGAAGAAATAAGGAGAGCGTGAATATAAGTCTGCAGAGTAAGTCATGTGCCGTCCACATCAGATTTATATTATATGTGTTAGTTTACATGTCTTTAGCAGGATTTAATACAATTCCTTGCAAAATCTTCTATACAGGGTGTCCCAAAAAGATTGAAACTCTCATTAATGTTTTACCTGTTGGAGATAAGTGGGCAATGTAAATTTCAAAAATGTTGAAAGTAAGGTAGGAAATAAAACTACGTTAATGAAATAGTCCTCCCATTCATTTTCAAAAAGTTACACTTTTTAAATTTTTATACGATTTTGGGTAAATCAAAAAAATTTTATTTTTAATGCATATATGTATCTTTAAAATTGAGCGAGTTATGTTGTATTGAAAATTGAACATTGTGAATGGGGACCATAAATCAAATTAGAAATGCAAATGTGTGACATATCACAAAAAAGATCAATGCATGCATATTTTAATTATGTGCCCCAACCGCGTAGTGAGTACCACTGCTTTATATGATCTATGTCTGCGTAATGCTTTAATTAGATGCATTTGTGACAAAAAATGTTGACACATATTAACGTATTTTTGATCTAAACAATTTCCATTGTCAATTTGTTTATGATCCTTATTTTCACTGATGAAACAGCTTTTACATGGTACGGAAAAGTGGCATGCGGCAGATTTTTTCCTTTATCATAATTCAGTTGATTTTAAAGACGGTAGTTTTTAATGATCCTGTTGCATTAAAAATAAAAAAAAATTCTGATTGACCAAATTTGTCTAAGGGTGTCGTATAAAAATTTAAAAAGTGTAACTTTTTGAAAATTAATGGGAGAACTATTTCATTAAAGTAGTCTTATTTTCTACCTTACTTTCAACATTTATGCAATTTACATTGCCCACTTATCTCCAACCGGTAAAGAATTGAAGCGCGTTTCTATCTTTTTAGAACACCCTGTATAGTATTAATCTTTTGTTAAATAATTCCTCATTAAACTTCACTATCATCTTGATCGTTAGTCCTGCCATACCCCAGACCTTAAGTGTCAAGTGTTCCCATTGCAATATTTTCCCCGGCGGAGTCCACGTCGTTTGTTAGGTCGTTTTGATAACCCCCACAGCAACGTCAGGCGATGTGCTGTTTGGGGAGCTATAAAAATGATTTACACCGGATGTGAATGCTTGTCGAGTTCGACATCCCTTCCGTGGTCTGAGATCGGCTTACAGGTCGTCCATCAAGAGCCAGAAGTTTTAAATTTTCGCTGTTTCCCCACATATATGGTACAGTGAATGTTTTAAATTTATAATTTAAGAATTCCCTGCTTAGCGAAAATGTTCTAAAGTGAAAGTAACATTGTCTGCTGTTAACGATGACTGCGATACTGGCTGGGGAGGGGGGGGATTTCAGGCCTATTCGAATACCATTTGGTACGGCTTTTGCAAATTAAACATAATAAGTTTACCGATTTTCATTCTGTTCGGAACTAAGAATGGTCATAAACTTTGCAGAAATATCTCTATATTAAAAAAAATTGCATTTTTTTAATTTTTATTTTACTCTGCCTTACGAACAAACGACAAAATGTACAGTTCTGAAACTTTACATAGAGACTAATATGAAACGTAGAAATACAAGACAAGTTTAGAAATTTGATTTAGACCTTAGTTAAATATATATTAACTACTAATTTTTATTTTCCAATGTAAGGGAATATATAAAGGTTCGAGCAGCTTTCTATCTTCAATGTGAGTGGTTTCCACCAGTAACGTCACAGACATGGTCGAGAACAATGATATATATATAGCTGATTCTTATAAAGAAAGTGCTTCGCAACTGTTGTCATGAAAAATTACTATTAAAACATAATTATTATTACAGTTATGATCATACGTCTTATTGTTGATTTTAATAAACAATTAAACAGAGAAATTACGAAAACCAACTTTTCATGATTAAACAATTAGCAATGTAACTATCTGTTAAATTAAAATAATTTAATGTATTTACATTTTAATCTTCGATGCATATTCAGTTAAATCGCGAATTAAACATTTGCGTGGTTATTAATATTGCTCAGATTCGGTTCCTTACATAATTCTAAAAATTCCACCAAAGCGAAATATTGCTTTAGGAATGAAAATCAAAAATTATTTTGAGTTGATGGTAAGTAGCCAGGTTTAGGAACAGCAGATGGGCCTGTAAGATCACGAAGTGGCGAACAGGAATGCCCTCCCTTGTGAAAGAGCTCACGAAGCATAATCCGAAGGTTAGTGAGCGTCAACGAACAATGGGGTTCCAATGAGCATATTATACTTGTGACGTAGGGTAGTCGAAAGTTCTTGTTAAGTAAACTCATGGGATAAGTGAGCGTTAGCGAACACGGGCTGAGTCCTAAGCTAGAGGATGGGCGAGTTCCGGGGTCAGGCAATCGTAAACAAGCAGGAGTTGGACTTCATTTGTTATAGATTGTGTACATGTTATGTGTGCGCGTATATGTATGTGGCTGTACTTTTGCTTATGTATTGTATGTTCCCATCCTAACACAAAAACTAATTGACTAATTCAATTTTCGTTTTCATTTAGTAAGTGGACTTATTCTCCAAACCGACGTAGCAAAAATGTGAAAAAGCTAAAATATTTCGAGAAAGGCTAGTCCTATAGTAAAGGAGTTGATCTTATTCTTTTCATTGTCAAAAATTACATGTAAAACGAGCATTTACTTGATGCATTTCAGTATACGTAGTCTTTTATTCCAAAATTTGACGACTTTTGCAGGCCATTTTGCAAAGAGATGAGATCATTTTCTTCCGAATCGTATAAAGTCTAATCAACAACTTAGTCACCCACAAGTAACTTCCTCTACCAAATTTTGTGTAATATGGTCTATTAGTTTTTTAGCTAGAGTAGATACAGACAATTTTGGGGGGTCATTTCGCAAAAACGGCTGGTTCTTTTATCTCGAATCGTACCAAAATCTAATCAGCACCACAGTCATCTACAAGAGGTCACCCATAAGAGGTCACGCACAATACCTACAAAATTTTATAAAATTCGGTCAATTAGTTTTGCAGTTAGAATGGATACATACATTGCACACACACACACACACACACACACACACACACACACACACACACACACACACACACACACACACACACACACACACACACACACACACATGTCACCCTAAAAATATTTTTTTCGTGTTCTAGAGGTCTCAAAACGTGTAGATCCGTCAAAAACTTGAGTTGCGATTTTCGACACGATCCCAATACGTTATTTATACATTACTGTGTATTGTAGGGAAAGTGAAAATCTTTATTCCGCTTCGAACAAAATATGAACTAAAATACCACATAAAAATATATGTTAACGTTATGACTAAAAAGATTTATTCAAAGTCTCAGTTTACAGTCCTTATTTTAAAACCTACACATATTTCCTTCTTTTTATGATACTGTATATGTTTTCCCCTTGAACACTTCTTTGTCGGCGGCCATAACGATAAATTTAGACCTCTGAACAATATTTCAAAGCTAGTGGAAACATCTGCAGCTGAAACTTGTTCGAGAGGTATCAGTTTGTCCTTTAAAACCGTTATAAATGGCATTGCATTAAACTAATAGTTTATAAAACAATTTAATAAGATCAGATAGGTATGCAAGGAAAATGTGGTTGGTTTTAAAAGTTCTAAATAAATTAAATATTTATTAATCTTTTTTATTAGGACGGCGTTTTTAAGTACCACTTTTTGTTAAATATTATAAAACGTCAGATTTGCAAATTTTACTTTCCCTGCAATACATGGTAATGTATAGGAAAATTATTGGAATCATACCAAAAATTGCAACTCCGGTTTTCGACGGAACAGCACGTTTTAGGATCTCTAGAATACGAAAACACTATTTTTAGAGCGATGTGTGTGTGCGTGTGTATGTTCCTGTGCTTTACAGTGTGTCTGTGTGTGCAGATATTGTATCTACCCCGACCCAAAAGCTAATTGACTGAATTTCATATAATTTTATAGGCAAGTTACTGGTTGGAGACCATGGTGCTGATTAGATCAGATTTTTTTTCCACATCAGATTTTTTTTTCTTTTCCTATATGCGTAGCATAAGGTACAAAAGTATTATAAAAATTCGAATTGGAGTTTTTGTCGACGCAGCACGTTTAAGCATCCTTAAACTCAAATCGAACTTTTTCGATCGCCATCACCTCGTCATCACCTAAATCTAACATCACCTCCTTATGTCTGTGCATGTGTGAGCCTGTGGATACAATATCTCACGAACGAATGCAGTGTTTCGAAAGAAATTGGGTATATATATTACAGTGGGTGAATACTGGAAACCTATCGATTTTAAATGCAGACGTAATGTTCGAAAGTCCCCTTAAATTTCGAATGAAATTTCGAAAAATCAGTAAAAAATCAGAACCTTCAATAATGTACATGATTAAAAAATGATCAAAAAATGAGTATAAAATCCCACTTTATCTCCGCCAAAAAAATCATAAAGTTTTGAAGGAAATGGGAAAAACTAAAACATTTGCTTACATTTTGGTGAAAGGCAATGCGCAGATTTCTGTTGCCAGTATATTATATGCACGTTTAAGCATAAGTAATGTTATTAAAATTTCGATTCTGGATAAGCTGCTGTATTTTTATGACTTTGCGTTATACTAACTGCAATTACCTAGCGACTGAAAATTCGATATTTCAATGCATTTATTTTTGCGGAGTTTTTAAATAAACAATTAAACAAGTAATTAAAGAAGTTTGAAAAAATAAATCGTAATTTGGGACATAAAGGGCTGAATTACGTAGAAATATTTCAATACGATCTTTAAGCAACAGAACACGATATTTGACAAGCTTATGCTGTAGTAATTTAGGTATGTAGGATTAGCAAGTTGGGACAAAATATTATACCCACATTATATTTTCTTCGCTTTTTACTTTTTACTTTATTGAAAAAGTATTGTTTTCACGAAACTTTTCGAGTTCAACATTTTGATGGCAATATATATTTTAAGACCTCCTGAACACGTTTTGATTATTTTTGGAGAGATGTCCGTCTATCTGTCTGATGTGTGGTCGATTTCTTGTGTACAATATAACAGCCAAGAATAATAATGGATTTTCATGAAACTTCATATCCGGCTTTGTAATAGAAAATCTAGAATTATATATAATTCTTTTAAACTCGAGTGAAATTTCGATATTTATTCGACATTTTATATTACTTTCCTTATATACATAATGTATAAAGAAAGTATTGCGACGGGGTCGAAAATTCGAATTCGAGTTTTCGACGGAAGAGCACTTCTCACGAATCAAACATTTTTGAGGTGATGTCTGTGTGTGTGTGTGTGTGTGTGTGCATCAGTGAGTCTGTGGAGACGATATCTCACGATAACAATCCCAAAAATAACAATCCCTGAATACTGGAAGCTTATCGTTTTTAAACGTAATGAAATGTTTAGAACTCCCCTAAATTTTCGAGTGAAATTTTGAAAAAATCATCAAAAAAATCAAAATCTCTAATAAAGTTACGCAAATAGACATCTCTCATTAAATTTTCCCCTAGAAAACGATTGATATGAACTTTAGAACGCTAGCATGCACCGTTCTCGAGATATTGCACATTTTTCACACAAATTTATCAAAAAAACCCATAAATTAAAAAAAAAATATATTAACTTTTGAGAAACATGTTCACTTTTCATATGTAAAATAATGCGATGCATTTGATGACATCATTGTCGTGGATCTAGCTCGTTCCATTCATGAGAAAAAATACTTTGAGTAATACTTTTTTATCTGAACGCCAATAGTCACTTATCTGGTATAAGAATAACTTATTTCTCCATCCATAACGATTGGCGAGATTGTGGCGACGAATTTGGCGAACTGTCGCCTACTTGGCGGCATATTTAAATGTCGCCAAATTAGCGAAAAATTTCGCCAAATGGATAAAAATGGCGCTAAATCAATGAAAATGACGACAAATTGACGAAAATTCCGTATCTTGCCAAGAATATAAGTATCTATTATAAGAATAACCTACTTTTTTTACTGTAAGAGTAGTAAATTCATAGCATTATATAAGGAAAGTCATGTGCTGCCCATTTCAACTTTCCTTATATACATAATGTATAAGGAAGGTATTGTGACGGGGTCAAAATTTCGAATTCGAGTTTTCGACGGGAGAGCACGTTTCAAGCATCCCTGATCACGAATCAAACATTTTTGAAGTGATGTCTCTGTGTGTGTGTGTGGGTGGGTGCTTGAAAGTATGTGTGTGTGTGTCAGTGAGTCTGTGGAGACGATAACTGACGAACGAATGGACCGATTTGAACGAAATTTGGTACAAAAATCACAATCCGTAAACACTGGAAGCCTATTGTTTTTATACGCAATCGAATGTTCAGAACCCCTAAATTTTCGAGTGAAATTTTGAAAAAATCGTCAAGAAATCAAAACCGCTAATAAAGTTACGCAAATAGACAGTTCTTATGTAATTTTTCATTAGAAAACGATTGACATAAGTTTTAGAACGCTAACATGACCCGTTCTCGAGATATTGCACATTTTTGAAAATCCTTATCAAAAATTCATATAAAATAAAAAAAAATATTTTCTATTGAGAAACATGTTCACTTTTCATATGCAATACTATGCGATAATTGGGTGACATCATTCTCGTGGATCTAGCTCATTCCATTTATGAAAAAAGATACTTTGAGTATTACTTTTGTATTTGAACGCCAATAGTCATTTATCTGCTGTAAGAATAACTTATTTTTTCGTCCATAAAGCTTGGCGAGATTTTGGCGACGATTTTGGCGGAATGTCGCCAACTTGGCGACTTTTTGAAATGTTGCCAAATTAACGAAAATCTCGCCAAATGGCTAAAAATGACGCTTAATCAATTAAAAGGACGACTAATTGTTGAAAATTGGATATCTTGGAAAGAATATAAGTATCTACTATAAGAAAAATCTATTTTTTTTACTGTAAAAGTAGTAAATTCATTTCATTATATAAGGAAAGCCATGTGTTACCCACATCAGATTTTTTTTTAATATGGCAGCCTAAGACACATTTGGACATTATTATGTATAAAAGGGTTTGTTTGTGTATAAATCATCACCAGACTTCATAGTTTCAATCATTGTTGTGAAAAATAGCTGCAATACAAATGTGTTTTTGTTCGTAACGTCATTATCCCCCCTTTGGAGAACAAGTTGTCCTCCCGTGTGTGTGTGTGTGTGGAGGGGGGGGGGGGTGTACATTGTAAAGTTTGATATCAATCGAAATATGTTTCGAGCCTTTTAATGTGAAGGGTTATACGCTGTATTTGTAATCATTTGGTACTTATTTTCTTGCAAAATTTGTAAATAAAAATAAAGTCTGGTATAAGAAAGTCCAGTTAATTAAATAAGTTTTAAACAGAATTGCTTCCTACTTTTCAACACATACATGCTTTTCACGGTCTTGCAAACATATCTGAGATCTGCGAAGCTGAGACCGCCATTTCACGGCTTCCATTCGCAGTGGTTCGCCGTGTAATGAGTGCGTAGAATTCTATCCCCTCTCGAAAGCAGGGGGATAGAATGACGGTAGTGATTTATTCTACCCATTTCAAAAGATGCATCTGTTGCGGGGGCGGGTGGAACAAGAAGAGAGCGGGAAAATGATTCCATGAGATAGAACAAAACGTTTTAGGATAACTTGAATTTGGCGGAATTTTGGAAAAAAGTCGATATAAGATTTCAAAAAATGAAATATTTTTTATCAACGCAATGTAGTCGAAACATGATACACAATAGCTAATATTTTATTAATTTAACCTTTAGTATAGCATATATCGTGTGTAAAGAGAAAGAAATCCGTCCTTATGTGTAAGGAGAAAGTAAAATAGTCCAACCTTATGTGTAAGGATAAATTGAAAAAATGCTGACCTTATGTGTAAGGAGAAAGTGGAAAAGTCCGACCTTATGTGTAAGAAGAAAGTAAAGAAATCCGACCTTATGTGTAAGAAGAAAGTAAAAAAAAATCCGACATGATGTGTAATGATAAATTTAAAAAATCGTTCTTATGTATAAGGAGAAAATAAAAAATCCGACCTTATTTGTAAGGGGAAAGTAAAAAAATCCGACCTTATGCGTAAAGGGAAAATAAAAAATTCCGACCTTATGTACAAGGATAAAGTAAAAATCCCGACCTTATGCGTAAGGAAAAAAAAATTCCGCACAAATAATGCACAAAATAATGTACAAATGTACAATAATGTACAAATAATATACAAAAATAACCGAATTTATGTGTAAGGAGAAAGTAAAATATCCGATCATATGTGCAAGTAGAAAGTAAAAAATCCGACCTTATGTGTAAGGGGAAAGTAAAAATATCCGACTTTATGTGTAAGTAGAAAGTAAAAATATCCGACCTTATGTGTAAGGAGAAAGTAAAAAAAATCCGACCTTATGTGCAAAGAAAAAGTAACAAAATCCGATCTTATGTGTAAGGAGAAAGTAAAACATTCCGACCTTATGTATAAGGAGAAAGTAAGAAATATCCGACCTTGTGTGTAAGAAGAAAGTAAAATATTCCGATATAATGTATATGGGTAAAGAAATTCTTCTTATGTGTAAGGGGAAAGTAAAAAATCCAACCTTATGGGTAAGGAGAAAGTAAAAATATCCGACTTTATGTGTAAGTAGAAAGTAAAAATATCCGTCCTTATGTGTAAGGAGAAAGTAAAAAAAATCCGACCTTATGTGCAAAGAAAAAGTAAGAAAATCCGATCTTATGTGTAAGGAGAAAGTATAACATTCCGACCTTATGTATAAGGAGAAAGTAAGAAATATCCGACCTTGTGTGTAAGTAGAAAGTGAAATATTCCGATATAATGTGTAAGGGTAAAGAAATTCTTCTTATGTGTAAGGGGAAAGTAAAAAATCCAACCTTATGGGTAAGGAGAAAGTAAAAATATCCGACGTTATGTGTAAGGGGAAAATGAAAAAAAACGATCTTATGTGTAAGGGGAAAGTAAAAAAAAACGA
Source organism: Amaurobius ferox (assembly GCA_951213105.1). Taxonomy (NCBI): domain Eukaryota; kingdom Metazoa; phylum Arthropoda; class Arachnida; order Araneae; family Amaurobiidae; genus Amaurobius; species Amaurobius ferox. Next base: position 89,442,230 of record OX578154.1, read on the forward strand.
ATTTATGTGTAAGGAGAAAGTATTGTAATGGAGAAAAAATCCGATCTGTGTCTAAGACTGTGATCATGATGTCTCTCGAACAAATTGAGAAAATCGTATGAAATTTCGTACGTTTATTTCAATCAATGGATTAGTGGGTTTTTCTGATTCTCGTGTTGAATGAAGCACGGGAAAGCAATCAATTTTTTGGAAATTTTTTACAACTTGAGAATGCGTCATAAAGACATACTTTTGTTTTGAAATGTTACGAAAATATGTATTTTATGTTAAATGTTTTGTTTATAAACGAATTCCGCCATTTATAGGATTCTAGCATGTATAGTTTTTGAGATAATTTGCACTTTTAATTAAAATTGAAAAAAACAAAATATAAAATGTTAAATCTACTCACTATTAAAAAAAGTTAATGTACCCTTTGTAAAAACTTTTAGGCATAACTAAGTGAAAACTATTATTTAGGAATCAAGTGTTGTTCTTGAGATATTGGAAATTTTACAGAAAGTTAAGGAGGTTCAACCCAGGGGAAGACTTGAGATATATTTTATAAATATATAATTATACTTTTGCAAAAATTTGTCTTTTTAAATATAAATTTTCACTTAAAAACACATATTTTAATATACAAGATGATGAAATATAGCACTATTAGACCAAAAATGAGAAATGCATAATGATTTCTTTAGACAATTAAGTAGGTTCATTATTAATTAAATGCGTCATTATTAATTAATTACTCAAAATTTAATACGTTTACTATTGATACACTCTGTCACCATTACTTTATCTTCACTACTAATTAAATGCGTCACATTCAAATAATTTATTCATATTTAATATTTTACTCTTACTGAAATACGCCACTACCACTTGATTGAATGATATGAAATTAGCTGAACATGCTTGCGATGTTAAAAATAGTAAACTATCTACCGCTCTTGCTCAATACGTTATTAATGATAATTTCCGTACTACGTTTGAAAAAACTTTCATTTTATTCAGTTGAAATAGTTCAGTTAAAAAAATCTGATGTAGGCAGCACATGACTTTCCTTATATAATGCAATGAATTTACTACTTTTACAGTTACAAAAATGTTATTCTTATAGTAGATAGTTATATTCTTTCCAAGATATTGAATTTTCGTCAATGAGTCATCATTTTCATTGATTTAGCGTCATTTTTTTCCATTTGCCGAGCTTTTCGTTAATTTAGCAAGATTAAAAAAGTCGCCAAGATGGCGACATTCCACCGAATTCGTCGCCAAAATCTCGCCAAGCGTTATGGATGGAAAAATAAGTTATTCTTACAGCAGATAAATGACTATTAGCGTTCAAATACAAAAGTATCACTCAAAGTATCTTTTTTCGAGAATGGAACGAGCTAGATCCACGAGAATGATGTTACCCAATTTATCGTATGGTATTACATTTTGAACAAGTTTCTCAATTGGAAACATATTTTGTTTATTTTATATGATTTTTTGATAATTTTTTTGAAAATTGTCAATTTTTTTTATGTCAATCGCTTTCTAATGAAAAATTACATAAGGAATATCTATTTGCGTAGCTTTATTAGAGGTTTTGATTTTTTGACGAATTTTTCAAAATTTCATTCAAAAATTTAGGGGGTTCTGAACATTCGATTGCGTATGAAAACAATAGGCTTCCAGTGTTTATAGATCGTGATTTTTGTACCAAATTTCGTTCGAATCGGTCCATTCGTTCGTCAGTTATCGTCTCTTTAACACTAACTTAAATTTAGAACGCTGGCATGAACCATTCTCGAGATATGGCACATTTTTCAAATAAATTTATCAAAATATCCCATAAATTAAGAAAAATACTGACTGTTAAGAAAGATGTTCACTTTTCATATGTAATATCATGCGATAAAGTTGGTGACATCATTCTCGTGGATCTAACTAGTTTCATTCACGAGAAAAGATACTTTGCGTAATACTTTTGTATTTGAACGCCAATAGTCATTTATCCGCTGTAAGAATAACTTATTTATCCATCCATAACGCTTGGCGAGATTTTGGCGACAAATTTAGCGGAATGTCGCCAACTTAGCGACATTTTTAAATGCTGCCAAGTTAACTAAAATCTCGCCAAATGGATAAAAATGACGCTAAATCAATGAAAATGACGACTAATTTATAAATTTATATCTTGGATATTCTCGACTAAATTTATATCTTGGAAAGAATTTAAGTATTTACTATAAGAATAACCTTCTTTTACTGTAAAAGTAGTACATTCATTGCATTATGTAAGAAAGCCATTTGCTGCCCACATCAGATTTTTTTTCTTTAAAGTCATTTTTATAGTCTTTAAGCACATTTTTATTTATAGTTATTCAAGCTCTTCTTCTGCGAGGTAAGACTTTGATACTCCAAACACTTCAACTCATAATACAGTTTTAGATTTCAACAAAACTTCAAAAGAATATCTTTCCAAAATAGTCTCCAAATGTAAAATGCGACTCACATGCGGTCAAAATACTGATAAAAAATATGTATCATATTATTTTCTGGATAGATTTGGCGATTCACAGTTATTTTTTAGAACAACGTGAGATCAAAATTTAATGCCAACGGTCACAAAATTTAATGCACACATTATTGAGTTACATAAGTTGTACACTCGAATTTCTATCATAGATCATATCTCCTAGATGTTCTTGATACTAGATAAAGTTGGACCATTACGAGAATATATTAGATGTATGAAGGAAAATATAAATTTGAAGAGTATTTAAGAATATCTGAAGTGTAAAGCTCTGCTTAAGCTCTATCTCGTTCATTCACAGTTAATATAATTTATCTGTTCACTAGCAGTTCCTAAGCGTGATAATATAATTTAGGAAGATATGAAATCGGACCATAATTATGTATTTACGTATATAACGTTACGTATTTTACGTTTAACTAATTTTGATTTTTCTGGCCATCCAGAAGCCCCCAGGTAGTGTAAAATTTTGAATATATATTATATATATATATATATATATATATATATATATACATATATATATATATATATATATATATATATATATATATATATGTATATATATATATATATATATATATATATGTATATATATATATATATATATATATATATATATACAATATATATATATATACAATATATATATATATACAATATATATATATATATATATATATATATATATATATACAAAATTAAAGCTCCGACAAACGATCATTAGTGCGACAGCCCAGTGGTTAGAGAGCGGGAATTGCACTCGGACCGCAGGGTTCGGTTCCCGCCACTGCCCAAACTGCCGCCGTGTTCATACGGAGTACGATCACTTTAAACATGTGGGCCAGTAAGTCCTTCCGAGAGGTTGGTGGTAGGGGAAGGAAGGTGCGGTTCCTGTGGATGTCTCCCCCACTGGGTTCCAGTCTAAATTGTGTGGCACTTTCCGGACGTCCAAACATATATCATATACCTTTCTGGTAGGTTGGACGATCTGGGTCGAAGAAGAAGACGATTATTAGTTGAAGGTTTCAGAAAAGAAACTGAAATATTTATGAACGCCTGTAATTACGGCTTTTCTGAATGTTTAACGAAATTCTCAACGAAAGTAGCTGAAAAAAAACTGACTTTTTTTTTATCCATTGAATTTTCCAAATGTTGCCAAGTTGGCGATATTACTCCAGATTATTCTTAAAACTCTCCAATTTTTTTGCCAAGCATAACAGACAGAAGGATATATATTGGCTTTTCAAATGTATATAAATCCATGAAGCCTTTTATTACAATTCCCAATACTTTAACTGCGAGAGTTGTAGGTTTCAACAAAAATGTCAAAATCTTCACAAAATAAACCAACTGCGTAAAATGCGGCTCACGCACTGTTGGCATACCCGCAAAAAGCATACCTGATATTATTTTCAAGATACATTTGGCGGATCACGGTTTGTTTTTTGTGCTACGTGAGCTCAAACATTTATTCGATTTGAGGCGCAGCGCAAAGAGTTACTCCATGCTCAGGCGCTATAAAATCTTATTGGGTTAGTGACGTCATTTCTTCAAATTTCTATCAAGGATTTTTTTTTTAGACGTTTCACAATTGATAGAGCGTAGATATTAGACGTATACATTTCATAAAAGAAAATTGGAGAAAAGTCGAACATATCAAAGTTTAAAATTAAATTATGTTCATATTTTACTTTCCCTGCAGTACATAGTAATGTACAGGGGAAGTATTGGAATCGTGCCAAGAACAGCAATTTTTGGCAGATTTACACGTTTCTAGAACTCTTGGACACGAAAAAAATAATGTTTAGCCTGCGTCTGTGTATGTGCCTGTGTAATGTATGTATCTACTCAAAAATTAAAAACCCAAAAACTAATAGACCAAATTTCATAAAATTTGGTCAGTCACATTGGGGTTACCCTAATGCTGATTAGATTTCGGTATGATTCGGGAAAAAGGAACTTACCTTATTTTCGAAATGTCCCGTAAAATTCGTATATATTTACTCTAGATGAAAAACTAATTGACCAACGTTATAAATTTTGGTAGAGAAATTAATTGTGAGATACCCTTGAACTGATTAGATTTTGGTACGATTCAGGAAAAAAAGAGAGCTTCTCTTTTTTCGAATTTGCCTTCAAAAATCTTATATATCCACATTATCTGAGAAATTAATTGACCAAATTTCACAAAATTTGGTGGATAAGTCGCTTGTTGGACATCATGGTGCTTGTTAGATTTTGGTACGATTCGAAAAAACTAAAAAAAATATGCATTTTTTGCGAAATGGCACCATGAAATTGTTAAGATCTAAAATAAAATACTACAAATATATCAATTAAATACTTATTTTATACGTAATTTCTGACGATGGACGTAATAATACCATCCCCATTATTATAAGATGAACTATTCTCGGTATATTGAAATTCATTAATTTTGAGAAACTGAAGAAGTTTTTCGCTGTAGTTATAAAACTATTTAATGAAGTTTCATAAAATTGAGTTGTTGAAATTTAGTAATTTTTGTTGAAGTTTAGTTCATAAAATCTAGTTGTCATAACATCAGAAAAGGACCATATTATTTTCTGAAATTAAAATTAATATAATTCATCATCAAATAAAAAATAAGAATATGAATTTAGTTTTGCAATTATAGTCATGTGCTGCTCACATCAGATTAGTTTAATAAAGCGGCAATAACATACCCTAAAATGTATCAGGAATACTGTATGATGTTTTGAATGTGTCAGCCGATCATCAGAATCCTGTTTTAATCAATAGAAGAACATGTCGCTTATTTAGAGTGAAATAATAATTATTTTAAAGCAATATTTGTGTAACCATTCTTATAAAAGCGATTTTGAAGAGCTTCGGAAGAATTCGTCAAAGAATTTCATCAGCAGTCCCTAATTTAGATCCTGAGTTAAAATGTTCCTTATCCTGTGTCAAAATGACAGGCCTGCCTGTTTTTTCATTATCTTCAATAAATCCAGTTTTTAGGAAAATCTATTACTAATTTCAGAATGTTTTAATTGTTAGAGTTTTAGAGTCATGAGTATTTCTTCTGAAACTCTTTAATGACACTCTCATAAGAACGACTAGAAAAATATTGCTCTAAAAATGTATTTCATTCTGAAAAAATACCATGTTCCTTGTTTGATAAAAATGAGATTAATATTGATCGTCTGATGTACGAAACACCGGTCGTAGTCGACTCGCAGAAATAAAGCAAGATATGAAAAATAATCAGCAAACAGAAAAGTTTTGACAGTTTCAGACCCCAGAAACTATAATTTTATGATAATGCAAAATTTTGTTTTTATACCCCACCCCCCAAAAAATCTCAATTAGTAAAATTTTCGCTGTACTTCATTAGAGTAGAATACATTTACCCAGTATGTACCCCCATTGTACCCCCCCCCCCCAGTATGTACCCCCTATTTACCCCCCATTTGTTGAAAATTTTATTGACATATCCACCATTGAAATTATCGCCTTATTCCATTTTACCTGAACTGCAAACGTGGATGGTTTAATTCCTTTGAAAGTAAATATAGGGGGCATCAATAAATTTATTTCATACAGAAAAACCGACCAAATAAAGTTGATGCCATTTACTAATAATTTAATATTTTTTTAATTTTTAGTTGTTAAATTAAACGAAAAATTGGAATATATCAGTGAATTTTTTATCAAAAATTATCAGATAAATATTACCTATCATGTGTATTACTTAATTCCCTGGGTGGGTGTAATTGGACCTCTCTGTTTACTATTTGAATTTGCTAAAGATAACAACACAATATTGTAAGTTAATATCTAAAGATAAGAACATATTTTTATTTAGTACCTAACGATAACAACACCATATTGTTAGTTAGTATCAAAAGATAACAAAACAATATTGTTAGTTATTAACTAAAGATAACAACATATTATTAGTTAGTATCTAATGACAGCAACGCCATATTGTTAGTTAGTATCTGAAGATAACAACACCATGTTGTTAGTTAGTATCTAAAGATAACAACATATTGTTAGCTAGTCTCTAAAGAACACAGAACCATATTAGTAGTTAGTATAAGATAACAACACCATATTGTTAGTTAGTACATTTTACTATTGTATGCGAAAATATTTGATTTAATAAATAAACGTATATCCATTAATAAACGTGCTTTAATTCTTCCCAATTTGTTTGACTAAAAAGTGAACTCAGTTGACCCCAGTTTTCCATACCTAGTATAATGCATAGGGAAAGTATTGTGATGAGATCGAAAATCCAAATTACAATTTTCGACAGAAGAGCATGTTTTAAGTATCCCTGAACTCGAATAGAACGTTTTAGAAGTTATGTTTATGCGTCTGTATATATTTCAGTGTGTGTGTGTGTTAATGTATGTATATTTTTACGTGTTACACATTTCAGTGTTAAAAGCATTGTACTGTGGATCTTGCTCATCAATGTTTTGCATTGAAAGAAGTAAAGTACACTTGCATTATGTTGGGGAAGTCATGTGCTGTGTACATCAAAATTTTATTTTTGCGCTGGTTTATTAACAATATATTTTTCAGATTTCAGTAGCTTTCTCAGTTTGTATTTAACCTAATTTGAGATCAATACATCTATTATACTTGTCGTCTTCTTTTAGAATTTTCTTTTATGATTTTGTTCTTTTCAAATATTGCTGTAAGAAAAATACGCTGAAAAATATACTCAACTCACTTGTAAGTGTGTTTTTTTGGACTGTAACTCGCTTTAGATCGACTTCAACCTTTGAAATATTCATTGAATTCGGCGCCTGGAGCGAGTGAAGAAGTAAATTTTGGGTGAGGGGTTGTTGGCCCCTGATCTTATTAGAGCTGTCGCCTCTCAGAAAAAGCAGTGACGATACCGCTTGTGGCTTTCTTTCCCAACTCCAATCTTCGAATTATATTTATATTTTTGAAGCAATTCTACTTTTCCTGCGTAGATACACGAAATCAACAGTTTCAAACTTTTATGAACACGCAAGCCGGTTCAATAGAATATTTTAACTTTCTCATCCTTTATATAACAAGTAAATATAAAATCTTTGTTTTGGGGGTCAAAGCTTTCGTTTCAATTTCGCCATGAGCAGTTTCAATGCAGGCAAATCATATGAAACCAAGTTGATGAATGATTAAATGGTTGATATTAGAAGCCAGGCAGTACATAATCTTTCATTATTACGTGATAAAAATTTTCCATTATATATAAAAAGGGAATCTGCATATTAAACTATTTTTTGGCTATTTTACTACAATGGGAATTTTGCCGACCATTTCGTATAAAAATGCCAGTTCCAGCTTTTTCAAGGATCCACCAAATGATAATATAATTAAATGTTTTACTAGACAAAGCGTACCAATTTTTAGCTTTGTAGGACGCCGGACAGTATGTTGAAACATACACACACACACACACACACACACACATCTGTCACAATGAGTTAAGAAAAAGTTAAAAAGTAATCGGTCATAACGAGTTAAGAAGTCAGATAGACGTGAAACTGCCGATTCAAAAGTCCAAATTCGTATTACTTTCCTTATATACATAATGTATAAGGAAAGTATTGTGACGGGGTCGAAAATTCGAATTCGAGTTTTCGACGGGAGAGCACGTTTCAAGCATCCCTGATCACGAATCAAACATTTTTGGAGTGATGTCTGTGTGTGTGTGTGTGTGTGTGTGTGTGTGTCAGTCAGTCTGTGGAGACGATAACTGACGAACGAATGGACCGATTCGAACGAAATTTGGACAAAATTACAATCCGTAAACACTGGAAGCCTATTGTTTTTAAACGCAATCGAATGTTCAAAACCCCCCTAAATTTTCGAATGAAATTTCGAAAAAATCGTCAAAAAATCAAAACCGCTCATAAAGTTACGCAAATAAACATTTCTTATGTAATTTTTCATTAGAAAACGATTGGCATAAATTTTAGAACGCTAACATGCACCGTCCTCGAAATATTGCACATTTTTCAAAAAAATTATGAAAAAGTCATATAAAATAAAAAAATATATATTTTCCATTGAGAAATATGTTCACTTTTCATATGTAATGCCATGCGATAAATTGGGTGACATCATTCTCGTGGATCTAGCTCATTCCAGTCATGAAAAAAGATACTTTGTGTAATACTTTTGTATTTGAACACCAATAGTCATTTATTTTCTGTAAGAATAACTTATTTCTCCGTGCATAACGCTTGGCGAGATTTTGGCGACGAATTTGACGGAATGTCGCCAACTTGGCGACATTTTAAATTATTGCCAATTTTAACAAAAATCTCGCCAAATGGATAAAAATGACGCTAAATCAATGAAAATGACGTCTAATTGAAAAAAATTCAATATCATGGAAATAATATAAGTATCTACTATAAGAATAAAGTTTTTTTTAGTTGTAAAAATAGTAAATTCATTGCATTATATAAGGAAAGTCATGTGTTGCCCACATCAAATTTTTTTATATTTATTTTATAAAGGTTAGCATTCAATGTGGGTCATGATGCTGAAACTAACATAATTCACATAATTTAGGGAAAAGTCATGTCTGGGTTTACTCCGACCTTCATCATCATTGCATCTAACCTGCAAGGTTGACGTCTTCGTGCGCAAATGCAAAGGCCTACTTGTTGAAGTAAACCTTCTAATATTATCCCTCCGAAGTTAGATCGGGATCCAACCGCCGATCTGAACGACCACCTTCGTTTTATCTACGTTTTGTCAGTAAACAAACTATCTGGTCTTCAAGCCGGAATTGGCGTTATGAATCACAGAACTTTCTGAAAATTCATGATTGGGTCTCTTTTCGTCAACCATCATCATTGCAAATAACCTGAAATATTAACTCATTCGAGCGTAACTGTAAAGGCCTCACTGCTCTAGCTATAGATTGAACCACGGTAACAGATCTTCGAAAGTGACCTGCCGATTCTTTAATTGTTGAGCTACTGATACTGGACTCCAACTTTTTTACTTCAACGTGGAACCTATACATCTATACAATTTAAATAATAACAAACCGTTTTCCTGATAATTTAGCTTTTATATATACGGGGTGTCCCAAAAACATTGACCTCGGCTTTTATTCCTTAAATATTGATGTTAGATATATACAGGGTGTCCAGTGCAATCGGTGCCGAATGGCTATTTCCTCAACCGTTAGCCACAGAGATACACTTCCAATAGCAAAAATGTTTTAAATTTTAAAATCTATTATCTTAGAAACAATTTAAATCAATAAATGCATTTCGGAAAGTAATATGAAATATGAATTCTCATGCAGTTCCCTGGTCCTACCAATAATATTTAGGAAAATCATCCTCGTACAGTTTTCTGCAAAATAAAAAAAGTCATCCTTTGACGACCAAAATTGACCGATTTATAGCTGTTTAAAGTTGGAGCACTTTTTGTGCTGAGAAATGGCCAATACGGTCCCTGATTGGTTGGTTGCCTGAAGCGGGACATTTTTATGCGTGGAAAAGCGACTTAAGTCATAAAGTTTAATGCTTTATAACTCGGTGAATTTTGGTCGTAAAAGTAAGAATTTTTTTTTTATTTTGCTAGAAATTGTATGAGGATGATTTCCCTAAATATAACTGGTAGGACAGACGACCGTATAATAATTTATATTTCGTATTTCTTTCAGAAATGCATTTATTGATTTAAACTGTTTCTAAGATAATAGATTTTAAAATTTAAAACATTTTTGCAATTGGAAGTGTATCTCTGTGACTAACGGTTGCGGAAATAGCCATTGGGCACCGATAGCACTGGACACACTTCATAATAAAATCAAAGTTGCGTAAAAAAAAAAAACAGAATTTTATAAAATCGATAAAAATTTTTAGGGGATTAAATTTGAAGAAATACAAAATTTAAATTTTTATGAGACCTCCGCACAAAAACATTTCCAATGAGTAAAATGTGACCAATACACTAATAAGGTAATGTACAAAATTAAAGCATTTTATCATAAAAAGTCCCAGAGATATGTTTAAATAAATTTGAAGAGGAATTATTCACACATTAAGATGCAAATGTTTACAGCAAGAGTGCAAATGACGCAACGCAGAAATACATCATCGGCAAATAATATCTGTCGCTTATCTTTAATAAATCTTTGGCATGGATGGAAAACATTTTGAACAAGCTTTGTAATCTTTGTGTAAAGTTATTATTTCTACAGTGCACATTTTGGTCTTTTCATATCTCTGGGACTTTTTATGATAAAATGCTGAAATTTTGTACATCACCATATTAGTATATGGGCACATTTTACTCATTGAAATGTTTTTGTACGGGGGATGCATAAAAATTTAAATTTTGTATTTCTTTAAATTTAATTCACCTGAAAATATTTATCGATTTCATAAAATTCTGTACCTTTTTTACGCAACTTTGTAATTTATTATATATGTCTAACATCAATATTTAAGGAATAAAAGCAGAGATTAATGTTTTTGGGACACCCTGTATATATTATATATATGGTATTCTAATATAACTACATTATTCAATATCAGCTAAGAGGTTCTATAGTGAATAAAGCTATACTCTTCGAAACATTTCATAAATTCTTCTCACATCTTACGTCTGTCACATATTTTACGCACTGCAACTGTCGTCCTTTTTCAGATGGAAATATTTTGCTTCCTAAAAAAATACCCTCAACCCTAGAGCATCCCAATCTCCCTTATAAATTCCATATAGCTCTCCTGGTATAAAGGTTAAACAGAAACCATATATCCCGAATCCTGGTGAATCCGGAAAGACAGCTAACGACTTCTTTCCACTCGGTATCTCTTCCTTTTTCGGGGACTATTCTTTAAATCCTGCAGGAAAAAAAGGAATTTTTTTCGAGACTTTAGATCTCTTCTGATCATAAATGATGAATCTGTTTCATTTTGGGATATTTAAATGACAGACGAATAGAAATTGTGCATTACACATATATTGGTAAAAAAATGAAAAGTTTGAAACTATTTAACGAATCAGTTAATTGGAAACGAAATCGATCTATATGGTCGAATTTTCATTGGAATCTCAAATATAACAAATTAGGCATTTGAATACACCAATTCTGAAATTCAAACACAGTTTCACATTCAATTATAAACATTGAGCACATTTTATAATTTTATTAACGTGAAAATTCCGTTACGTAAAACTATATTTCATTTCCGATCATTGTATGTTGTCTTATTTATAAGGATTTTGGAAATTGCATTTTAAAAATCAAATATTAATTACAAATATTTTCAGTAGTTTATTTTTTTTTATTTGTTAATAACTAGGCACATAATACACTCGAATATACATCGACCAGGATCGTGAACTATTTAGCCGTCACAAGACGTTGTCCTGACTCACTAGTGGGGGCGGAACACACTACATCCAACAACGCAACATCCATGCCCATAGGTGGGACTTAAACCCTTAAACCGGCAGCCAAGAGCGCACGAGTAAACATTTGCCTTGACTGCTCAGCCACCGTGCTGGCTATTTTCAATAGATTGATTAGTAAGAATAACCAGCAGCCGATTTCAGTAAGTGAAGCGAAACTAGTATGGCAATATTGAATTATAAAATGCCATGTTATCTGCTGTAACTCGAAATTAAAATATCACAATGACAACTGGTTGTTCAACAATAAAGTTAATAAGTAAAATTTCAGATACTTATTTTTTTCCGCGTATTATGGTATCTCATCGTAAAGTATATTTTTATCGAAGCATCTTTCGAACGTTTTAGTATGGAGCAGCTTCTCAAGTGAAAACTTTTGAATAAAGCGATTTTTCCTGTGGATATTATCGAACAATTAATCTCCGTAATAAAATTTAAGCCCATGCATCACTTAAAAATAAAGTTTTTCATTTGTTTAGCAAATTGAACAATTTGGTGTGTGGCACTCCTAAAGTAAAAAATATTAGAAAACTGAAATTACGACTTTCTTACTGCCAAACTACACCACACATTTAAAGTCTCAACTCATCGGTAAGTAAGCTTTTCTAATATTTCATTTTTCGAACATTTGGGTGTAGAGCACGTCTTCTATTGAACACTTTTGTAAGATTCAATTTTTCTCGGAAGTTTTATTGAATAATTGACCCGTGTACCAAATTCAACTACACCCATACACCACATTTAAAATCTCTAGCTCATCGGTAAGTAAGATTTTCTAATATTTCACTTTTCGAACGTTTTGGTGTAGAGCACGTCTTCTATTGAACACTTTTGTAAGATTTGATTTTTCTCGGGCGTTTTATTGAATAATTCACCCGTGTACCAAATTGTAAGTCTCTATCTATCCGGGAGGTACCTGAAAAAGGCATTTCAGGTCGACGGACACTTAGATACTTTGTTAGTCTTACTAGTTGAATTTATTCAGCACCTCCACTCAAAATTATCGACATTTTATTAATTCCTGTTCCAGACATTTTCCTCTCATAAATAAAATAAAAGCATCCTGTTACGTGTATTACATACTTCGTGGTGTGATGTGATGTATCTTACATCCCTGAAAATCCTACATATATTTTTGTTCATAATATTTTCATGAACGAAGGAAAACGTATTTTGACATTTATTTTTCACCCTCCCCTCTATCTCAAGTAAAAGAAAAAATCTTATGTGGGCAGCACATGACTTTCCTTATATAATGCAATGAATTTTACTTTTTTACTTGTACAGTAAAAAAGATAGATTATTTTTATAGTAGATATTTATATTCTTTCTAAGTTATTGAATTTTCGTCAATGAGTCGTCCTTTTCATTGATTTAGCGTCATTTTTATCCATTTGGCGAATTTTTCGTTAATTTTGCAACATTTAAAAAAGTCGCCAAGTCGGCGTCATTCCACCAAATTCGTCGCCAAAATCTCGCCAAGCGTTATGGAAGGAGAAATAAGTTATTCTTACAGCAGATAAATGACTATTACCGTTCAAATACAAAAGTATTACTCAAAGTATATTTTTTCATGAATGGAACGAGCTAGATCCACGAGAATGATGTCATCAAATTTATCACATGGTATTACATATGAAAAGTGAATATGTTACTCAAATGGAAATTTTTTTTTTTATTTTACATGACTTTTTGATAATTGTTTTGAAAAATGTACAATATCTCGAGAAAGGTTCTTGCTAGCGTTCTAAAATTTATGTCAATCGTTTTCTAATGAAAAATTACATAAGAAATGTCTATTTGCGTAACTTTATTAGAGGTTTTCATTTTTTGACGATTTTTTCAAAATTTCACTAAAAAATTTAGGGGTATTCTGAATATTCGATTTCTTATAAAATTAATAGACTTCGAGTGTTTACAGATTGTAATTTTTGTACCAAATTTTGTACGAATCGGTCCATTTGTTCGTCAGTTATCGTCTCCACACACACACACGCACACACACACACACACACACACACACACACACACACACACACACACACACACACACACACAGACATCACTTAAAAAATTTTCGATTCGTGCTCAGGGATGCTTGAAACGTGCTCTCCCGTCGTAAATTCGAATTCGAATTTTCGATCCCATCACAATACTATCCTTATACATTATTGTATATAAGGAAAGTAAAAATGATAATTTATTTGTTAGACTGGATATATTTTATATTAACTAACTTATAATGGCGGAATGTCGCCAACTTGGTGACTTTTTGGAATGTTATCAAATTAACGAAAATCTCGCCAAATGGATTAAAATGACGCTAAATCAATGAAAATGACGACTAATTGTTGAAAACTCAATATCTTGGAAAGAATATACGTATTTACTATAAGAATAACATTGTTTTAACTGTAAAAGTAATAAATTCATTGCATTATATAAGGAAAGTCATGTGTTGCCCACATCAGATTTGTTTGCTGTTTGGGTTGGTTTGATGCATCTCCTAATGTTTATCAAATTAATTATTTCTACGGTTTGCACAATTAATGAAACTACGACACCCTCGACTTCTACGCTAGCTATTGCAAATACGAGAAATTTAGTTATTTCCCCAATTCAATAAAGCTTCTTTTTCAACATTTTACAACATAGTTGAAAAGTGTTTATGACTTTGTTCATCCTGTCTGTATGTCTATCAGTTCGCTCGATAACTGCCGTAAAAACGACTTTATCAAAATGAAATTTTAGTACGTTGCTTAGACAGACTATGAGACATATGGGAATGTTTTCCGAATAATACCAAAATCTAATCAGCACCAGAGTATCCCACAAATAACTTTTCTACCAAATTTTGTGAAATTTGGTCAATTAGTATTTTATCTAGAGTGGATACATGACATACTTGCTGAACATTTCGTAAAAAAAGGCAGGTTGTTCTTTTCTGATTAATACCAAAATCTTATCAGCACCAGAGTATCCCACAAGAAACTTATTTACCAAATTTTGTGAAATTGAGTGGATACATGAAATTTTAACGGGCCATTTCGCAAAAAAAGCAGGTTCTGTTTTTACAAATCATACCAAGAAGTAATCAGCACCAGGGTCAGACCCAAGTAACTTACTTAACTACCAAATTTTATGAAATTCGTTCCATAAGTTTTTGAGTTAGAGTGGATACATACATTGCACAGACAGACAGACACACAGACAGACAGACACACACACAGACGTCATGCTAAAATTTGTTTTTTCGTATTCTAGAGGTCTCGAAACGTGTGGATCCGTCGAAAACTCGAGTTGCCATTTTCGGCATGATTACAATACTTTCCCTATACATTACCATGTATTGCAAGGAAATTAAAAAATCTGATGTGGGCATCACATGACTTTCCCTGCAGACTTATATTCACGTTCTCTTTATTTTATTTAAATTCATTTCACTTTTAATGCAATTTTCGTTCTTATTCGGTAACCAGACTTATTTTCAAAGGTGGCGTAGAGAAAATATGAAAAACTAAAATATCTCGAGAACGGCTAGTCCTAGTGTAATGGGATTGGCCTTATTCTTTTCGTCGTTAAAAATTACGTATTAAACGAGCATTTAATGGATATATTTGAGTATACCTAGTTCTTTAGTTTAGATTTTGACGATTTTTGCGGGCCATTTTGCAAAAAAAGGCTGGTTATTTTTTCCGAATCGTACAAAAATCTAATCAGCACCAGGGTAACCCACAAGTGACTCATCTACCGAATTTTGTGAAATTCAGTCCATTAGTTTTTCAGTTAGAGTGGATACAAGCTTTTGCGGGACATTTCGCAAAAAAAAGGCGGGTTCTTTTATCCCAAATCGTGCCCAAAACTAATCAGCACCAGACTCGCTCACAAGTGACTTACCTACCAAATTTTGTGAAATTCGGTGAATTAGTTTTTTAATTAGAGTGGATACAAAATCTGCACAGACATACAGACACACAGATAGACACACAGACACACAGACACACACACAGACGTCACGCTAAAAATAGTTTTTTCGTATTCTAGTGGTCTCTAAACGTGTAGATCCGTCGAAAACTCGAGTTGCGATTTTCGATATGATTCCAATACTTTCCCTATACATTACCATGAATTGCAGGGAAAGTAAAAAGAAAATGAGAGACAGTAAAAAAATGAGGCCACCTTCTATTTCATATTACCAGAATTTGAAAACAAACAGCATTTGCAGAAGGGGAGGAATTATCAAATCCAAAGGGGACTGTCATTTCCGGGTTTGATTTGAGGGATGGTTTACGGAAATGAGGGGTGATAAGGATACGAGAGAAGGAATTTGGGGTCTTTGTTGATTCTTAAGGCGGTTGGTAAATATAATCGAGGCCATATATTTTATATTTTGACAATACTTCAGAAAATATTTATCTGCATTAAGTCATGATTCTGATAAATGAAATTCATTCCATATAACCTGGAAAATGCAATAATATACAATACAGGGTGTCCTAAAACGATTGAAACGCGCTGTAATTTTTTACCTGTTGGAGATAATTGGGCAACGTAAATTGCAAAAATGTTGAAAGTAAGGAAGGAAATAAGACTACATTAATGAAATAGTCCTCCCAGTCATTTTCAAAAAGGTACACTTTTTAAAATTTTATACGACCCCTCTATAAAAATTTGGTCAATCAGATAATTTTTATTTTTAATGCAACAAGATATGATTAAAAAACCCAGCATATCTGTGTCTTTAAAATCAACTGAATTATTATAAAGGAAAAAATATGATTTATGCCAGTTTTCCGCACCATGTGAAAGGCTGTTTCATCAGTGAAAATAGGGATCATAAACAAATTGAGGATGGAAATTGTTGAGATCAAAAATACGTTAATATGTTTCAAGATTTTTTATCACAAATGCATCTAAATAACGCATTACACAGACAGAGATCATATAAAGCAGAGCTACTCACTATGCGGTTGGATATCCTATTTATTATCATTCAGTTTTATCTTTTTTGGTGTTAAATCATTTTTTATGGAATTCAGTTTGCATAATTGCTCAAAATCAAAAGTAATAAATACAGATTATTCTTTTATAATGTGTTTAATTGTTGAATAATATATATATATATATATATATATATATATATATATATATATATATATTTGAAATATGTAATAATTACAATTATGTAAAAATAAAAAAAATAAAAATACAATTCAAGTTATATTAACATCTCCATAGAAGCAAATTCTCGGCCATAATGCCGATAAGAGAAAAGAACAGCACCGTCCCAAATTCGATGATTAATCAGAATTAAATTCATCTTCAGGTCTGAGTATTTAATTCTAATTAACCCAAACAAATGCCTGTTTCAGATTAAGCAATAGTACATTACTATAAATGCTTAAATTCAGACTACAGGCAACAAAAAATGAAAATAGGATACATTAAGAAAATTTGTATTACCATGCGGCATGAACCCTTCTTCTTCCACCACGTGTATACACGATCAACCTCAACAGCTTAATCTAGAAGCACCGGAATGAACAAGTCGAAATTCTACCAGGGAGGCAGTACGAACGTTCACGGTAATACTCCCAGACCCGTCCAGTGAGTCTAAGCTGGAGACTGGACAAGCAATTCAGAATATAACTTCCCAAATATGCAATCCTGAATATGAATATGAATCAAAGATGAAAATTCTTACTAAACAAGTAATTCATAGGAAAACTGGATAAACGAGAATGCCACTATACACCATTATAAGGTCGCTCAAATCGTAGTTTCAATACTGGCAAAAGTTACATTTTTTTGCGAAAATAAAATTCAAAACATTAATGTTAATGCATCTTATATTCCGATTTTTCTATTTTTCTAATGTTTTTGACTTAGTTTATTATTTTTCACTTTTATTTATTTATATAATTAATAAATAATTATATATAATTTATTTATTTATTTATTTATTTTTTAACTGTATGTTAGTCACTATAATTGGGAATGTTTTCTACGATGTTATCGAGTGAAATTTGATACACTGAGTTGATAATTTTAATAACAAACTTGGGGGGATATGCATTATTAGTCGCTGTACTCAATAATTCCATAAAGTGCGCTAATTTATAATATTCATCTCAAATTTTATTGATTCTAAGAGCCTGGTTTATAATAATATTTCTAAATACAGATATATGCAAACAAGAGTCAAAATGTTGAATCTTTGATGTATTAAATTTAAAATCCTGTCTTTTATCATACAAGTTTATAACCATATTACAATTTTGTAAATTTAAATTTAAATCTAAAAAGTTTGCAACATTTGTGTCATTATTACTTGCACTTAATTGTAAATTTTTTGGATTAAAAGTTTAATACTATAGGGATATTATTATTTGGGGATACACATAAAATGTCATCTAAATATCTAAACATGCGCATATTATGCAAGCTTGGATTAATGTTTTTTTCATAGAAGAATAAATACAGATTAGCTAACAATGATGAGGCACACCCCCCTTGTGGGATACCAACCTGTTGTTTAAAAAAAAGTACCACCATGTTGAATATAATTCTCATAAAGAGTGAAGTTAAGTAATTTTTTTGAAAAGAAAATTTGATTATTTTAGGTTGATATTATATTTTTCAAAAATTCCTAAAATAATTCTATACAGATCATCTATATTAATATTATTAAACAAATCTTTGAAATCAAAGGTGAATCAAAATACTATGAATATTAGTAGGAGTTTTCAATTTCTTAACTAATTCAAAACTGTTTTTTACAATATGACAATTATTTGAGCTTTCATCTGACAAGTATACTTCATGTAATATCTTTAATAATAATTTTCCAGCATTAGTAATGTAAGAATTATGCCTACTGGTAATGGTTCGAAAAGCAACAGAGGATTTATGAAACTTAGGTACTAAAACAATATATGGAATGTTATTACAACTATTTTTGAGATGGATTTGCTTATATTTGGCTGATATTCTATTGTATAAGATTTTAAGTTTAGTTTTATGTAAATTATAGATTTGATTATTAAGTAAGTGTGACTGAAGGGTATTTTTATAATAATATTTACATGTAATTGAGTAGTTACCACTTGCCTTATCGACATATGTAATGACAAAATCATTTTGTATTTCTTTAATATCATTTTCGATTGAATTAAGTTTATATGAATTATTAATTTTCTGATTATATATATAATGATTTAAGTATTGCTCTATTAAGACTCTCCAGGGTTTAACGGCTTCTACACAGGGATTTGATATTTATAACTGATTTTATAGATAAATTTATTTAAGTCAAGAAATAAACCTTTACATATTAATATAAATAAACCTTTACATATTATATATATACGACATATATATATATATATATATATATATATATATCAAATTTCTTATTTATGAGATTGATTAACTGTTTTAAATTTCTATGTGTAAAGTTGTGATATGTCCCCAAATTCACATTTCTAATTTGATATATGTTCCCCATTCACAATGTTCAATTTTCAATTAAATATAACTAGCTCAATTTTAAAGATACAGATATGCGGGTGTTTTTAATGATCATGTTGCATTAAAAATACACATTTTCTGGTTGGCCAAATTTGTCTAAGGGGGGTCGTATAAAATTTAAAAAGTGTTACTTTTTGAAAATGAATGGGAGGACTATTTCATTAACCTAGTCTTATTACATACCTTACTTTCAACATGTTTGCAATTCACATTGCCCACTTATCTCCAACAGATAAAAAATTAAAGCGGTCTTCAATCTTTTTGGGGCATCCTGTTTATTTATGAAAGAGACCTGATATAGTGGCAAGTGGTCTGCACACATAGTTTTCGATGGAACTATTAAATATTTTATACTCTTTTGCATACTTATTTCGTACTGTCATACGAATTTCCAAAGATACCGGTAGTGAAATTCCTTAATGATCTTCTCTATCCTTACTCCCACCAAAATGAAATGCTGAATTCATACATCATCATCTAAGTTCTATTTATAGTCGATTCTGAGAGATGTTTCAAGAAAAATGTAAATTTTGTACCAGAATTGAGAGAAACTAGAAGTGGAAATCCTTTATAAAAACTCTTATCACTCTGAAAATTGATGCTGAATCTATAGTAGTAATTATCTGAGCTCTCTATAGCCAATTCTGAGGATGTTTCAAGGAAATGGTTTTAATCGGAAGTGGAAATCTTTAATAATACCTCTACTTCCTCTGGAAATTGATGCTGAATCCATATCAATAATCATATAAGCTCTATTTATAGTCAAGCCTGAGAAAGATGCGTTTAAAGAGAGAGAGAGAGAGAGAGAGAGAGAGAGAGATACATTGTTGAATCGAAAGTAAGAAAGTACCTGAATTGAAAATTCTTAATAAAACGTACTATCCTTTCTAGAAATTGATGCTGAATCCGTATTAGTAATCACCTAAGATCTATCTATAGCCAATTCATCCTCAGAAAGAGATGTTTCATGGAATAGTTTTAAACAGGAAGTGGGAAAATACCATATGATGAAAATCTGAAAAGTGGATATCGATGCTATATAAAACGCTTAAAAATATTTTTCATTTTCGATGTCTTTAAATTTTCATTATGCTTTAACAATGTAGTTTCAAATTCAAACTTTATTCACCTTTGATAGATTAAATATTTTTATTAGTCTTGGAAATTCTGCGTTGAGTTTTAAACTCAGATGATTTTGTTAACATTTGTTTTGTACATTTATTTATAGCTTGAAAGTTCAAAGTATACCTGCCAAACGGATCAAA
The DNA here is from genome assembly GCA_951213105.1 of Amaurobius ferox. Lineage (NCBI taxonomy): Eukaryota > Metazoa > Arthropoda > Arachnida > Araneae > Amaurobiidae > Amaurobius > Amaurobius ferox. The sequence goes on from OX578154.1 coordinate 89,462,972, forward strand.
AAATTACATACAGTCATTATAATTAAGTGCTGATATTGAAATGATATTTCATAATTTCTATTTAATTTCATATCACAATAATAAGCACTGAACTAATTGCCTGATTAGGTTATTTATTGGGGTGATATATTAAAAAATCTGATGTGGGAAGCAAATGACTATTCCTACATAATTCAAGTACTTTACTATAAATATGTATGACATGTTTTTAACATTGAAAAGTACACCAATATTTGCCGCTTTTCTCGATGACAGCACATAAAATTATTTTGAAGTACAAAATTAACTTATTTCGTGCAAATCTAACTTGACAATTGAAAATACTGCTTATATCTGCTAAAAATATACACCTTTATATTAAAATGTGATAATTATTATTCATAAATTTGGCGTCATTTTTGCCATATGAGCAAAATTTTCGTCAATTGGGCACCATATTAAAAATCGTCAAGTTTATGATATGTCGCCAAATGAGTCACCCAGATAGCAAAATTTATGGCCAAGTATTTCATATTTAATGATATTTACTACTGTTCATCTTTATGTAACATTTAGATGCATTTATTTGGAAAACTTGCACAATATGGAGAAGGATTAGAGCTAGCTTTCTAAGCATTATGTCATTCGTTTTAAAATAATAAATTATGTATAGAATAATTATTTGTTTAACATTAATGAATGTTATGATTTATATGACGTTTTTTCAAAAATGTATTTGAAAATTTGGGGCTTTTAAATCGTTTGATCACGTTTAAAATGAATAGGAGTGATAATCGCACTAAATAACATTCGAAACGCTCCATTCTTTTGTGAGATATCGCTTCCATAGACTCACTAAACACACACACTCAGACATCACCTCAAAAGCAGTCTATTCGAGTCCAGGGATGCTTTAAAATTGCTCATCCATTGAAAATTTGAATTTGAATTTTCGACCTCGTTACAATTTTTTCCATACATTATACAATGTATGTAGGGAAAGTAATAGTCGCGCACTTCGATTAAAGCAATAATATTTGTTGATTTTGGTGTCATTTGATCCCTCTCGAATTAGAGACTGAAGAAAAAATATAAAAATATTTTGGGAGTGATAATCTGAAAAGATAATCAAAACACTCAAAGTCACTTTTTTAAATTATCGAGCACATCCACTTAAGCCGGAATATTGGTTTTGGCCTCATTCTATCCTTCACAGGTTTCAAGACAGAAAGACAAATTTGAATACAGGGTGCCGGCATGAAGAGTTAATAATAACAAAAAACTCAAACTACTTTGTTTTGATTATTAAGTACTTACATTCTAGCAGAGAATATCGGTCATAATCTTATTGGATCAGTATTTTACTTTTACATATGTAGATTACCAGAAAAATCTAATATTTCCATAAATTGAACTACATTGTAAACAAAAGGATATAAGCTATAAACATGAGAATAATTTAAAGCTAACACGCTAGATAGAATCTTCGACTTAGTCTCATTCGATTCGAGTCAATTTCCAAATCAACGAAGATAATCGAATGTTTTGAAAAGTTGAATTCATACACACACACACACACACACACACACACACACACACACATATATATATATATATATATATATATATATATATATATATATATATATATATATATATATATATATATATATATATATGTATACATATATATATATATATATATATATATATATATATATATATATATATATATATATATATATATATATATATATATATATATGTATACATATATATATATATATATATATATATATATATATATATGTATACATATATATATATATATATATATATATATATATATATATAATGTAGAATATGTTGTGTCAAACAGAATATAGTGTATAATATACGGCGGTGTCATATAGAATATGGAGTTGAATAAATAGTATATCTCCTGTGTGTATAAACTCCCCCTACCTTAAACTACTACTATACCTTAAACTAATATAGGATTTTATATAATAATACGTCTTGGAAAAGAACATTTTAATACCACCACCAACTAGAACAAAATACACACTGACTGCAGAAACAAAATATATCCTTCCTTATGCTATCAAGAACTTGGCCCAGGGGTTAAATAGATGCCATATATCTAAACTTGGCGAACCTATAAAGAACATTAACGATTTCTTTCCTGGCTGCATCATCTTTCTTTTCGGAGTGATCCTTCAATTCTTGAGGGGAATGTTTCCCCTTACCTGGACAATCGCCTGTCTGTCTGTCGATCGCGCATATGTCGCTCACTCCCTATTACAAACTTCACAGCTTCAGTGCAGAAAAAAATAACATATACCTCTCGATTCTTCCTCTAAATACTGTTGTTCCTAAAAATAAAGTATCAAAATATAGAGAGCTAGAATTTTCACTCGACTTTATTATATATTTATATTCCACTTAAACCAGCGAACAATTATGGCAGTTAAAGGTACCTTTGCGCATAAATATCCTGAAAATTTGTCAAAAACACTGTCTACTATATTATGAAACTTGATTTTACTAACCTGATTAACCACAATTTTACAAAGCTTATTAACAACAATTTTACTAAAATGATTATCCACAATTATGATAATCTGATTAACCACAATTTTACTGACCTGATTAACCACAAATTTACTGACCTGATTAACCACAATTTTACTGAACTGATTAACCACAATTTTACTGACCTGATTGACCACAATTTTACTGACCTGATTAACCAAAATATTTCTAATCTGATTAATTTATCGATTATTAGACACAAAGACAATTTAACAAAAAAATCTTAATATACAGTGAAATATCTTTTCACTATATACGTTTTAATGAATTTCAATGCTGGCATTTATGGTGGGGTGGCATGATAAACTATAAATTAACTTGAATGTAGATCAACTTCACTCTCTCATACCAAAATCTATTTAAAAGTAGCTTGTGATTTTTTTTATTTGAAAATTTTGCAAGAACATATTTGAAAAATCTGCATTGTTGATCCAAATGATCTAAATTACAGGCCTAATAATCCAAATGAAATATGTTACCTTTCATTTTGGAGGGCTTGACAAGAGATTATGATTGATACCGAGTTTACAATTTTACCAGAAACCTCAAGGGGGGCAACTTCCCCCCCCCCCCCCGAGGTGTCTATGGACGTCATGAACATATTAGTATATCGCGGCTAATTTTCACTACAGTGATTGAAACTGTTCGTGATCATTGAGAAACTGTTCATGATCATTGAAGTTCCGTGATCATTGAGCCATGAATAACACATTTTATGCGTAGTTATGGCAAATTTTCTGATATGCCGAACATATTAAGAGAATATAAAATTTCAAACAAATTTCTATATTTTCTGTTGGAATTACTAAAAATTATCTCTAGTGTTAGATTTTTCGTTAACACAATCGGATATAAAGTCTCTTGAAAGTATAGTAATATTTGTGGTAGTTATTGTGTACACAAGAAATTGCCACATAGAGACAGGCATCACTCCAAGAGTAGTTAAAACGCGTTCAGGGGTTCTAAAGCACATATATTAGACTTGGAATGGAAAGTTTCCATGAGAACAATACTTTATACTATGTTCTGTAGTAAGATAACGAAAATATTTATACTGTAATACTATAACATACTATAAATTAGTACCTCCTGTAATATAGACACAAACACACACACACACACACACACACACACACACATATATATATATATATATATATATATATATATATATATATATTTACATATATATATACTAGGTGGCTCAACTCCCTGTTCGGTACGCTCGCCGAGCTCGCTTCGGAGCATTTTAGTATCACCTGTTACGCAGGCGTAATGCGCCCTTTGGTGACCGTCACTTATTAACTGACATTCACCAGCTCTGGAACTGACTACTCGAGTTATTTCAATCTGGCCGGCTCACCCGACTTCCTATGTGCCCTGTGCTCACTAAAGCGTTCATCCCTACTCGATACGCTCGCCAACACCCGTGACTTGCTTAGCGAGTCGGTAGGCTTCGCCTCCTACTCAATAACTCTTGCTGAGTGCCAACTATAGTGCCACCTCATACGCAAGCGTAATTCGCAAATTAGGACAGGCGCCCGTTGAGCTTCGCCCTGTCTAGCTAGGCTCGCTAACCCCCATAACTCGCTAACGATAGCTTCGCGAGCATTTTAGTGCCACCTGCTACGCAGGCGTAATATGCCCATTAGGAATCGGTCTTTAACTGACATTCGTTTACTGACATTCACCGGCCCTGGAACTATCTTCGCGAGCTATTTCATCACGGCCGGCTCACACGACCTCCTACGTGACCTGTGTTTGCCGACGCTTTCTCCCCTTGGTCCCTACGCTTTCCAGCAACTTTGCCTCCAACTCGCTAACGCTCGCTGAGCTCGCTTCGTGAGCACTTTAGTGTCCCCTACTATGAAGATGCAAGACGCCTGTTGGGGACCGTCCATCGTTAACTAACATTCTCCAGCCCTGGAGCTCGCTTTGCGAGTTCTTTCATGCCGGCTGGTGCAGACGACCTCCTACGTGTCCTGTGGTCGCTGACGCTCGTAAAATTCTAAGATTTTCCCCTTCATTTCTTCTGTTCATCACTCGTTTTGCGAACATTTTCATGAAGCTTCAGTTCCCAGCTCACCCATCCCGAAACTCTTTTCGTAAGTTGGGAGGCCTCGTCTTCTACTCCCTGGTGCACACTGAGCCTTGCATCGCAATCTATGTCTTGTCGCCTGCTTTTAATAACGATTGCTTATTATATTACGAACAAACGGCAAAATTTCATAACTGTAGGTTTGGCCTTTTTGTTCGTAATACCGTCGCAGAATATCGTCTTAAGCTTTCAGTTTAGAGAGATTTACAACAATGAAACATATAATTGTTGTGAGATATAACAATTAAATTGTAATGTTCTTGACAACAGAGAAATGAAGTTTTCATAATGTTTTAAATATTTGCCCGTAATAAAGAACATTTCGCAAAAAAAGTGCATAAAAAATTGAATAACTCATTAGCTAAATCAAAATGTAAAAAACGGGTTCCGTCCTGCAAAAATTCAACTATACATATACATGCCACCAAAAAATCGGTTTTTGCTATTGTTAGTCTGTCCAGGACGCAAACTCGCAGCTGAAAAACTCTTCCTTCAAATTTGGCATTAAATAATTCCTAAACTAAATTTTTAATCGAAAAACGATTTATATATCAGCTTAATTCCTAAATATTTCTCCACAAATGTAATAAATTTCTTATTTTTGTATGGTATAGATTTTGCTCTACATGATAGAGAAAACTGAGAAACGCGAAATATGTCAAACAGCGGCAGCGGTAGCGGCGGCACCAACGACAGCGTCAGCGGCGGCATCAGCTACTTTTTTTAATATATATATATATGCACGCACAATTCTTGTTTTCTTTAAAGAATAAACACATTTTCTACCTTCATGTACAATTTTGAGTTAATCAAAGCTTTACTTTTCCATTTTTGTTGATTTCACCGTCCGTGTTTAACTTAACTATTATTGTTTACCGCCCCCTCATTCCCCAGCATGCAGTATAGTCTTCATAAAAGTTATCGAGAATGCGTTCCGGTGTTAAAGAAAATACCACATCCCTATACCTGAACCACTAACGACTTCTTTCCCTGCTGCTTCATCTTTCTTTTCCGGAGTGATCCTTCAAATCCTACGGGAAATGCCCACCCTCAGCTATTTTGACACCCGCCCCATCTGTCTGCCGATACCGAGCGAGCCATTCTCTAAAATATGACAGCCCAAAGATCGTATTCTCCACTTGGATTTCTCGCTCAGTTCTACTCTCCTGTTGCAATGAAATTTTCAAAAATGTGACGCTTGAACTGCATATGAGATTCCTCGCTCATTATAATGGATCTATATATTTTTTTAAATAATACTTTTGTTTGAAAATACAAATGTGCATAAAAAGTTCCTATCAATATTTAACCAATTTGATTTCTGTATTGAATATGTACTATGATCCAGTTTTATCGAACATACAGGTACTCATTTATTTGCTTAAATTCAGATTTTCGCTATGTCCGTTTTGAACAGGGAAATAAATAAATTGAGTAATATTCAGTAAGGGCATTCTCTGGAGGGCATGAATATCATACCCCCAGACAACTCTAGAATTAATGCGAAGCGAAACAGTGGGCACTAATCTACAACAATATTTACAACAGTCTACAATACAAAAATTTCTAGGAGTGTACTTAAGTACTCCAATAACTTGGTAATGGAATGTGTATGAGTGTAGAAGTAAGGTCCACTAAAGTGACCATGCTTGATTGGATAAAAGTGATTGGGACTCTTAATTTTCTATAAACAAACTTTAATTATGAAGACAGTAATAATAAGTTGGTATATTTTTTACTTATTCTACCTAGATCATAAATGATACCTTTGGTTTATCAACACCGCTCAGGTAAACACTCTACACACCTTATAGCTGAAATAAAATGCAATACATAACCATGAATGAAAGCCGCCTGTCTAAAGGTATTGAGTCAAACGTTGGGTATTAAGACTCACGTTGCATAACATGAGCACTTGTCAAGGGAGGCTGAACCATCAAGCTCAGCAAGAAAATGAATGTAATGCGAATAAGTGAGATTGAAATCGATTTCGACATCTATATTCATTTTCTGTTCACAATTTATCATGCAAGAAAATACGATTGTATTAACGGAACCTTAAACTCTATGCCAGGAGTGAACCTATCAATGCCTAACAGGACGTGCTACCACGTAAGTTAACTACAAATTTTAAGAATTTTATTCACATAAATGATATTAAGTACGAAACGCACCTTACTAAAAGCTAATTAGTATACATTTATTCAATTATTAAGCATTTAAAAGATCTCCCCAGCCAGACATTGGAAGAATATGTAGTTTATGAATTTTGTTATTGTTGCACCTTATTTACTATAAAGTAGATCTGATTTATAAAACTCTAAAATTTATGAAATGTTAAATATGAATGTCATAAAAAATGTGTTAATTCCACATATTAAAATAAAAGATTATTTTTTTCTTTATTAAGTAAATTGGTTATGGATATATGGTTTTCACAAAAAAATATATATACATATAAATAAATGTTTATTGGAGCTACTTCTGTTTTTTATTTCCCGAGTCCTTGGAATTAAATTAACAAATAATTATTCTTTACAGCTGATTTTGAAGATAAGTAAGTCTTTATTTTAAAATATAACCATTTGATGATCATTTATTGAGTAATATACCTGGCTATTTATGTTTTGAATGAATTCTATCTTAATGATTAGTCACCCTTATTGGACTATATACTCCTTTTTTTATGTATCAGGAGTTTGACGGTCAATAATCACCTGATAGTAACATAAATCACGAGGCATCTGAAGCAATACAGAAAATTTTCAAACACATCTGTTGAAACGTGGAATCCTATCATTACACCACATTTAAAGTCATTGAGCTGCAGACCAACTTATCATACTTGCAGCAAAAGTGTGTGAAGATAATGAGAGTTCTTCCTTTAAAATCAATGTGAGCAACACTTGTATTGAATGTAGCTCGACTGAGTGTGTAGCTAGACTGTAGCTAGACTAAGTCGTGTAGGGAAACTTTTGGTGGTTTAGTGTCTTTATGAAGAACATATAAACTATTAAGTACTCATAAACATACGCAACAAATCGTAAACTAGTTGTGCAACCTGAGATCGCCATGCCGATCCGGTGGTCGAGCGGTCAGAGGTATGCGTCTGATCACTGGATTGCCAGGTCGCGGGTTCGAATCCCGCCAGCGGGCATGGATGTTGTCATGTCGGGGCCAAATCAGACTTCCCCCCTTCGGGGAGCCTCTATAAAAGTGAAGCTGCAAATCTCCTCCCCTTCGCCATGGGATACCTGGGGGGGGGATCTTGTGGGCGTGATGCGTAGGCGCTCCTTCACCACGGGGGAATTACTAACGATATTGCCATTTTATGCTTTACAATTACAAAGAAGTAAAGCTTTTCTTGAAATGATTGGTCTCTGTATAAATGGCGCCTCCACACACATACACAAATTTTGCGCTCATTTATGCCAAGACTTTACAAATTAGATATTGTTCAAAAAACTGAAATAAATGTCTTTTGATGCGTAATGTTCCATAAGAAGTATAATGTTATATTGACTCAGATATCTGAAATATGAACGAAGACCCAAAAATGCTTCCCTGGAATCCTTATCACTCTCCATTTCCTCAAACCATCGCTCAAATCAAACCCTGAAATGACAGTCCTAGGAGTATTTTAGCAACACCCATCTGCGAATTATGTTTGTTTTGAAATTCTGGTAATATATGAAGAGGCGGGGAGAATGTCTCCATTCTTATTTTGTTTCCCTTCTGTTTAATTCGTATTTCTTCGTTTTTGAGAAACTTTGCAGAAAAAGGGGGATGTGAGTTCGATAAGGGGATTGAAATGGTATGTGATCCCGTGTGCTCCGTTGTGGAATGATTGATATTGCTTAAAGAGGCCTTGCTTATTTAAGAAATGCTTCGGTTGAGAAAATTGAATTGGAATGGCTTATCTAAGTTCTAAACAGGCTTGACGGAACGAGTCATTAGTATACAGTGTAAGAAAATGTATCAAAATATATACAGTATATATTAAATCTTATGAAAGCAGCTTTAGAGGAAATTTTTTTGTACAAAAATTGCATTATCTATATCCAGGGTCAAGTTACATTATTTTGACCACCTCCTACATTTAATGTCAATATTGCGTAGCTAATGAAAGAAAGCACGTGTAGTGAGATAGCTTGGTGGGTATAGAAGGTGCGCTGTAGGCATTCTTGAGAAATATCACTCATTGCTGTCATGGCTCAAGGGAGCGATTCATCAGACTTTGGAAAAAGGATGATTATCGGCATAGGGTACAAGGGTGGCAGTATTTCCGAAACAGCGCAGTTCGTGAACTGTTCGCGTGCTGCTGTGGTCAAAGTGTATCGTCAATGGAGACATGGCTCTATTTCGAATAAGCGACGTGAAAACTGCGGAGCACCAAGCGCCATTGATGGGAGAGGTGGTCGGCTTCGAAGGTTTGAGAGAGTCGATCGCTGTGCTACATTGGAGAACTCACTGGCCGAATAAACCAGAGGGCTACGAAAGTATATCTCAAAGAACATAACAGTTCCGTGAACTCTGCTGTGGATGGGATTCCGAAACAGACCGGTGATCACTACATTCATGCTAACGAAGTTGCATCGGTAGAAATGGGTTACATCTGCTCAGCAGTATCGGAATTGGGCGTCCTTTGATTGTGCAAAAGATTATCTTCAGCAATGAGTCATGTTTTCTGCTTCATCGAACAGATGGACGTTGGCGTATAATACGTGAAAGATCGGACACTTATCAGCCATTGCTGGAAGATAACGTGGCGGTGGGGGCAGCGTTATGGTCTGGGAAATGTCTCCGTGTCATTCTTTGGGTCTACTCATACCTGTGGAAAGCACTATAGACCGAATTTGTTATAAACCCATCCTTGCACACTACGTACAGCTGTGTGTGCTGATTGTCCTCCCTGGGGTGAATAAGATGCCAATCAGCGAAATTGGACTTCCGCTGTTTGGCAGAAGATTGTCATCTCCGATGAGTCACATTATTATGCTTCATCGAACGAATGGACGTTGGCGTGTAAGGCGTGAAAAATTGGACTACAAACACTCATCAACCATTGCTGGAAGAACACAAGACGATGGAGGCAGCGTTATGGCCTGGGGAATGTTTCCGTGTCATTCTTTGTGTCCGCTAATACCTGTGTTAGGCACTATGGACCAAAATCGTTTTAAATCCATCCTTGCAGATTGCGTACAGCCAGCAATGCATGCTGATTGCATCCGTTGGGATGGATGAGATCTACCAGCATGACAGTACGACGTGTCACACAGCGTGAATTATCCGAGTGTGGTTGGAAGACCACGATGAAGACTTCAAAGTACTTCTATGGCCCCCTAATTTCCTAAGCTTAAAACTCAATTGAGCATCTGTGTGACTATCTCGATCGGGGTTTTCACTCTATGGCAAGGTTTAAAGATACAGCTTGGTCCATCCCCTAGGCTAACGGTATTGGCTAGCGGAAACGCGGAACTATGACGTCAAAGTTGTCCTCAGAAGGCAATCCACCTTTCGACCCGACTTCATTTTCACTACTTCGTTGATTAAATTCAAGTTCTTCATTACTTTATTTCCGAATCTTATTACGATGGTCAAGATCAGAAAGAATATACATAATGTTCCTTTTCCCACATCTACTAGTCCTCTCTTTATTTTGCTTCAAGTTTAAAGGAATATTTAAATGAGGAACTGTGTGTGTGTGTGTGTGTGTGTGTGTGCCGCATTTTAAACGACGATATGCTCCCCTAATTCGTATTTCAAATTCTTTTCATAATATTTTTTAGAGAAATGAGTAGAATAAATCCGTGCTCTATTAGTAGAAAACGAGCCTTTTCGTTTGCACAAGTGAATCCATGTAGCCAATAAAACTTTTGATTTTGGAATCTTATGAAACCAAACATTGCACGTTTTCTCTTCGTTATGGCAAATAGCGATTTCACAACTTGGCATCACACTTCACAAATGTAACACTTTTGCCAAAAAACATGAAAAACAAGCTTGAAAATGATTTACAATTGTGGTCGCTCACGAAAGGTCCACCTGAAGGAAAGCAGAAAAATGGCCTTTTGCCACTCTGACGTCACAACTTTTCTCCCCTTTCAATCGACTGATCCCGTCTCCCCGTATGGGTTAAATTGTAGTACATATAAACCTCGGTTCTGTGGAATCTCCACCACATACCTTCCAGCAGCTGTCAGATGCAGTGCAGTCAGCACGGCTAAACATACCTGTGAATACCTTCCAGCATCTTATTGAGTCATTTTCAGCCCGATTTGAGTCTCATTCGATCCGCCTTAGCCTAAAAGTTAAGGGGAAAATCCGAACTTAAAAAAAATTTGAATTATGAACGGTGCAAAGAAATAATAATAATAATAATAAAAATATCCAAAAGGCCTTGTTTTATTATCGGGCACTTCTACTCTAAAATCTTTATTTTGGTCATCTTCGCCAAATCTCAGCTTTAAAGTGAACAAAAAATCTATTATTTTAAAAAATTGAATTAAGGGTGACAATGTGACAATGCAGACTTATTAGAAAATCTGATGTGAGCAGCACATGACTTTTCTTATATAATGCAATGTTGTTGTTGAGACCCAGACCGTCCGACCTACCAGAAAGGTGTTGTTGTTGTTGTTGAGACCCAGACCGTCCGACCTACCAGAAAGGTGTAAGGTAACCGTTTGGACGGCCGAGAAGTGCCACCCAATTTAGACCGGAACCCAGTGGGCAAGGCATCCACAGGGACCGCACCCTTCTTCCCCTACCACCGACCTCTCGGAAGGACTTACGGACCCACATGTTTAACGTGATCGTACTCCGCGTGAACACGGCGGCAGTTTTGGCAGTGGCTGGAATCGAACCCGGGCCTACCGAGTGCAACTCCAGCGCGCTAACAAATGGGCTTACCAGAAAGGTGTAAGGTAATTGTTTGGACGGCCGGGAAGTGCCACCCAATTTAGACCGGAACCCAGTGGGGGAAGCATCCACAGGGACCTTACCCTCCTTCCCCTACCACCAACCTCTCGGAAGGACTTACGGACCCACATGTTTAACGTGATCGTACTCCGCATGAACACGGCGGCAGTTGCGGCAGCGTGCGGAACCAGCGCGCAAACCACCGAGCTGCCGCACCCGAAATGTGCCAACAGCATGCGGTGTTCCCAGGTGGTCACCCACCCAAGTACTAACCGCGCCCGATGCTGCTTGACTTCGGTGATCTAACGAGAACCGGTGTTTTCAGCACGGTACGGCCGTTGGCTATATAATGCAATGTATTTGCTACTTTCACAGTAAAAACAAAATAGGTTATTCGTATAGTAGATACTTACATTTTTTCCAAGATATTGAACTTTCGTCAATTAGTCGTTATTTTCATTTCTTTAGCGTAATTTTATCCATTTGGCGAGATTTTCTTTAATCTGATAACATTAAAAATTGATAACATTCGTCAAGTTGGCAACATTCCGCCAAATTCGTCGCCAAAATCACGCCAACCGTTATGGGTGGAGAAATAATTTATTCTTATAGCAGATAAATGACGTTGAAATACAAAAGTATTACTCAAAGTATAGTTATTCATGAATGGAACGAGTAAGATCTGCGTGAATAATGTCACCAAATTTATCGCACGATATTACGTATGAAAAGTGAACATCTTTCTCAGTAGGAAATATTTTTTTTTATGTTATATAAATTTTTGATAATATTTTTGAAAAATGTGCAATATCTCGAGAACGGTACATGGAAGTGTTCTAAAATTTATGTCAATCGTTTTCTAATGAAAAATTACATAAGAGATGTCTGTTTGAATAACTTTATTAGAGGTTTTGATTTCTTGATGATTTTTTCAAAATTTCATTCGGAAATTTAGGGGGTTCTGAACTTTCGATTGTGTATAAAAACAATAGGCTTCCAGTATTCACGGATTGCAGTTTTTGTATAGAATTTGTATAAAATTGGTATATCGATTGTGTATAAGAACAATAGGCTTCCAGTATTCACGGATTGCAGTTTTTGTAACGAATTTCGTTCGAATCGATTCATTCGTTCGTCAGTTATCGTCTCCACAGACTCACTGACACAAGCACACACACACACACACACACCGACATCCTCAAAAATGTTTGATTCGTGATCAGGGATGTTTGAAACGTGCTCTCCTGTCGAAAACTCGAATTCGAATTTTCGACCCCGTTACAATACTTTCCTTATACATTATTGCATATAAGGAAATTAAAAATATCAAAACCCTTAAATCTTCCTCTCAAGTTAAATTCTCGCTTTCAGTCTCAGTGGATTTGTTTCAACTTTCAGATTAACGCAAAAATCAACATGAAAGATCAATCATGCTTAAAGCAGTGATTATGAAACACTTTCCAACTTCAATGCAATTTTATTTAAACATCTCTAAAATGCAATACATTCTACGGTAATATTTTAAAACTTCTCACAATACTACATTAATTTATTATATTTGAAAACTTTAACTTTCATCGTAAAAAATGAACTTCATTCAAATGACCGCAATGAAATATAAATTGCCTGGTTTAAACATCTCTAAAATGCGGTACACTCTTCGGTAATATTTTTAAAATTATCGTAATACTGCAATAATTTATTATATTTGAAAACTTCATCGACAACTGACATTCATTAAAATGACGTCATAGAAAACGTCTGGCTCTCTCTATAAAAGCAGCATTTCATTCATAACATTTTCCCATTCATTTCATTCACCACAGTACTGAAATAATTAATTTTATTTAAACACGTAAGACCATGGAGTTATAAGTAATTAATCACTATGCTTAAAACTTCATCGAAAAAAATCGTCCTTCTCTCTGTAAAATCAATGAATGTTTCATTGATATCAGCTATGCAGACTCCATCAGCTAAATAATTTTGAGTTAAAGAAATACAGCAATTTTTATACAACTCATCCTACATATTTTGCTGTTTACATTTTACATAAGTGAAAATTGGCTTCGTTGTAGAAATAATCAAATTTGAATGATCATTTAAACTCAAATTTATTGTAATTGCGTTGTTTCAGTATGTAGATGCACAGAATTTAAGCAAAAATAATGCGGTTTCAGGACGGATACAACACTTAATATGAATTAAAAAGAACTTTAAAAATGACGATTTGGAGACAAGATGGATGCCATATTTCATTTTGAAGTGGGTCATATTATCTTTTCATATCATGGTCACATGATCGCTGCATATAAGTGGTGTAATTATTATTTCAATTTTTATTTGAAAACTACTGAATATATTTTGCTAAAATTTTTTTATATATTTCATGGAATAATTTTCGAAGCAATATGGGGATTTTAAATCCGCTTAAAAAATGTTTAAAAAGTTAGGTCCCATAGGGTTCAATGTATTTCATTTTTTAAACCCGGGTTCAATCCAAGACTAATTGAGTGATATTATTCATTTATATTCCCATAGATCCTATACAGACCGTCTGAACAACATACTAAAATTTCACTTTGATTAAGTAATTTTTACGGCAGTTATCGTGCTAACGGACAGACAGACTGACAGATAGACAGACATACAGAATAAACAAAGTCATAAACACTTTTCAACTTTGCTGTAAAGTGTTAAAAAATTTGAAAATTTGAATTAGGTATACCGATATAAAGGTATTTTCACTCATTTGCCTCACACTTGAGCATCACATTTTTACCTGACATTTTTGTGACGTAAAAGGAACTTTTTGCTTCACAAATATATTAAAACATATATTGAAATCATTTATCTTCCAATAATTAAATCTGGTTATCAACAACTTCGATTAATTGTGTAGATATCACATTTAATGACCATTAGCCAATCAGAACGTACAAGGCTCGAGTAAAATAGCTAATTAAACTTAACGTAATTAGAGGTACATTATTAGATTTAAGACTAAATTCAGCTCAACACGCTGCTGGTTCAAGGGATGGAATCTGGACTCTTGGATCGGGTTGTACTACAAATCTGATCATTTAAGATGGTCGAATTTTTAAGAATCTCTCAGAAAGGGACTTTCCCCAAAACAGTCAACTGTGAAGAACCATACTGGCTGATATAACACTAAATTCGTTTTGGGTGACAAATGTAGTGTATCAGAGTCAATTTAGCCTGAATGATATTTTAACTAATTTTGAGGTTACAATTTTTGATCTCTTGATGAGTAGAATTTATAGTCAATGAGATTGTGCCAAGCCATATTATTCTACAGGCCATACTACTCTGTCCATGATACATAGTATTGGTAAAGCATTGGTTTCATGAAAATGTTTGATTTCATGATTTTGATGCCAATATATGTTTTACGATATAATGAACATATTTTGACTATTTTTGGAGAGATGTTCGTCTGTCTGTCTGTCTGTCTGCGGTAGATTTTTTATTTACATGATAGTGTATACAAATATTGATGCATTTTCACGAAATTTTATATCCTGCTTCATTATACCAAAAATCTAGAATTGGATATAAGTTTTCACTTTCCTTATATACATAATGAATAAGGAAAGTATTGAGACGGGGTCGAAAATTCGAATCCGAATTTTCGACGGGAGAGCACGTTTCAAACATCCCTGATCACGAATCGAACATTTTTGAGGTGATGTCTGTGTGTAAAAGTCTGTGTGTGTGTGTGTGTGTGTGTGTGTGTGTGAAAATATGTGTGTATCAGTGAGCCAGATGAGACGATATCTCACTAACGATTGAAGCGATTTGAATGACATTTGGTACAGAAATCACAATTCGTGAATACTGGAACCCTACTGTTTTTAAACACAATCGAATGTTCACCCCACACACCCCTAAATTTTCGAGTGAAATTTTGAAAAAAATCATCAAAAAATCAAAACATTTAATAAAGTTACGCAAATAGACATTTCTTATGCAACTTTTCCTTAGAAATTAGACACAAATTGTAAGACGCTAGCATTAACCGTTCTCGAGATATTGCACATTTTTCAAATAAATTTATCAAAATAGCAAATCAAATATAAAAAAAATATTAACTCTTATGAAACATGTTCACTTTTCATATGTAATATTACGCCATAAATTTGGTGATATCATTCTCGTGGATCTAACTCGTTCCATTCACGAGAAAATATACTTTAGGTAATACTTTTGTATTTGAACGCCAATAGTCATTTATCTGCTGTAAGAATACCTTATATCTCCGTCCATAACGCTTGGCGAGATTTGGGCGACACATTTGGCGGAATGTCGCCAACTTCGCGACTTTTTTAAATGCTGCCAAATTAACCGAAATCTCACCAAATGGATAAAAATGGGGCTACATCAATGAAAATGACGACTAATTGAAGAAAATTCAATATCTTGGAAAGAATATAAGTATCTACTATAAGAATAGCATCTTTTAACTGTAAAAGTAGTAAATTCATTGCATTATATAAGGAAAGTCACGTGCTACCCACATCAGATTTTTTAAATTTGAGCGGAAACTTCGAAATGTATTTGAAATTTTATATTTTTCACCGTGGCAGCATAAGACAAAATTTGACATAATCATGAATAAAAGGATTTATGACTCAATGATCACGATATCTAATCACTGTTGTGCCTATTTTCAAGCATTGTTGTGCAAAATAGCCACTACACAATATTTTGATCGTGACGTCATTATCCCTCATCGAGGGTCAAGTTATCCGCCCCCTGGTGCTTACCCTGTCAAGTATAATATCGATTGAAATATTTTTTCAAGCCGTTTAAAGTGACGGCTTACACGCTGTAATTGTAATTATTTGGAGCAAAGATATCGATTGTTAAAAATGTGTCTTGTGAAAATAAAAAAAAATATCTGATGTGTGGCAACACATGACTTTCCTTATATAATGCAATGAATTTACTACTTTTACAATAAAAAATATATTTTTCTTATAGTAGATATTTATATTATTTCCAAGATATTGAATTTTTGTCAATTAGTCGTCATTTTCATTGATTAAGTGTCAGTTTTATCCATTTGGCGATATTTTCGTTAATTTGGCAACAATTGAAAAAGTCGCCAAGTTGGTGACATTCCCCCAAATTAGGCTCAAAAATCTCGCCAAGCGTTGTGGATGGAGAAATAAGTTATTCTTATAGCAGATAAATAACTATTGGCGTTCAAATACAAAAGTATTACTCAAAGTATATTTTCTCATGAATGGAACGTGCTAGATCCAAGACAATGATGTCACCGAATTTATCGCTTGATATTACATTTAAAAAGTGAGCATGTTTCTCAACAGTTAATATATTTTTTTAATTTATGGGATTTTTTAATAAATTTATTTGAAATTGTGCAATATCTCGAGAACGGTTCATGCTAGCGTTCTAAAGTTTATGTCAATCGTTTCCTAAGGAAATATTACATAAGAAATGCCTATTGGCGTAACTTTATTAAGGGTTTTGATTTTTTGATGATTTTTTAAAATTTCTCTCGAAAATTTTGGGAGTTCTGAACATTCGATTACGTATAAAAACAATAGGCTTCCAGTATACACGGATTGTGATTTGTGTACCAAATTTCATTCGAATCGCTCTATTTGTTCGTGAGATATCGTCTCCACAGACTCACTGACACACACACACACACAAACACATACTTTCACACACACACACATACTTTCACACACACACACACATACTTTCACACACAGACATCACCTCAAAAATGATCGTGATCCACATACTCACTGACACACACACACACACACACACACACATACACACACACACACACACACACACACACACACACACACACACACACACACACACAGAGAGAGAGACAGAGACACCACCTCAAAAATGTTCGATTCGTGATCAGGGATGCTTGAAACGTGCTCTCCCGTCGAAAACTCGAATTCGAATTTTCGACCCCATCACAATACTTTCCTTATACATTATGTATATAAGGAAAGTAAAAAAGAAAAGCTACTGAAAATGGATTTCGGTATAAGAAAGTCGAGATGAGTTACACTCCAGTTGATTTTAGAACATTTTTGAGGCTAAATGATACATTTCATTAAAATTTCGAATGATTCCATTTAAAACTCTGTTGTTTCTCAACTACCACTTTGCCCCAAGAGAAAATTTTTATTAATTGTTTTCCTTCTTACTATCAACTTCCAAAACTTCCGCATCATTTTTCTATTAACCACAGATCAATGAAATTCCCTATCCATTCCAGCACAGCCCATTAAAGTAATTATACACTTACCTCTCCCACAAATCTTTTCAAAACTTCGTTTCCACTTTCTTTCCAGAACCGAACAACAATAATAACCTTTAAGGAGTTGCGGATCATTTTTCACTACCGTATCGAAAAGGGTGCGGGGGGCACATGGGGGGCAAGTGGGGGGCACTAGAAAAGATTGACTGATTTCCTTTTGCCATTAGAGGTGAAAGATCGGTGTTTCGAACTCGACATCTGATTTGACGCGTTAAGTGTGCTAGACGCAGGTTGAGTAGCTACCGTAGTATGGTCACAGACCAGCGACCGCGGCACCAGTACTATTCAGGCAACATCACATTTCCATTACCTGGAAGGATTATTAGATTTGGAGGGGGACCAGGGGCAAATTGAATAAATAGAGAAATCCCCGAAAAAGGACTGTGCGCGGGGCTTTGAAGAAGATGTAAGGATTTAATGCAGTTAGTGCAAAGTTGATACGAAATGGGGTTCGACCTCAGGTCAGTTTCCATGATGGGGTGTATAGAGATATAAAACATGTTGGAAAAATAATATTTCAAATAGGATTCATTGAATTCAAAGCTGCGCCTTGGAATATATATGTTTCTATCTGTTTTCCTATCAATATAAGCGATGAATTTAAAATGTGGATGCTTTTATTTTTCTCCTACACTATTCTTATCAACTTCACACAGATTCTGTACCTCTGTTCACTATTTTCCACGGATTTGTTATCGGCTCCCAGAGCGCGTAGTAAGCGCGCAATACACAATTTCATGGTACAGAAAAATTCCATTTAATCAATTTTCACGACATTACTTTACTTCGTTTACGTAGGTCACCTTTACGAGCTTGTTCTCGATTTCCATATCATGTAAGAACTGAAACTGGGCACACAGCTTCATCCCGTAGAACATTTTCATCTAAAATTGTCGCGTCATTACCTTACGCCATTACATCATTTATGTACATCACTTTTCACGGAGTCGTTCTTGGCTTTCATAGCAGGCGAAAAGTTGAAAATGGGTTTACAGTTATATATATATATATATATATATATATATATATATATATATATATATATATATATATATATATATATATATATATATATATATATATATATATATATATATATACATATATATATATATATACAGGGTCTTTCAGAAAGGACTCCCTCACTTTGAAATGACATAGCTGCGAAACAGTGAGAGGCTAAAAGCTAAAACAAGTGGTATGTTGGATAGACAGGTCTGGAATTTTAAATACACCGGTTTGCAAAATCAGTTACAAGATTGGCTAACAGAGGGCGCTGTAGTCTCAGTGCAATGTGTTTTAAATAGTGGGTGAGATTGTTTTTCATAAACAGGGGTCAAATCACATTACAATAGATTCGATATGGCCACCGTGTGTAGCAGTAGCATGAACCAAGCGATGGATTAAGTTTGAAGCCACCTTTTGCAATGTCTCTACTGAAATGGATGCACATGCCTCACAGATGAAGTGTTCAAGCTGTTCCAACGTTTCAGGATCCTTTATGTAAACAGTGTCCTTCAAATGGCTCCGAAGAAAGAAGTAGCATTGCTTGAGATCCGGGGAGTATGGAGACTGAGCGTTTTGTACTTCTGAGAAATATTTAAAGCTCACTGTACTTGCAGCGCCCTCTGTTAGCCAATTTTGTAGCTAATTTTCAAACCGGTGTATTTAAAATTCCAGACATGTCTATCCAACATATCACTTGTTTCATCTTTCTGTCTATCACTGTTTCGCTGTTATGGCATTTCAAAGTTAGGGAGTCCTTTCTGAAAGACCCTGCATATATATATAATAAAAATTTAGTGTGAATATCCAATGATAGAATAGAAATAAGTTGTAACTCATTAAACCCTAACTTAAAAAATACCAAAAACATAAAAAAAAGAATAAAATAGAGAATTATCAATCAAGAGGAGAATATAATGCATATATGCAGTCAACAAGCTAAATATATGCAACAAATATCAATGATGAGAATTCGAAGATTGAAAAACATAAAATGACCAAGCATTAAAGCTATGCACGTGGATAAGCATTAGGCTAAAAATATTGTATATTCTGAACACATCCTTTTTAAAGTCCAATTAACTATTCAAAATGAACAGAGATAGCAGTGTTTATAGATATTAAGAGTAGAGATTATAGATATTAAAAATTGCATATTTATCATATATTGCATATTATATTACATATTGCAATTTTTTTATAAGCAAAATGATTTCGCGGTACAGACCATGTCCCTTGCCAGCTAGGGCTTGAAGGGTTTGGACGCACGGCCGAGAAAGAGCGATCTCCAACACAAACTCGGTCAACGGGCCACCCCGCCCTGCCGGACAGAGAAAACAGCCGACTCCATCACGCAGCGAGCGAACCACCCGGGAAACCATGGGGACAACGGTCCAACGCTCAGCCGAGCGAGGCCAGACGTCGCTAGTCCCGGAGAAGAACGCTGACGGAGACGATTGAAACCCCCACCAGTAGACCAGGGACCCCCTTGCAAAGGGACCAACCAGGCAACACGCTCCACCGACCGAGCGGTGACGCCACCATCCACAGAATATTTATTTTCTCGTGAAAGATTATGTCGTGAAAGATTTATAGATGACAATGTTTCGTGAGATGAAACCGTGTGCCGAGTTTCAGCTCTCTTCGTCTTCTGGAGGCAGAGAATGATCTTCTAAGAGAAGACTTGCGCAAATGAAGTGACGATGCAACATAATGACGTCAAAATTCGATAGATGGAAATTCTAGACGACTTGAAACTGTCTAACTGGTCGCTAAGTTTCAGCTATCTACGTGCTCTGGCATCCGAGAACGATCCCGTAAAAGATGATGCATTTAATTGACGTAACAACGTAACGTAATACCGTGAACGTTTTATAGATGAGGATGGTTCACGAGATGAAACTGTGTGCCGAGTTTTATTTCTCTCCGTCCTTGGAGAGCAAAGAACGATCCCGTAATAGAAGAGTGCTTAAATAACGTGATAAAGTGACGTAATGACTTAATAATTTGGTAGAAGAAACTGTTCTTCCCTATGAACTCGGACTGTCCGACCTACTGGAAGGTATAAGGCATCTCATTGGATGGCCGGAAAGTGCCAACCAATTTTGACAGGAACGCAGGGGGGCTACATCTACAGGAACCGTACCCTCCTTCCCCTATCATCAACCTCTGGGAAATACTTACAGACCTACATATTTAACGTACCCGTACTCCGCGTGAACACGGGACCAGTTTGGATAGAGACGGGAATGGAACTCAGGTCGTCCGAGTGCAATTCCCTCGCGCTAACCACTGGGCTGTCCCATCCCTGATAGAGGAAGCTGTCGAGTTTGAACTGGTGATGAAACTGACAAGATGATAGTTGAAGCTGCAGATGAAACCGCCGATGAAACATAATGGATGGAACTGCTGAGATGTGCGAAGTTTCAGTTCCATGTATTTTAGCAGCCGAAAACGAGTCCGTAAAATATAACGTACGTAAATGACGTAAGAGTGTAAAATACTTTACGTACGACTCGTTAGAACCAGAAGGGCATTTCATCTGACAACACTGAAAAGGCAAAGACAATATCATCTTAAATGTTGTACCGACGTAATGCAGTAGCGTGAAAACGTTTATATACATAAAATAATTTCAGGAGTGGAAATTATGTGATGAAAAAATGCTGGTGGAATTGAAGTGAAGAAGTCCAAGTGAAGTTGAAAAGAATAGTGTAGGTGAAAATAAGCCTAATTTCCTAGTTCATTTCAAAACATGCACTGTCTATTGCTACTCAAATATCCAATCTATATATGATGCATCAGTTTTAAATACAAGCGTCGTATAATTGTTGGATCTGCAATCTCGTATATCCAGAGGTTGTCCAACTCTACAAATCCACAGCACGATTTATTACATTTTTCATCAACTGTCACAAACTGCCTCCTGGATATTGACCACTGTCTGCAACACAGCAGTCCAAGCTGTTGTCCTTACTTAGTTTATTTCCATATGGGAAATCGGGAGTTCAGCCCTTCAAGTTTAATATCCATTAGTCCAGTCAGTCCATAAGTTCCGGCTGCACCGTCTCAAACCTGGACATGCTTCATCAAACTCGCCCCCCCCCCCCTATACAGCACTGATGCAGTGCATTAATTATCCACCCTGCCTTCCCAGGCTCAATTATCTGGCAATATTTTGTGTGCTATGTCACATTATCTGAGGAGTAAATTAATTAATTTCGCAACTAGGGTTGAGTTGTCGATACGGATTATGTAAAATCGGTCTGTTACCGGAGTTGGAAGCTGAAGTTTTAATGCTAATTCGTCAAGGCACTTGCAGTTTTCAGATAACTGTAGGTAATTGATCAGTTGATTTTATTAATCCAGCTTTAGAGACTTCTGGTGTTTGTTCAATTGGGGAAAATGCGTAGTCTAATTTAGATCATATCTATATTCCGTTTAGCAAAGTTAATTAGAATATGAACTTACTTTCACGGTGCATATTCCATTGATAACTTAATTTTGCATGTAATTAAGTTTTGTAAATGCGTATATAAAAGAATGTTGAAAATTACACACATTATTAATGCATTCTATAACTACATACAATATTGCATACATTTTATTAACGCATTAGTAAGTTTGTATATAAATATTTATGTTCACTGAAATACCAAGACAATTAAAGATAAAGTTGTTAATTGTTAAAATTATTTTGATATTTTATATCACATACCCCCCTCCCCCCTGATCCATTTTTATTATTTAATTCATTGTCATGCAGAGCTTCATTTAAAAATTTTCTACAAATTTCTCTGTTCAATTACGGTGATAAAATGTGATTTTACATATTAAAGTAATATATCTGAGTGGGTCACTAATATGTCTCTGCGAGCTGTAGTGGGAAATTTAAAGGTTGTACGGCTATGATATTTGGTATACAGCTATTTCAAGACCCAGTAAGGTGCACATCTGCGATATTTTTTCTACATTCGAATTCTTTTTTCGGTTTGATTTTTGTTTTAACGTGATTTAACACAAGAGATTTTCACACAATTCGGTTCCTTAAAGACAAAAAATATTATTACAATGCAGTCAAACTTCCTATAACGCGATTAATTCGTACCGAGGTTATATGGAAACCAAGTTATAGGAAACTCAAATTAGTGCAAATCACATTAATTCGTATCGTGCTATATGGAAACCGCATACAGTATTATACGGAAACTGCGTTATAAGAAACTCAGAATTAGTACAAAACAGAAAATTCGTACTGCGTTCTATGGAAACCGCAATGCTGCATATTTCTGCATTTACAGTGAATTTCCCTGATAACTGAAATTGAAATATGGTGATGTACGTGAATAGGGGAAATCTCCATTACTTTCAATCACAAACGTGTAATAGAAAAATCCATTCTATAGGGCGACTGTTTAACCTAATTAAGTTGTACTATAGAGGAACTGTGTTATAAGACTGCAGCGTTATATGGAAACTGCGTTTTATGAGTATCGTGTTATGGGAGGGCTGTCGTAATTTTTGCTCCGCGTTATATGGAAACCGCGTTATGATAGTACCGCGTTATACGATGGTTGACTGTATTTCTATTTTGACATTATCGGAAGGACTGAATAATGTTCTTTGCAACGATATTTTAAACGCATTTGTAGGACAATTTTTTTGTATGTATTTATTTTTTTAAAAATATATGGAAATTTGCATTTTTTGGTGAGGTGTTACTTCTTTTACCGCACCCAAAAAACTAAGATTAATACAATTCTACAGTTTAAGAGAAAGTAGGGTGTATATCTTCGCATTCTAAAAATTTTCATAAGTAATGAATATTTTGTCAGTTTCGGAAGCGAACGTACTAGTAAAATGTTCGATATTCCCCAATGAAATTCTGTACATTTTTCGACCTGCCCACTGCGCATGTCCATCCGACAACGGAATGCATGCCACGTTTGCAGAAGCGGAAATTCTTTCTGATGATCTTTTATTTTATTTATTTAGCTTTAAACGTTTGTGGAGCAAAGCTCTATGCGCTTTAATTGAGAATTTTGCATTTTGCGCTGAGTTGGACTGAAACTAGTTTTTCGATATGGAAACTGAGTGGTATTATTTCAGTAGTATCCGGGAAAAGCAGGGTATTTAGTTCTAATATGTAATATGTACTCAATTAACTGGCTAGGTGATTAAGGTATATACCAAAATTATAGAGCACTTGTACTGTTGCAATAACTTGATTTTGGTGTCATTCGATTCCTCTTAACATTGAGACCAAGAGAAAAGTATAACATTTCGGAAATTCGAGTTTGAGGTGACTGTATGAAGAGATAATCATATATTTTAAGGTTTAAAAAAATTATAGAATTAAATCATTTTAAAATTATCGAATTTCAATGCTCGATAAGAATTGAATTTTTATCGAATTACTTTGCTCGAATAATAGAAATATCGAATTTATATGCTCCAATAATAGAAATATCGAATTTCTATGTTAGAATAATAGAAATATCGAATTTCTATGCTCGAATAACAGAAATATCGAATTTCTATATCGAATTTCTATATCGAATTTATATGCTCTAGGCTGAACCTCGGTTTTGCTCTCATTTCATTCGTCACATCTTTGAAATCAAAGGAAAAATCGAATATTATAAAAAGAGATAATTAAAAATTTTTAAACCCATTTAGGTTTATTATCGAGCATTTTCACTCCAGTAGAGATGCGGCTTTTCCGGAAAATTTAGAAATTATTCTCTATATTACATTTCAGTTGGAACAATATGTTCAGTGACTTTTAAAAGCATTTTTTCACATATTACAGCTACACTCAAACATAGTATGTAACAAGAAAGATAAATCATGCTTAAAGCATTGATTATGAAACACTTTCCAACTTCAATGCAATTTCATTTAAAAAAATCTAAAATGTAATACATTCCTCGGTAATATTTTAAAACTTATCACAGTACTACATTAATTTATTATATATGAAAACTTAAACCTTCATTGAAAAAAATGCTCTTCATTCAAATGACGGCATGGAAATATAAATTACCTGGTTTAAATATCTCTAAAATGCGATACATTCCATGCTAATATTTTTAAAACTATCATAATACTACGATAATTTATTATATTTGAAAACTTCATCGAAAACAACTGAAATTCATTCAAATGACGTCAAAGAAAAAATAACACGCCTGGATCTCTCTATAGAAACAGGATTTCATTCATAACTTGATTCCCATTTCCTTGAACTCCCATTCATGTCATTCATCACAATACTATAATAATTTATTTTATTTAAACATTTTGTTTAAGACCATGGAGCTACAGAAAATTAAACTCTATGCTTGAAACTTCATCGAAAAAAATCGTACTTCTCTTTATTAAATCAATTTATATTTCATTCATATCAGCCATGCAGACTCCATGGACTAAATTATTTTGCGTTAAAGAAATAAAGCAATTCTAATACAACTCATTCTACATATTTTGCTGTTTACATTTTACATAGGTGAAAAATAGGCTTCGATGTAGAAATAATCAAATTTGGATGAGCATTTAAACTCAAATTTATTGTATTTGCGTTGTTTCAGTATGTAGATGCACAGAATTTAAGCAAAAATAAAGTAGTTTCAGGACGGATACAGCACTCAATATGAATTAAAAAGAACTTAAATAATCACGATTTTGAAACAAGATGGATGCCATATATCATTTTGAAGTGGGTCATGTGATCGTTTCATATCATGGTCACGTGATCGCTTTATATAAGATGTGTAATTATTATTTTAATTTTTATTTTAAAAACCACTGAATATATTTTGCTGAATTTTTGTATATATTTTATAGAAAAATTTGAACATTACCTAAAATTTTCGAAGCAATTTGTGAATTTTAAATTGGCTTAAAAATTGTTTGAAGAATTAGGTCCCATAGGGTTCAATGTATTTCATTTTTTCAACCCGGGTTCAATCCAAAACTAATTGGGTGATATTATTCATTTATATGCCCATAGGTCCATATAAGTATTTAACTGGTAGTAGGTATTTAACAAGTATGTAACTGATATATTTGAGCATACATAGTTTTTTATTTCAGATTTTAACGATTTTTGAAGATCATTTTAAAAAAAAAAGGGACGTTAATTTTTTTCCGAATCGTACCAAATTCTAATTAGCACCATGGTAATCTAAAAGTGATTTATCTACTAAATTTTGTAAAATTTAATTTAATTTTTTTAGTGTTAGAGATTTGAAGACCCCCAAACCGTGCGACTCACATAGTGGGTTTAGAGTAGCTAGCTGCACGGCCGGGAAAGGATACCTCCTACACTCAGGAGGCACCCAAGGTCTACCATCCCGCCAAACGAACATTTATATAGGTCTATAATGATAACAATTGATGAAAAATATTGTGGTTAAGCAGACAGTTTTATATTATATTTGAACTTGACAAGTACGTCCATTTTTCAAAAATAGGAAAAGGGTCATTGCGAATATAGATAAAAAGATCATTGAAAAATGAAATTTAGTATCGGAGGTCTGAAGACCCCAGACCTTGCGACTCACATATTGGGTTTAGAGTAGCTATCTGCATGGCCGGGAAAGGATACCTCCTGCATTCAGGAGGCACCCAAGGTCTACCATCCCACCAAACGAACTTTTACTTAGGTCTAAAAATATTACAATTTATAATAAATACATGATTAAACAGACAGTTTTACATTATATTTGAACTTGACAAGTACGTCCATTTTACAAAAATGGGAAAATGGTTATTGCGAATATAGGTAAAAAGATCATTGAAAACTAATATTTAGAGTGAGGTATAATAACATAATAAAATATAGATTAAAATGAAAGAAAATAATAAAATTTTTAAAGTAAAATTTAGAAAATATATAAAAGGAAAATATATGGAAAGGAAAAAAAAATTGGCGTATGAAAACAAAAACAGAAATTTAGAATAAAATTTAGAAAAGAAAAATAAGAAAAAATACAAATAAAAAGTGTCAAAAGAAAAAAAAAAGATCCAAAAAATAAGAACAGTTAACATAGCTTTTTTTTTTTTTTTTTTTTTAAAGAAAAAAAAATAGAGGGAACACATTAAGTTCATATCTATATAAATAAAAATGAAAATCTGTCTGTCTGTCTGTCTGTCTGTCTCTCTGTCTGTCTGTCTGTCTGTCTGTTTGTCACGCCATCACGGGAGAACGGCTAAACCGAATTTGATGAAATTTTGTGGGTAGCCCAGAAATAGCCCCACTTAAAATTATATCCGTGTTTTGAGTTTCTACGACCAGTGGTTCTCGAGATATTAGTAAAAAACGAAATTTTCGATTGTCTCATCATCACGGAAAAACGGCTGAACCGAATTTAATGAAATTTGGTGAATAGCCTTAAAATATCCCCCCATAAATTTTGTCCAAGTTTTGAGTTTCTAAGACCTGGGGTTGTCGAGATATTAATGAAAAACGGAACTTTTTCCTAGGAGTTCTACTCCCTAACTCCGTGGTTTATCCAAACGAAAAGCTTGAAAATCGTTTGAAAGTGAATTAAAATTTAATCTCTGAGTTTGATGGGAGATTTTTTGCGTTAATTAGTCACTTTCTGAAAACATGAATTGTTTGAAACATGATTTAAAGGGGAAATCTATCTCCATGGTTCATGGTTTATTTAAAACAAGCTTTTACGGAACAATGAGAAGTGTAGAGAAATCAAAATCGTTATTTAATTTCGCAGTTTATGTTATAAGACATGACATATTTAACATGTTATAAGATTCTATCTTATATCATGTTACTCAGAAACGCAATTAAATTAAATCTGTCTGTTAATTTTAATAATTATTTTTTCGATTTGAATAATAAATAAATGGATATAAAAATATATTTTAGAAAAGAACGATTTGATTTTTCTTATAGCATTTTTGACTGGATAATATCAATTACGGTCTTCAGGTTTAAAAATTATTATTATTTATATTTTCGGGGATTATTGATTCAAGGATTATTGATATTTTCAAGTTATTATGCAATTATTTTATTATGACAAAAATTGTTTAAACTCATATATTGTATGTTGTACGAATCTTCTACAAATACACGTGTATATCTTTTAATCTACGAGAATATAAGTAGTACAGGTATATTGACATATGTTTTGATATATATTGGCATATATTGGAATCAATTACGACCTTCTGGTATAAAGAGTACGGATATTATTGATGTTTTCAATTTATTACGTAATCTCTTTTATTTTGGCAAATATTTTTGAGACGCATATTGCAATACGGGTAATCTTCTACTAACACATTGGCATATTTTCTGATCTGCGACAATATAATTAGTACGGGGTTGCATATATTCATTCAATTCCTATTTTTTCTTCTGTAAATTTGCTTACAAAAGGGGGCAGGATGTTTTATTCTTCAGATCTGATCGTGAAGATAATTTTGCATAGTGAGAACATATATTCTTAAACTTCTCTTTAGGAGCAATAAATTTAATATTTTAACAGAATTTGCACATGATTGCGAACTATAAGTTTCTTTAAATTATACACTCCGTACGAATAACGGGTGTGCTGTTAGTGGTTAATAAATTTTAACATTTTAGGAGGATATATCATGTTGCTCGGCATCGCAATTAAATTAAATGTGTTTGTTAATGTTTTTATTATTTTTTTTCGATTTAAATAATAAATAAATGTATAAATGGATATAAAAGTATATCTTATGAATGGACGGTTTGATTTTTCTTTTAATTATATTAATTGCTGACTGCGTACATCAATTTCATTTATTTTGGCAAAGAGTTTTCAAGCTTATATCGTATTTAGCTACTAAACTCATATATTGTGTTTAGCCAATAAATTCATATAGCCGATTGTTGAAACAGAAAAAGAGTAGAGCGGGTATATCTTCTAATACAATTGTAGTGTTTTCATTTAGTATATTGAAACGGGATAAGAATGTTTCATTCAGATCTGCAAATTCAAAGCTACGAATTTGGAGGGATATCGCTAATTTGACAACTTTTCTTAAACTTTGCCAAATTGGCGGAAATGTCGCCAAATTGATGTAAACGACACACAAACAGCTGCCATGAACCTTCGGGTTGGTCGTGTGGCTTGGGTCTGCTACATATCAATGAAATTTTTTTTTGTTTTGTTAGAAGAGAGTACTGAAATGATGTTTGGTTAGCATTTATCTGTCAGACCAACCATCCTACTTAGTAATACATTTAGCGAATTTTTAAAATGTCACCAAATTGATAAAAATGTTTTCAAATTTATAAAAATATCTTGAAATTGATAAAATTGCGCTACATAAATGATATTAATTGTTTTTTGTTAGGGGATAGTATTGTGATGATATTTCGTCAATTTGTCGCAAAGTGGAACTGTCAGTTCTACAGTCCCACTTGGCGATAAATTTGGCGATTTTTTAAAATGTCGCTAATTTGACGAAACTGTCGCCAAATGTTCCATAGAAATATAACTATTTAGGCGATATTTTTTCTACCAATTTATTTGAAGCAAATGATATCATGTCGCTTAGCAACGGATTTAAATCCAATGTGTTTATGCGGCAGACGATTTTTATTAAATCCTTTCCGATTTGAATAATGAAGATATGTATATAAAATAAATTTCATTGCCATTTCATTTTGGACTGGATAATATCAATTATACTCTTCAGGTTTAAACATTATTATTATTGATATTTTCCGGAATTATTGATTCAGGGATTATTGATATTTTTAAGTTATTACGCCATTGCTTTATTGCGGCAAAAATTGCTGACACACGCATATTGTACGTTGTACGAGTAATCTTCTAGGAATGCACGGGTATATCTTCTAACCTACGAGAATATAAGTAGTACAGGTATATTGGCATATATTTTGACATATATTGGCATATATATTGGAATCAAGTACAGTCTTCTGGTATGAAGATTAAGGCGATTAATTATATATTCAATTTATTACGTCGTCTGTTGTATTTTACCAAAAAACATTTGTGACTCATATTGCAAAACGGGTAATCTTCTACTAATAATCGGACATTATAAGTAGTACGTGTATATCTTCCCATATAATTTTAGCACTTTAATTTTGACATATATTGGAATAAATGACTGTCTTCAGATTTAAAGATTACGGGTTTATTGGTATTTTCAATTTATACATGTAATCTACTAATACAGGTTATATTTTCTAATATTCGCGTATATAATTAGTACGGGTCCCATACAATTTTAACGCTTTTATTTTGCATATATTGATTCAATTCCATATTTTTTTTTATATTTGCTTACATAAGGGGTCCAAGATGTTTTATTCTTCAGATATGTCCATGAAGATAATTTTATATAGCGAGAACAGAGATCCTTAAACTTCTTTTTAGGAGCATTATATTAAATATTTTAACAGAATATTTTGATTAAATATGTCATTTAGAATACTATAAGAATTTGGGCATGATTATGAATTTCAAGTTTCTTTATATTATATACTCCGTACGAAGAACGGGTATGCTGCTAGTAAGTTAATAAGAATGAAATAAAGGGATTCATTGATCAAAATTAAATGAGAGCAGAATCTACTCATAAGCGTAGGTCATTTTATTAGAAATTTCCATGGAAACAAGAATACAGTTTTTAATTTTATCTACTGAAGAGGGATTTGAACGAACTTTGGAGAACCAAATTGGTTTAGAACCTATGTTTTGAGTTGCTACGACCAGTGGTTCTTGAAATATTAGTGAAAAACGACACTTTTTCCTAGGAGTTATACTCTCTAACTCCATGATTCACAACAAAAAAGGTTGCACATTGTTGGTTTAAAACGTGAAGGTCAATTAAATCTCCAATTGGAGTTTTGTGGGAGTTTATTGAACGTATTAGACACTTTGGAAAATCACAGGTTTGAGATATGAATTTAAATGAAAACTTTCACCATGGTTTATTTCTCACAGGCTTACTCAACACTGAGTTGTGTGGGAGTTTTATACGGGCAGACGACAGCTTATGCAATCTCTGGATGAAAAAAATGACTGACTCGCTAACTTGCAGATATATGAACCTTAGGCGTGAAAGGTTGTTTTATCTGTTGAAAATACAGTCTGGTGATCTAAATGACTACTAATGCACAAAAAAGTATTATTAGAAACAAAGTATGATAATTCAAACAAAAATGCAGAATAAAAACTGCAGCAAAATCGCTAGACAAACTTTAAGTATCGGAGGTCTGAAAGTGACCATAGTACGACTAGTACGGATTCAGTGGACTTTGGAAGAATGGGCGCCAATTTCAAATTGAAAGGGCAAAAGCCACGCAAGATACTAACCTGGGCAAAAATAGTGATAGCAGGAGGCTAAACTAAGGTAAAAATAGCAGGAGGTGATCAGTCAGATTGTCAGTTGCTCGCCAATCTGACATTAGAGGGTGGAGAATGCAGAGCCCACTTCGAGGATAAGGCCTTGCAATTTCATCCCAATAGCTCAACAGTAGAGCGTTGGCTGGCCTTTTCGGAGATCCATGGTTCGATTCCCGGTTGGGGCAGCAAGGTTCTTTACACGGTTATCAATTACTGTAAGCTGAAGAGAGTTACAACATTAGAAATCTGCCAAATTATGCTAGTGTCTTCACTAAAATTACAATCTCAACTGATAACATTCCTTATCGCGAGCAAGAATTTTGATATAGCAATCTCGTGCAATCTGAGTACAGTTTCTATGAAATCTGTAGCTGGCAGCTTGGTAATATTGAATTTGTCGGTCTCCATATGTGTTCACAAATTGTCACACAATTTTTACGTTATCATATTAATGAGTATATTATAGAGACAGTGGCGCACCCAGAATATTCCTAAGGGGGGGGCCATTGGTGCACAAAATTTTTATGAAGGAGGATGACTCCTCGATAAATTTTCCGAGAAAAAATGATCAGAGGCCATATCAATTAACAAGGCGGTTGTCTTTTTTTGTACATTTATTTTTATCAAATTACTAACAATTCTTTAGTGCAGTGCAAGAGAATTGAATGATTAGAAGAAGTAGTAGTAGATATTTATACAAAACAACACAAATTAAGAAATAGATGAAGATAAAATTATTTGTTCTGGTCTGCTTATACTGTATACTTGTTTTCAACCACTCTCTCATGATTACATATTGTTATATTATTCAATTATGATCTATACATATTCATAAAACAAAGTCCAGCCTCCTGTTTTTCTTTGTAGCCAGAGCATTAATTATCTGGTCTGGATCAATTTCCACTTCACGGTGAATGTTCATTGACGCCAGTCCATTCAGTCTGGTTTCACTCATACTGTTTCTCAAGTAAGTTTTCAACCTCTTCATTGTGGAGAATGACCTCTCAGCACTGCTTGTTGATACTGGGAGGGTGGCATACACTTTTAAAAGTTCAAACACAGTTGGAAAAGTCCTTTGGTCACAAAAGTTAAGCAGTTCGATTGGGCTTTTAGTTTTCTTGTTCAATGCAAAGACCTTCATGTACCACAGATGTAGTTCAGCTTTTAGAGTATTATCTGATCTGGGTCCTAAATCATCTGCAAATTTCCTTGATAAGGCAACAAATCTCTCGTTTTCTTCCAGTGTCGGCTGCCTTCCATTCGGAATGACAGATGCAAAACTTTGTAGAAATTCCTTATGTTTGAGAAATTTTTCATGGAGGTGAGTGATGAAATTATCAATCCATGGAATGAAAATAGAAAGTCTGTAGTATTCTTCAGGAGTCTGTACGTTGAAATTTGATCTATAAATTTGTCTGGTGGCACGGCGTGGTAGAGTAATGTTTTCTCCATGCTGTTCCAGCTTCTTAACAGCTTGTTCAAACAGATGGTGAAACTCGTTCTCTGCGTTCTCTCGAATTATAGATATAGCTTTCAAAACGTCTTCTACGTCACTCACAGCAGTTGCCAGATCAAGGTTAACTTCCTGCAGCTTTTCACTCAGACGAACACTGTAGCTGAGTAATCTGTCAGCTGAAACAAGTGCTATGACAAACTGTGATGTTAACATTGAACATAACAAGGTATGAGCCTCTGTTGATGTCTCCTTGTCATTCCAGGTAGTAATCTCCTCCAGAGCGTCGATTACTTGATCAAACAATGAAACCATAACTGTGACGGCATCATGTCTCTCCACCCAACGAGTAGGGCATAATTTCTTCAGTTTTTTGGCACTGATTTCTGTCTCTTCCTGATTAGCTGCATTAATTTTGCTGGTGAGAACAAGGTTTCGTTTTGGTGTGTTGAAAAAACTAGAGATTTTCCCTATTATTCCAAAGCTGTTTCGGATATCCGGAACTCTAGATGAATAAGTTATGGCTAAGTTCAAACAGTGTGATGCACAATGAACGTAGGGGGCTTTGGGGTGTTGCTCATATATAATTGCTTGGGCGCCATTGTACTCTCCACTCATTGCAGAAGCTCCATCGAACCCTTGTCCACGGAGGAAAGACGTATCAATGTTGCAGTCTGCAAGGCCTTTAAGAATAGCATCTGCAATTGCTCGACCTGTAGTTTCAGTCAGGGGCACAAACTTAAGGAAGTTCTCCACTATCTTAAATTCAATTTTATACTTATCATTTGTTTCAAACCGTTTCAAATAACGAACGCAAAGTGTCATTTGCTCTACCGTTGCAATATCTGTGGTTTCGTCACATAAAACCGCAAAACATTTGGCCTCATTCACCTCAGTTGCTATGTGCTTCACAATGGAATCATTGCATGCTGAAATAATCTCATTTTGTATATTCCAACTTATGTAAGTTGCATTTTTTGCACAACCTTGTAGATGAGTTTTCAGTATTTCTTCTCCTGCATCAACTCGGAGTCGCAAAAGGGCTCTAAAATTTCCTTCGCCTTGGCATGGTTCTGACAATACGTCCAAATCCCCACAGTCTCTATGCCCTCTCATGGCCAGCCCTTGCCTTCCACAAAAAATCACTGTTTTGATAATAGGTTTAAGAATAGCCCTATTCTGCAAAACTTGTTTTTGCTTTCCTCTGTCCATTACTTGATCCACAGGAACCGTTTTTCCTTCCGTGACCCTTAAGAACTCATCGGCTTTGAGAACTGAATCCTTATGATAGAAAAATTTTTCATGTTGACTGAACTTCTCCAAGGCCTTCTTCCAATTATTAAATCCTTTTGAAACAAGTTGACCTGTAGCTTGTGTGGATCTTAAACCGACTTCATGGGGTGCAAAGAGAACACAAAATTTGCAATAGGCACTGTCCTCTGCCTTTGAGTAAGCTAGCCAGTTATGCTTACTCAGCCAAGATGAGCAGAACTTCCGAGTGTGGTGAGGTTTTCCTTGACTTGATACAGCACTAGTGACAGTAGCAGGAAAACTGTAATTTGCATATGGTTCCCAAAGATTTTTTAGCGCTGTTATCCTATCTTCATCTGTGAGGTTAGATTTCTTGACATAATTAGAAATATCTGCAGCCAGAATTTCTATTTCAACTGTGTTTGGTATTGTGTTTTGTCCTACCTTTACCTCCTCACAAGCGTTTGAAGACAGCCCGGGGTCACGGCTGTTGCTTGCTTCGACTGCAGCCTCATCAATGTAACAAGAGCTCAGGGAAACGTCGTTGGGAACGTCACTATTTTCAATCTTACTTTTTTTTTTTAAATAATTTCCCAGTGTCTGTTGGCCTAGCCCTTTTCGTTTTTCACTCATTGTCTTTTTTTTTACCTTGCTCCTCAGTTATTCAAGAACAAAATTTGCTATATAGCCGAAATACGCACATAAACACACACACTGATCGTTAAAGATGCATTTCACTGTAAGATCAGTTGAAAGTTCAGGACCATTATTAAATTCAGCTATTCACCACGCAGGCCCTCGTTCCGAAACTACCAATTCACTGTTATCACCTTGTGTCGTAACGTCGCACTTTATTTCAACTCACAGCAACACTTAATTCGCGAAGCGTTGGCACGATCTATTTATTCACTTCCACAATTTTCTCACTGGGTAAACGAAATCCTCGAGTTTTCGAGCGAACAGCCGCTTCCCCGCCGTTCAATCTTTATATAGGGCCACGGAGGCGCCTGTGACGTCACTCTACACAGCACTGGTATAGTACGACTATAGCGAGAAGGCATTTGGGTCACGTGATTTTGGACGAGTCCATTAGTTAAATTCAATCACAGGTAGAAACGTCTTAAGAAGAACGGGTTTCCAGAATTGGCGCCTTTAGTGCGAATTAATTTATAATTTGTACAGTACGATAAAGAGCTTTATATGTATAATTACATTCAGTGTAAGTGTTGGGATATGCTGGAATTGTTTTCTTCACAATGATTAAAATTATTTATTACAATAATGGTTGTAAATGTTTTTTTTTATACTTTCTCGAAGGCAGACCTAGTTCTCCCTTGTGCTGACAGCGCCCTTCGCGTTTTGCTTTGTCAGCCCAAGGGGGGGGCCAGGGCCCCCTCGGCCCCCCCCGTGGGTGCGCCACTGTATAGAGAAAGTATTGTTTTCTTGAAAATTTGTTGAAACTAAATAATTAAAGAATAAATAAAAATCACCGGCTACATAAAAATGGATTCCAGTATGAGAAAGACGAGTAAAACTACACTCCTGCCAATTCTTACTAAGAGCCAATTCTTACTACGAGCCAATTCGTCTTACTACTTCTTCTTTTACCTAGTATTACCTGTCTTGATTATTCTGTGTTGAACAGAGCTAAAATGCTTCAGATATGTCCATGGATGGTGCCTGCAACAAAATCCAATTTGTAATTCTCGGATATAACACTATGTTTTGAGAATTATATTATTAAAATATTAATACAGTGTATATTCTAAATTATGACAGTGTATATTCTAAAATGATACCATATCCGACAATGTGCACCCGGGGGAAACTCCCCCGACCCCTGCCCCAAGGCACGATAATGGTGTAAAAAATAAAAATCTGATGTAGGCAATACATGACTTTCCTTACAAATGCAATGAATTTACTCCATTGGCAATCAAAAAATAATATATAAGATCCACTGTGATGTGTTTTTAACGTTGAAATTGTACATTTGGCGATTTTCCGGATGACAACATGTAATATTATTTTAAATACCCAATTAACATATATTTCACACAAGTGTAAATTCACAATTATCAATATTGATAACATCGCAATAAGCGATATAGTCCATTTATTAAAATATTTTAATAATTAATTCAATAATTAGGCGTCATTTTCATTTAGAGTCACTTTTGCAATTTTGACGAAATTTTGTTCAATCTGGGGCAAAATGTCGCAAAGTTGGCGCCACTTTGCTAGATTTTTGCCAAGTTTGCCAAATATATCACCAGACACACGGAGAGAAGAGTATTTCTTATATACTAGAATGTCTGCCTGTCACATAACGGAAATTGGAATTTTGAAAAATTACTTCTCTTTTGCGTTGTTTTTATCAATTTGGCGACATTTCAGTCACTTTGGCAAAGTTTAAAAAGTCGCCAAGTGGACGAGGTCGTACTAAATTTCTCACCGGAAGGAGAAATAAGTTATTCTTACAGTCTATTCTTATGTTCTTTCCAAAATATTCAACATTCATTAATTAGTCGCCATTTCATTGATTCAGAGTCAATTTCATTAATTTGGCGAATTTTTATCAATTGCGTGACATTTCCGTCAATTTTACAATATTTAAATAGTCACCAAATTAGAGATATCCCGAAAAATTCGTCACCAAAGTTTTATCCAAACATACGGACGGAAAAAGAAGTTATTTTTATAGTAATCATAGATTCTTATATTATTTCCAAGACATTGAATTGTCGCCAATTAGCCATAATGTTCACTGACTTAACGTCATTTTTATCAATTTGGCGAAATTTTCATTAATTTGGCAATATTTAAAAATGTCGCCAAGTTGGCGACAATCCACCAAATTTGTCGCCATAATCTCGCCAAACGTCATGGGCAAAAAATAATCCATTCTTATAGTAAAAACATGACTATTAGCGTCCAACTACAGAAGTATTACCTAAAGTATTTTTTCTCATTAATGGAACGAGCTAGATCCACGAGAATGATGTCACCAAATTTATCGCATGATATTACATATGAAAATTGAACATATTTCACAATATTTTTTTTTCATTTTATGTGATTTTTTTATTAATGTATTTTAAAAATGTCAATATCTCGAGAAAGGCTCATACTAGCATTTTAAAATGTATGTTAATCGTTTGCCAATGAAAAATTACATAAGAAATGACTACTTGCGTAAATGTATTAAATGTTTTGATTTTTTGATGATTTTTTCAAAATTTTACTCGAAAATTTAGTGAAGTTCTGAACATTTGATCGCGTTCAAAAATCATCTCCACAGTCTCACTGACACACACACATAGACATCACCTCAAAAACGTTTGATTCGTGTTCAGGGATGCTTGAAACGTGCTCTCCCGTCCAAATATCTAATTCAAATTTTAGACCCCGAAAATTTTATCCCGAAATTTCGAAATTTTCGCTCGAATTAAAAAATGGTATCTAGTTCTAAATTTTGATAGCAAAGCTATATATAAAAGTTTTATGAAAATCCGTTGATGTTTGCGGCCGCTATCGTATACAAAAAAATCGACAATAGACATAGAGACTGTAGCGGGAAATCTAAGTTTCGTACGACCATGAACGACAGACAGAGATACTACAGATCCAGAAACGGTTCAACTCTGTGTTATATTTTTATTTCGAATTAGTTTTTCTAGTTATTTTATGTTTAACCCGATTTAGACCGATATTTACGCAAATCGATCCCTTAGCGGCCTAAAATTTCTTTCCATCTTGACAAAATCATAAAGATAAAAAATTCTTCTTTAAACAGACTTTGAATGGAGTCCATACGATAAATAGGAAACATCGTAATGAATTTTTTAAATATAAGTAATTTTCGTGTGTTTTCAACCTTTCCGATTTTTATTTTACGATATGCAAAATATGGCAGGAGAGATCCAACATATTTCATCAGAAGCTCCTATATATACAGACTATTCCAAAATATAATTCCATAAACCCATCCGTTGATTATAAATTTAATTAATTGAAATTATACATTTTTAACCTAGCCATGTATGACCATAGATGTTTTGAATGGACCGAAAGCATCTCCGACCCTACTGACAAAGCTGCTCTATCGTGCTATTTTTTCCGGCTGTTCTACCACTGAAGCTGACTCACGGAGCTGTGCTCAGCACAAGCGGGACTGTCAGAGCCATTTACTTCATGAGCGGTGTGTTGAACATATGGTCAATTGTGATTTTCATAGTTTTTGCTTTTGAGGACCATTGAACCTTGGGATGCAATGGTCCTATTTGTCACTTGTCATTGAAAAAATTCTACAGCAATATGTAATTATAATTATTGTTTTTAAGCAAATATAGCATGAACCTGAATATATAGACAATATGTATAATAATTTAAAGTGATAATTTTGTTCATTGGCTTAAAAGAAAACGTCAGAATGCATGAAAATAATCCATTAAACCCCTGCATCCCCTATACATCGGGAAATATTGATTATATAAACTTCTAGTTTGTGCCATTGCAGATGAAATCTAAAAAAAAAAACATGCATGCATTTTAGAACTGGTAACCACTTACGCACATACACTAATGACCGCAGGCGAGTTCAGGAACATGTTTAATACCACTGAATTTTTTGTGGATTTACATTCAGATCATTGTCTATCAGATCAAGTTCAACGACCATCAGCACCTAAAACCAGTATAACAGATGTTGTAGATACAGTTACATATGTTAGTCAACATCATTCCAAGTTATACCTGATGCATGTTAGATGAAAATGTCACCACAGCTTTCGTTATAGAAAATTTTAAGTGCTTAAAGCCATTAATATTATTCTGATAGAAAGTTTTTGAAATAACGCACAAAAAATACATTGTTTTTAAATCTGTTACTGAGCTCTGTACGGTCATTATTAGTTGACGCAAGAGCAGGAGTAGGTTTTGGATGGTGCATGCACGTGCTCAGTAACTAAAAATATTATTTCTGCGATGGCGTAAACTATAAGTTTATATAATGAATACTTTCTGAGATAAACTTTCATAATTTTGGATATTTTTCATTTTCATATCTAGCAAGACATATCAAAGAAATCGATCACGATTTGCAGGAAAAATCCTATGCTGCCCACATAATATACTTTTTTACCTGTTCGGGAAAATTACTTCATAATGATATAGATATCCCTATCTGAAACCTATTCCCGGGTTAATCTTATCGTAGGTAAGCCACCACACCCATACACGCACCTTGACAAATACCCCCGACGATAACACTCAAGAATGCAATCTCGGAGTTACTCCATCATAAAATGAAGAACTTGAAACATCAAAAGTACGACAGCATTAACGCTTCCTACTGCGGAGCTAGTAGCCAAGACTTAGATATCTCAGCAAGACATGACTAATGTCTTGAGGAGTAGGTGAGGACAGGTTATGACTTAGATATATTTGACCGCAGGGAGCTAAGAGCAGGAAGACATGTCGGGCTTGTCAACAACTTCCACTGGGATGGTGTCGAGGCCAAAGGGGACGAAGTTGTGCTGGGATAGAAAAAAACCTTCTTCAAGATTGCTAGCTTTAGAGAATTGCTTGAAACAGCTTCGTTAGTCTTGCCGTGAATTTATAAGGCCGTAAATTAATCTGAGGCTTTGACAAATTGTCTGGATTGGAAGCGCTAAATGAGTTTCGTGTTGCAATATGGGAAGCGAGGATGAGTTAGGTTCGAACAAGACGACAACTCTGTTCTCGGGGATGCCACGTGTAGTGACGATTAATTATGAGGGGCATAAATTTTGTCAAAGGGAAATAAACTCATTAATAAGGAGCTGCTGTAACGTGCACCCATCCAGGAGCGAAAATAGCATTGATAAATCATTACATGACTCCTGTGTCACAAAATTCTTTGGAGAGTGATGAAATTTCGTACCTGGAGTATCCTAAATACCTAAAATGCAATTATTCTCTCCTACGTGGCATTTTAAGTTAGTTTTAGTACAGCGCAGTAAAACGTTTGCTATTACAATTAATCAAATCTCTGTAAAATTGATAAGTTTGGATAATAGAGAGGTTAAGCTACATCTTAAAAGAGAAGTATATGAGAACATATTTACTTACTGGATTATCGTACCCTAGTTCAGAACCTCCCGCTGATATAGCAACCGAAGATCTACCAAACTTAGTAAGAATATTGTTTAAAGCAGGCGATAATCCCATTTAAGAGAAAAATGTCGTTTTAAAATCTTTAAAGCGGAATTTGATAAAAATGAAAATCTACATATGTTACTATTAATGCATAATTTATTAGCTAAAAACATTCTGTATAGATAAAACATACTATATATATATATATATATATATATATATATATATATATATATATATATATATATATATATATATATATATATATATATATATATATATATATTCCTTTACAATTAAGTTGTAGTAACCAGGTCTTTATAAACCCTACATAGTATAATGTATAGTGAAAGTATTGTGGTCGGAAATTCGAATTTGAAGTTTCAACGGAATAGCATGTTTCGCCCATGCTTGAACTCGAATTGAACTTTTCAAACGTGATATTTGTATATATATGTGCGTGTGTGAATGTATATGTATATAAATTGTGAATGTGTGTGTATATAAATTATTGTGAATGTATGTCTATATAAATTATTGCGAATATGTCTGTGTGTGTATGTGTACGAGAGGGATCTGTGGAGGCGATATTTCAAGAACGAATTTATCGATTAGGAAATATTTGGGTACGATTATTATAATCAGAGAATACTGGAATCTGATTGGTTTTAAACACGATCGAATGTTTGTAATACAATTCTTGATATTCGATTTTTTTTTTGTAAATTGTTTAAAATATCAGGACATTTAATACTGATAATACTTATTTAAAACGTAATTTATCGTTGGAAAACCGATGGCTCAAAATTGAAAACGTTAGCATGAAACATTCCCGAGATACAGAACGTTTTCAGATAAATTTATTGAAAAGTTGCATAAAATTGAAATAAGTAGGAAGTATCCTTAAATAGGCTGACCTTGGCGATGATTGTGAAAAATGTCGTCATATTGACTCATGACAAATGTCTCATACGAAAATTGTGCCAAAATTGGTGAATATTCGACATTTTCAAATGATTAAAATCAATTAATACATGGACTATATTCCTCAGTGGATGCTAGCAGTATCTTTATTGTCGAATTATATATGTATGTATCATATAAAATATGTTAATTGGGTACTTTGAAAAAATGTTATACATTTTCATCCTGAAAAGCGCCAAATATCAATATACAATTAAACGTTAAAAATATTGTGTCACGGATTTTGTTCATCATTAGTTTTGCGATGATAAAAATGAATCCTTTATATATGTAAAGAAAATCATTCGCTGCCCACATCACAGTTTTTTGTATATTACGAGACCTGAAGTATATCTTTTCGTCCGTCATCCTATGTGTCTTTTCCCCATCGCTGTGGACATAAACATTTTCTTTGTGATTCCTTTGTTATCGATTCTTAGTAAATATCCTGACCAATGCATTTTGTTAATTTTAATGTATTTAATTATGTCAGAATATATGTGCAATTTGTTTAGTTCAAAATTGCATGTAAAAGAGAATCACATTACTTAATAATTCCGTCAAAATGATGGGTACATACCATTTGCCACAAGGTCTTCATAAATTTGTTCTTTGTGCAACTTTCTTACAGTGTCGTAATTTGCTAGTCTGTGGCGAAAGAGATGTGTTGGACACATCAAAACTACTTCCTTTAGATTACAATACTTTTTCTTTGAACTATTACCTGAAGAATTAAAGAGTAATTCATCCATTGTACGGCATGTAATATTCAACGTTCTCCGATATAGACAGGCCTGTTCTTTCTCACAGTATTCTGAAACGGAGCAATTTGTCTTATCGGTAGACAGTTTGGGAAATTCTTGTTACCATGGTAACACTTCTTTACTCTGTTATACATCGCTTTTCCCCATGTACTTTTAGCGGCGAAGTTATGTTTATATAGAAAGTGATTCATCAAGCTTGTAATGATTGTTTTTGTAGTATTGAATGCAACGCGTAGTAAAAGAAATATTTATCCATTTATAAGACTTATATCAACAATATTGTAT
This sequence comes from Amaurobius ferox, assembly GCA_951213105.1. Classification (NCBI taxonomy): domain Eukaryota; kingdom Metazoa; phylum Arthropoda; class Arachnida; order Araneae; family Amaurobiidae; genus Amaurobius; species Amaurobius ferox. The sequence goes on from OX578154.1 coordinate 89,505,147, forward strand.
TAGCTTTTGTTAAAGCTTTGGAATAAATACTGTTATCAGCTGAATATTGTGAGTTATAAAGTGTCGCAATTTTTGAATAATATTTAATATTAGTTTTTAATCCTGTCAAACTCAGGGACACTGACATTTTTAAAAATCTGATGTCGGCAGCATATGACTTTCCCTACAGACTCAAATTCCTTTTCTTATTTCTTATTTCATGATGCATTAAACTGAGTTCAATTGCAGAAAATAACATGGGTACTTTTCTGATATTATATCCAATTTATAATTTTATTCAGAGAGATTCATTTGGCAACTTAATGCATTTTAAAATATTTTCAGCTCCTCCAAATTCCGAAAACCTAAAATATATCGAGAAGGGTTCATCATAGAGTCATATAATTAGTCTTATTAGCTTTGTTCTAAAAAATTACATACATAACGAGTATGTAATTAATATTTCAGAAATGTTTATTTATTTCAGATTTAGATGCCTGTTGCTGCCCATTTCATTAAACAGTATCGGTTATATTATTCCAAATCATGCCATAAATCTAATCAATATCAGTACAACCTTCAAGGAAGTCAACTACTAAATTTCAACTACAAAATCAACTAATAAACTACTTTGTCAACTACTAAACTTTAACTAAAACTTCTTTGTCAAATTCTAAACTTTAACTAAAACTACTTTGTCAACTTCTAAACTTAAACTAAAACTACTTTATCAACAACTAAACTTTAACTAAAACTACTTTGTCAACTACTAAATTTCATCAAATATTTTCAAACTACAATGGAAAACATTTTCAGCTCCTCAGAATTAAAAAAGGTTGGTCTTATTATTTTGGTCGTCAAAAATTACGTATAAAACAAACATTTAATTGATACATACGTGCATACACATGGTGTCCCAAAAACATTGATCTCGGATTTTATTCCATAATTATTGATCTTAGATATATATAATAAATTACAAAGTTGCGAACAAAAGGTACAGAATTTAACGAAATCGATAAAAATGTTCAGGGGATTAATAAAGAAATACAAATTTTTAATTTTTATACGCCCCCGTTCAAAAACATTTCCAATAAGTAAAATGTGCCCCATATACTAATAAGGTGATGTACAAAATTTCAGCATTTTATCATAAAAAGTTCCAGAGATATGTTTAAGCAAATTTGGTGAGGGATTAATTACAAATTAAAATGTCAATGTTTACAGCAAGAGTGCAAATAACGCAACGCAGAAAAGCGTCATAAGCAAATAATATTTGCCTCTTATCTTTAATGGATCTTTGGCATGGATGGAAAACATTTTGAACAAGCTTTGTAATATTTGTGTAAAGTTATATCTACACAGTGTAGATACTTTTGTACCAATAAATAGCAAAATTATTATGTATTTATGTAATCATTGTTTTATTTCGTAATTTGTGTATGGCCCCTGAACGCGATCAGCCAATCTGATTTTTCCCTTCTGAGAACCCATATCGGTGCATCAAAAAGTGGTTTAAGTCATCATTTTTGTCTTTTCATATCTCTGGGTCTTTTTATGATAAAATGCTGAAATTTTGTACATCACCTTATTAGTGTATGGGGCACATTTTACTCAGTGGAAATGTTTTTGTACGGAGGCCGTATAAAAATTTAAATTTTGTATATCTTAAAATTTAATTCCCTTGAAAATTTCAACCGATTTCATAAACTTATGTACCCCTTTTTATGCAACTTTGTAATTAATTATATGTGTCCAAGATAAATATTTAAGGAATGAAATCCGAGATCAATGTTTTTGGAACATCCTGTTATAGTCTTTTATTTCAGATTTTGACGATTTTTTATTATTTCGCAAAACAGTCAGCTATTTGATAAAATTTCGCCAATTTCTCAACTGGACTATTTTCGGACCATTTCGCAAATAAAGGATAGGCTTATTTTTTTCCCGAATCGTGCCAAAATTTAAGCACTAGGGTAACCCGCAAGGGACACGCCTACCAGATTTTTACTTCCCTTATATACATAATGTATAAGGAAAGTATTGTGACGGGGTCGAAAATTCGAATTCGAGTTTTCGACGGGAGAGCACGTTTCAAGCATCCCTGACCACGAATCAAGCATTTTGGAAGTGATGTCTGTGTGTGTGTGTGCGTGCGACTGTGTGTGTGTGTGTGTGTGTGTGTGTGTGTGTGAGTGTGTGTGTGTGTGTGTGTGTGTCAGTGAGTCTGAGGAGACCATAACTGAAGAACGAATGGACCGATTCGAACCAAATTTGGTATAAAAATCACAATCCGTAAACACTGGAAGCCTATTGTTTTTATACGCAATCGAATGTTCAGAACCCCCCTAAATTTTCGAATGAAATTTTGATAAAATCGTCAAAAAATCAAAACAACTAATAAAGTTACAAAAATAGACATTTCTTATGTAATTTTTCATCAGAAAACGATTGACATAAATTTTAGAACGCTAACGTGAACAGTTCTTGAGATATTGTACATTTTTCAAAAACTTTATCAAAAAGTCATATAAAATAAAAAAAAAATCCTATTGAGAAACATGTTCACTTTTCACACGTAATACCATGCGATAAATTGGGTGACATCATTCTCGTGGATCTAGCTCGTTCCATTCATGAAAAAAGATTCTTTGAGTAATACTTTTGCATTTGAGCGCCAATAGTCATTTATCTGCTGTAAGAGTAACTTATTTCTTAGTGCATAACGATTGGCGAGATTTTGGCGACGAATTTGGCGGAATGTAGCCAACTTGGCGACGTTTTGAAATGTTGCCAAATTAACGAAAATCTCGCCAAATGGATAAAGATGACGAGTAATTGTCCAAAATTCAATATCTTGAAAAGAATATTAGTATCTACTATAAGAAAAAACAATTTTTTTTACTGTAAAAGTAGTAAATTCATTGCATTATATAAGGAAAGTCATGAGTTGCCCACATCTGATTTTTTGAAATGTGATCAATGAGATTTTATGGCAGAATGGATACATACATTGCATAGACAGACATACACACACACATAGACACATACACACACACACACACACACATAGACACATACACACACACACACAGAGACGTTACTCTAGAATATATTATTCTGTCTCAAGAGTGTTCAAAACATCAAAAGATCCATCGTATGTAGATCCATGTAGATCCATCAAAAACTCCAGTTGTGCTTTTCCATACGACTCCAATACTTTCCTCATAACAAGTATTGTAGGGAAAGTAAATATGTCTGTTTGTTCGACCTAGACCGTCCGACCTGCCTGAAGGTGTTAGAAATCTGTTTGGATGGCCGGAACAGCTCCACCCAATTTAGACCGAAAACCGGTGGGAGCACCATTCACAGGGACCATTTTAGCTTTTAAAACATTATACCATGGATCTCATACATCATTCTTATCGCTGAAAGAGATAAATGCATTGCATTATACAGAGTGATTAAAAAAATGAGCCAAACTTTACGAGGTGGTAGTAAGCACCAAACCAAGAATTTATCGGCATAGTTTACCCGACCGGAAATGAAACGTAAAGAAGCTAGGGGTCGCTTAATGGTGAAACCGATGAGGTGAGGCTAAAACACAAGAATGGCTTAGAAGTTATTAAATTACATTTAATAAACAATACTTACAGTGATGGCTCAAAAGAGGGACCGCCAACCTGAATGTCAATCTCATAGCGGCGATGGAGGGATTGGCGAACTCTCTTGAACAAGTCAAGCATGTCTTCAACAGTGGTCCACATTCTGTAGAAGAGTTCCTCATCAGATTCATGGGGAGCGTCATAGACGAGACTCTTGAGATATCCCCACAAAAAAAGTCAAGACATGACAGATTAGGCGATCACGGGTACCAAGCTATGGGACCACCTCCCCCAATCCATCGTCCTGTAACGAGTTTACGTTTCATTTTTGAAAGGGTAAACTATGACGAAAATTTCTTGGTTAGCGTGTACTACTACCTCGCATAGTTTGGTTCATCTTTTTTTAATTACCATATATAGGGAATGCCGAGTGTCGCCCATATCTGAATTTTTCATTGAAGGTGGATTTGTAACGCATTTAGAAAACACTTGAGATAGCTGTCTCAAGACGCGAATGCCCATTCTTATATAAAACCAGTGTTTGCCAAGTCATAGGGGGTATATTTTCCTTGCCATTGGTGTAGGATGTCACTTCAAGTGAAACATCATTAGTCTGATGGCTTATTTTAGTTTGGCCCATCTTTTTTTAATCACCATTTATATGGAACACCAAGTGTCGTCCACATTTGATTTTTTTCATTGAAGGTGGATTTGTAACGCATTTAGGAAACACTTTAGACGGCTGTCTCAAGACCCGAAAAGTCATTCTTATATAATGCCAGTGTTTGACAAGTTATAGGGGCTATATTCTCCTTACCATTGGTGTAAGATGCCATTTCAAGTGAAACATCATTAATCTGATGGTTTATTTTATCTACACGAACATTGAAGTGCACTTTTTGTATTTTTTATATTAGGTTTTAGCATTAAAAATAATATTGTGAATATTGAAACTTTTATTAAATATGTTTCTAAATCAAATTTACTAATATTTCTGACAGATTCTGATCTCTATAGGAAGTGAGGTTCTACATATGGCTGGAAACATTATAACACTTGCAAGAAATGTATTTATGGAGATTGTGTAAATGGCAGTGATTACTATAATAAATGTAAAGCATAAACAATAATATTCTACATAATTAATTTGTTAAGAATTGTCATAACAGGATTGATGACCAGTTGATGTTAATAACGAAATTTATTTATCCATAATTCCAAAAATGTCCAAAGAAATTTTGTTTGTGTATTGATAAGGAAAATAAATCAATTTTTTTTGTATTGCACTCCATTTATGGTCTGCTGCACTTCATTTTTAGTGTGCTTCACTTTATTTATAGTATGCCGCACTTCGTTTGTAGTGTGCTTCACTTCATTTATAGTGTGCAGCACTTCATTTATAGTGTTGAAGACCCAGACCACACGACCAACCCTAAGGCTTATGGCAGCTTAATGTGTGACCGGGTTCATTTATAGTGTTGAAGACCCAAACCATCCGACTCGTCCAAAGGACTAGGAGCAACTATTTGGACGGCCGGAGGTTCATTTATAGTGTGATGCACTTCATTTACAGTGTGCTGTACTTCATTTATAGTGTGCTGCATTTCGTTTATAGTGTGCTGCATGTTCGTTGCAGTACTTGCATCTTCCTCCAATACAGATGGCTTCTTACCCAGATATAGAGGTAGGATGCCAGTTTTCAGGTGTAAATATATAATCACATTACGACATTTTACGATAACTTTTAAAGGTGGAAATTTCTAGCATTGGTAGGTTAAAGCTTAAATAACATCTTACAAAAATTCCAAAGCATTGTGACCACTGGGTTGATCATAGTATCTATAAAATATCTTAAATATGGTGGCATTTCACTTTGACTTATCTTATGTAGTGATCTAAACGTTAGGAGAAAATTGAACGTTAAAAGATCATATGGAATTTTTCAATATCCATGCTGCCCAGCTCATCTAAGGGATGTAAAGCAGTTATAAGGAACGACCGGAAAAAACACAGAAATGCAATACACCTAGACACATGGTCAAAATACATAGATATGCAATACCAACAGAAAAAAAATCTTATGTGGGCAACACATGATTTTCCTTATATAATGCAATGAATTTACTACTACTTTTACAGTTAAAAAAATGTTATTCTTATAGTAGATACTCAAATTCTTTCCAAGATATTGAATTTTCTTTAATTAGTCGTCATTTTCATTGATTTAGCGTCATTTTTATCAATTTGGCGATATTTTTGTTAATTTGGCAACAATTAAAAATGTCGCCAAATTGGCGACCTTCCGTCAAATTCGTCGCTGAAATCTCGCCAAGCGTTATGGAGAAATAAATTATTCTTACAGCAGATAAATGACTATTGGCTTTCAAATACAAAAGTATTACTCAAAGTATCTTTTTTCATGAATAGAATGAGCTAGATCCACGAGAATGATGTCACCCAATTTATCGCATGGTATTACATATGAAAAGTGAACATGTTTCTCAATAGGAAATATTTTTTTTTATTTCATATAAGTTTTTGATAATTTTTTTTTAAATGTTCAATATCTCGAGAACGGTTCATATTATCGTTCTAAAATTTATGTCAATCGTTTTATAATGAAAAATTACATAAGATATGTCTACTTGCGTAACTTTATTAGCAGTTTTGATTTTTTGACGATTTTTTCAAAATTTCACTTTAAATTTAGGGGGGTTCTGAACATTCTATTGCGTATAAAAACAATAGGCTTCCAGTGTTTACGTATTGTGATTTTTGTACCATGTTCGATTGTAAATGTTTGTAAATGTTCAATTCGTGATCAAGTATGTTTGAAACGTGCCCTCCCTTCGAAAACTCGAATTCGAATTTTCGACCCCGTCACAATACTTTCCTTATACATTATGCATATAAGGAAAGTAATAATACACGAAAACATACATAGCAATTAGAAGACCATTTTACCCTAAACTTTCATCAACAATGCAATCTGCTTTCGAAAAATTCACATGTACGGCAATTTTGCAAATGCTTGCTTACATTACTGCTTCTGGTGCACACTATCATTTCATACTCAAATGCCATTATCGCGTCTCTTGCCTATAATTTGCTAAGCAATTCATTTCAGTATTCTTTTAATGGCTTCATATATTCTTTTTACTTTCCTTATATACATAATGTATAAGGAAGGTATTGTGACGGGGTCAAAAATTCGAATTCGAGTTTTCGACGGGAGAGCACGTTTCAAGCATCCCTGATCACGAATCAAACATTTTTGAAGTTATGTCTGTGTGTGTGTGTGTGTGTGTGTGTGTGTGTGTGTGTCTGTGGGTCTTTGGAGACGATAACTGACGAACGAATGGACCGATTCGAACCAAATTTGGTACAGAAATCACAATCCGTAAACACTGGAAGCCTAATGTTTTTATATGCAATCGAATGTACAGAACCCCCCTAAATTTTCGAATGAAATATTGATAAAATCGTCAAAAAATCAAAACCGCTACTAAAGTTAGGCAAATAGACATTTCTTATGTAATTTTTCATTAGAAAACGATTGACAAAAATTTTAGAACGCTAACATAAACCGTTCTCGAGATATTGTGCATTTTTCAAAAAAAATATCAAAAAGTCATATAAAATAAAAAATAAAAATATTTTCTATTGAGAAACATGTTCACTTTTTATATGTAATACCATGCGATAAATTGGGTGACATAATTCTCGGGGATCTAGCTCGTTCCATTCATGAAAAAAGATACTTTAAGTAATACTTTTGTATTTGAAAGCAAATAGTCATTTATCTACTGTAAGAATAACTTATTTCTTCGTCCATGACGCTTAGCGAGATTTTGGCGACGAATTTGGCGGAATGTCGCCAACTTGGCGACTTTTTGAAATGTTGTCAAATTAACGAAAATCTCGTCAAATGGATAAAAATGACGCTAAATCGATTAAAATGACGACTCATTGTCGAAAATTCAATATCTTGGAAAGAATATTAGTATCTACTATAAGAACAACCTATTTTTTTACTGTAAAGGTAGTAAATTCATTACATTATTTAAGGAAAGTCATGTGTTGCCCACATCAGATTTTTTTTACTTATTCTGTTCTCTAACGTCCACAATATCTGCGAAATAGCCACTCAAAATGGCCATATGGTCATAATACTTTGGACACTCGTGGATTTTCTGAAATGCCAACACTGTTATTTCTCTTTGCTTATCAAAACCACCCTATTAATTACCTGTAAATCACAAAGCATATACATGCCAGTGACGTGCACTTACAACAATGCCCACAATATCTTCATCCATTGTCTATTAACGCCTATGGCTTTAAAGGGGAATTCACTCTTTGTACGTTATGTAATATTCAAAGTTCTCGGAGTTAGGCAGGCCTGTTCTTTCTCACACTATCCTGAAACTGAGTAATGTGTCTTATTCGTAGACAATTTGGGTAATTCTTGTTTCTATGGTAACTGTTCTTTACTTCCTTTTACGTCCCTTTTTTCTTCTTGCGTATTCCTTTGTGACATAGTTATATTTATACATAAAGTGATATATTAGACATGTAATAATTGTTTTTATTGTGTTGAATGCAACACATGTATAAAGAAATATATTATATACGTTTATTATACTTATAGATAAAAAGCGATCTTACATGATTCCGACCAAGCATAAGAATAGGTATGATGTCCTTAAGAACATATTTCGATGTGGGTGAGGAATAGCTATGTAAGAGTTTCACACTGAGAAATCATACTATTACTGTCAGTAATTTTGCACTTCTACATTTGCAGTTCATGCAATGTAATTATATTCTACTCATTTTACTTAATAAATATATCCATTGTCTATAAACGATTTAGTCTGTGCAATATTTTACTTTTTACTTGCTAAACCTATTAAGTCATGTAAAATCAGTAACATTTGTAGGGGAGCTACTCTGAATGAAATTACCTGATGGTCGTAACAATTTGGCCACTCAGTGTTTTTATATAATAATAAAAACTAATGTATGTTTAACTATTGTGCTTTCATTTCACGAGCAGTGGAAATTTTAAGCTGTAGATAGCAACAAATTTCGGTATAGTGTTACTTAAGATCCTCCAACTTTAGATTTTGGAGTAATTTTTTCATTCAAATTAGTTTAACTTGTTTCAATTTGATGAATCCATTTTTAATTTAAGAGTTTGCAGTTTGATCCCAGTAGCTCAAAGGTCGAGCGTTAGCTAGCCAGTTCGAAGATCTAGGGTTCGATTCTCTATTAGGGCAGCGAGGATATTTACAATGGCGTCTAAACAAATTAATCCTGTAGGTTAGCGTAAAAAGAGAGGTCAGAATGTTACACTAGTCCGAAAAGCACGGATTCAATAAACTTTTAGATATTAAGCGGGAGGACAAAAAAAAGGACCACGGAGAAATAAAACTTGGAGGATAAATATAGCATCCGGAGTCTAATCTGCGGAAAAATAGCAGGAGAGATTATCAGTTGGACTCCAATCTTTCATAAGAGGGTTGAGCATGCAGAGACCGTTTCGACTTTAAGCGCTTAAAATTTCGTCCCAGTAGTTCAACGGACGAGTATCGCCTGCCCAGATCGAAGATCTAGGGTTTGATTCCCGGTTAGACCAGCAAGGACCTTTACAAATGTTACACCCTCGTATACAGACATGTATACAGACATTATATCAAAAACCTTTTATTCGAGTTTAGGAATGCTTAAAACGCACTTTTCCCATCAAAAACTCGAATTCGAATTTTCGATCCCGTCACAACACTTTTTATATACATTGTATTATGTATATAGGGAAAGTAATATCAGACTGGGTGATGAAAGTGCCAAGTAATTTCATAAATTTACGTATGTATTTATTCCTTTTCTTGAAGAATATTTAAGGCTTCTCATGAAGATTTCAAAAGTTAATATATCCTAATTTCAACAGTGTTATACCGATAAACAAAATTAAAATAGTTGAATCTGGGAAGAACATAAATTCCCATTATTATATTTAAACAAAAAATAATATTTGAATTAATTCCTTACTCATGTTATTATAATCTGATTCGCATGATTACTGCAAACATTACTTTCCGAATAAATCACCATTGTATAAAAAAATATAATGTGGGCAGCACATGAATTTCCTTATATTATGCAATGACTTTACTATTTTTACAGTTAAAATAATCTTATGTGGGCTACACATGACTTTCCTTATATAATGCAACGAATTTACTATTTTTACAATTAAAAATAGGGGTTTTTTTTGTAGTAGATATTTATATTCTTTCCAAGATATTGAATTTTCGTCAATTAGTCGTCATTTTCATTAATTTAGTATCATTTTTATCCATTTGGTGAGATTTTCGTTAATTTGGAAACATTAAAAAAGTCGCCAAGTTGACGACTTTTTCATCAAATTCGGCGCCAGAATCTCGCCAAGCGTTATGGACGAAAAAATAAGTTATTCTTATAAAAGATAAATAACTATTAGCGTTTAAATACAAAAGTGTTACTCAAAGTATCTTTTCTCATTAATGGATTGAGCTAGATCCACGAGAATGATGTCACCCAATTTATGGCATGATATTACATATGAAAAGTGAACGTGTTTCTCAACAGTTAATATATATTTTTTAATTTATAGGATTTTTTTTTAAATTTATTTTAAAAATGTGCGATACCTCGAGAACGGTTCATGCTAGCGTTCTAAAGTTTATGCCAATCGTTTTCTAAGGGAAAATTGCATAAGAAATGTCTATTTGCGTAACTTTATGAAAGGTTTTGATTTTTTGGTAATTTTTTCAAAATTTCACTCGAAAATTTAGGGGGATTCTGAACATTCGATAACGTTCAAAAACAATAGGCTTCCAGTATTCACGGATTGCAATTTTTGTACCAAATATCATTCGAATCGTTCTATTTGTTCGTGAGATATCGTATCCACAGTTTCACTGACACACACACACACACACACACATACTTTCACACCCACACATACTTTCACACACACACACACACACACACGCACACACACACACTCACACATACTTTCACACATACACATACTTTCACACACACACACACACACAGACATCACCTCAGAAATGTTTGATTCGTGATCAAGGATGCTTGAAACTCTCCCCGCTTTGCTCTCCCGTCGAAAACTCGAATTTGAATTTTCGACCCCGTCACAATACTTTCTTTATACATTATGTATATAAGGAAAGTAATAACTAAGGAACTAATTCGAAATTGAAAAAAAAATAACGGTGTAGATACATCTATTTGGGTCCTGAAGGATCTGTGTTCCAAATTTCGTGGTCGTAGATTTCCAGACTGCACATACAAAACGAAGGACACCTAGACATCTTCCTCTGCTATGTAAGATTATATGGTAATGAGATGTTACACTCTGAGTTGCAATGTACGTTTAATTCTTGCAATTGCACTTTACATTTATGCATTTTGTTCGACCATTACTGTCCCCGGATGCTCTGATTTGGTTGGTTGGTTGGCTAATTGAGGTTTTGTGGCACAAAATCGAAAAAGGATACGATGCGCCAAACACATTGTAAAACAAACAACTAATTCACTATTTAAGGACAATAACAAGTGCATAACATAAAAAAATTAAAATGTACACATAGTAGCATACATATTTAAAATACAAAAAAAAATTAAAAAAAAAAAAACTGATGTAGGCGACACATAATTTTCCTTATATAATGCAATACATTTTCTCATTTTACACTTAAAGAATAATGTATAAGATCCACGATACTGTGTTTTTAACGTTGAATTATGCATTTGGCGAATTTCTGAATGACAATATTTAAAACTATATCCAAGTACCCAATTAACTTATTCTTCGCGCAACTCTAACTAAACAATTATAAATATTGATACCATCCTCAGTAAGCGACACAGTTCATATATTAAAATACTTTTATAATTAATTCATCAATTAGGCGTTTAATAATTAATTCATTAATTTAGCATCATACTTACAATTTTGTAGATATTTTCGCCCATCTGGGGTGAAATATCGCCAAATTGGTAAGTCGCTGGATTATTCGTAACAGACAACCGTATGTTTTCGATAAACGGCGAAAAAAGCATTTCTTATATACTAGAAGTTATGCCCGTCATATGACGGAAATCAGAATTGGCGAAACGTTACTTCCCATTTGGAGTCATTTACATAAATTTGGCCAAATATCTGTCATTTTGGAAATATTTAAAATAGTCGCCGAGTTGGCGAAATCCCGCTAAATTTCTCGCCAGGCGTTACGGTAACTCGATACGTAACTCGATCCGGTTGAAGAAGAAAATTTGCAAATTTCATCTGGGGAAGAAGAGAAGCCTTATGAAAATTTTCGTAACACCGAATGTACGGTCTTATCAGTTTGCTGCAGTTATTCGCAGCTCTAAATTTTGATCGCCCGATCTGTTTTGTAATGATTTATTTTGATGGAATATCTCAAAAGTTTCTTCTATGACCTTAAATTTGAAGAGGAACTCATAGCCAGAATTGCGGCCGCTGCTGCCGAAGTGCGCGACATGCCTGGTCTGTTCCAGAGAGTTCGCCAATCTCTCCATCGCCGCTGTTAGACGCGTATTCAGGTTGTCCGTCGCTCTTTTGAGCCATTACTGTAATTATTGTTTATTATATGTTATTTTATAACTTCTCAGTCATTCTTGTGTTTTCGCTTCACCTCATTGGTTTCAACATTAAGCGACTATGACGAAAAATGCTTGGTTTGGTGTTGTTGTTGAGACATAGACCGTCCGACCTACCAGAAAGGTGTAAGCTAACAGTTTGGACGGCCAGAAGAGCCACCCAATTTAGACTGGAACCCAGTGTGGGAGACATCCACAGGGACCGTACCCTCCTTCTCCTACCACCAACCTCTCGGAAGGACGTACGGACCCTCATGTTTAACGTTATCGTACTCCGTTAACACGGCGGCAGTTTTGGCAGCGGAGGGAATCGAACCCGGGCCTACTGATTGCAATTCCCGTGGGCTAACCAATGGGCTACCACACCCGCTGTACTACCACTTCGTAAAGTTTGGCCATTTCTGTTTTTAATCACCCTGTATAACCAATTTTGAGATATAGACGTTTCATATAAAATGGAAACTTTTGACCTGGAAATTTAAATGCTAAGTGATCCACCCTTCCCGACCTCATTTGGAATTAATGCTGAATCCAAATCAATCTCGCTATGTGCTCTATCTATAGCAGCTCCTAATAAATACATCTTTTAAGGAAATATTTTCCCCAAAACAATAGTGTAGCAATATTTTTGACACCAACAGAATATGATCCCTATTAAAGTAAACTAATTTTTCAGTGAAATACATCGTAATTTAAATCAAAGTAATTAAAATTATTTTATGGCATTCAAAAACGTTTTATTAATTATTCACTTCTTATTTCAAGGTTGACAACGAATGAAATTACAAATTGTAAAATTGAAAACAGCGAAATGGGAAAATCAATTATTTATATTCAATTGCAGAAATATATCTAGAAATAAAAATAGCAAGAGCATTTGTAAAGGCTTTCGAACTGATTGAATATACTTTTTATAATGATGAATTGATAAAATTCATTTCAGAGTGTTTACAGAATCTTTTTAAAAGGGTTATTATGTTTAGTACCGAAAATAAGGTTTAAAAGAAAAACTATTCCTATTTGATCGAGGTTCAGAGGGATTGAGATTATTTTAATGAGATTTTCGCCATGACTTCTAAACAAACCTTTTAAATTTGGAAGATTTTTAAAGCACATCAAACAGGAGAATTTGATTTCAATGGACAAATATCATTCAGCAAATTAAAGGTAAACAATTCCTGATGATCAATAAAAATAAATAATTTAGTATTACGCTAGAAAATTACAGAAAAAGAACTTTAAGTTCTTAAAGTTTTCGAAATGATTAGATAATTTAAGGAAATATTTGGAAAATATTTCTCTAAATATATATATATATATATATATATATATATAGGGTGTCCCAAAAACATTGACCTCGGCTTTTATTCCTTAAATATTGATCTTAGACATATAAAATAAATTAAAAAGTTGCATTAAAACAGGTATAGAATTTTATGAAATCGATTAAAAATTTCAAGGTATTTAAATTTTAAGAAACATAAAATTTAAATTTTTATACAGACCCTGTACAAAATTATTTCCAATGAGTAAAATGTGCCTCATACACTAATAAGGTGATGTAAAAAATGTCAGCATTTTATCATAAAAAGTCTCAGAAATATGAAAAGATAAACATGCTGACATAAACCACTTTTCGATGCATTGACATGGGTTCTTAGAGGGGAAGAATCATGTCGGCAGATCGCGTTTTAGGGGTCATACAAAAATTACGAAAGAAAACAATGATTACATAAATACATAATAATTTTGCTATTTATTGGTACAAAAGTATCTCCACTGTGTAGAAATAATAACTTTAGACAAAGTTTACAAAGCTTGTGCAAAATGTTTTCCATCCATGCCAAAGATCCATTAGATAAGAGGCAGATATTATTTGCCTATGATGCATTTCTGCTTTGCGTCATTTGCACTTTTGCTGTAAACATTTACATTTTAATTTGTAATTAATCCCTCACCAAATTTGTTTAAACATATCTCTGAGACTTTTTATGATAAAATACTGAAATTTTGTACATCACCTTATTAGTATATTGGGCACATTTTACTTATTGGAAATGTTTCTGAACGGGGGCGTATAAAAATTAAAAATTTGTATTTCTTTATTAATCCCCTGAAAATTTTTATCGATTTCGTTAAATTCTGTACCTTTTGTACGCAACTTTGTAATTCATTATATATGTCTAAGATCAATAATTATGGAATAGAAGTCGAGGTCAATGTTTTTGGGACACCCTGTATAAGGCCCTTATGCGGTTCTCAATTTCATTTCTATTTGAGGTTTTTCCAACAATTTGTACATTTCACAATCATTATAACTATTTTTAAGCAATTCAGTGTACAGTACTTTACATGTAAATGCATAATTTGACGTGACTTTATCTACATAAGTAATTATATATGTATATATATTGTATTTTTTCCAGTTGTCCTTTATCATATATTTTTCAAAAATTATACCTATTTTCTTAGTGGTAAGTTTTCCTGAACATATCCATTACCTCACTACTCCATTCCTTAAATATTTCAGTTGGCAAACTGCATTTGACAGCCATTTTGTATATAAATATATCTACGTCATTTTTTAACGATGCTGTTGCATCCCTGCATTTCTGTAATCAGTATTTGTTTCCTTTTCTAGAGAACTATTTAATATTTGTTGATCTTAACAAATCCAAATTCCCTGTTACAACATGTCCATGAAAATATTCAAGTTTCGTTTAAACATGAGCAATTCTTCAACTTATCCATATCTATTGATTTACAAAAACTGTTATAATTAAACAGTTTTATACTTACGGGAGTTATATATTTGTAAGTTAGACCGATTCATATATTTCTTATTGGCATCAACTCCTGGCATTTCTTCATTATTCCATTGAAAGGTACTCTATCGAAACCCCTATTTTTATAGTTTAAAAGCATATATTCCCTATTAAAATGACTTGGATTATCCTTATCCAATGAAATCCCCAAAGTTCTAGCCATTAACTTAATACAATCCCAAAAACCGGCGTTGTTTTAGATTCACATTTAAAACCATATCTAAATGCTTTACTGACACAAAATTTCCAGATTCTTGCCAAATACCTTAATCTGATACCAAATTCTACATTTTTAATCCAATTATGAGGTATAAAATTATAAGGTTCAATTATGAGAAAAAAATGGAGATGGAGGATCCCTTTTCACTAAGTGTCATTATAAAGATTTTGGATGTTATAGGTATAGAATTTGCAGTTCCGGTAGATGTACATTGTGTTCAAAGACCAATACAGAATTCAACGTGTAAGTTAGACTAAGAGTTTTGTAAGACATTTAATTATATATATAGAATCAAATGCTTGAAATGTAATCTGGAATATATAGGACAAACAAAGAATTGCTTGAATATTAGGAGTAATTTGCATCGGAATCAAGTGTATAAGTTAAGATATAATACTGAAATGGAATCTACTTAGGAGTTACGTCATTTTGTGGAACATTAAATTAACTCAATCATGAGTACTATTTTGGATTTGGTGGTTGATTTGCAACAGCGTTTATGGTGGGAGAATAAACATATAGAGCAAAATAATAATTTATTTCCATATGGTTTAAATACTGTGAAATATAACTCATTTTACAATAGTGGACATATCAGTAAGATAAATACAGATATAGTGTTGGGAAACAAAAACAAAGGGTTCGTAAGGTGTAAACAACGAGGTGAAAGGAGAAAATAAATCAGTTATGATGGCACTATCGATCTTATAAAGGATTTTATGAAAAAAATCGAATTTTTAGTGGTTTTACCTCATACTCGTATCAAAAATAGAGTACTTGCTATCAGATTATGATCTGGTTCAGAATCTGGAAATGGCAGTAAAACATTCAGATATGTAATTAAAGTGGTATCACGTTTACTTCAATATTTAAGCATAAATTAAAGACACAAATCATATATAAAAAGGTCATTTAATCAAATGAAACCATCCTATAAGACATACAAATATTATAAGACCAGAGTGCTTTCTGGCATGGCCATACCCTTCATCAGTGGTTATATGAAAAGTTACCGTGGGAACAAGCTTATATATAGACCAAATCGGCAGACAAAAAGCGTGTTTATAATATCATTAAATTGTCATTATTCCGTAGCTGATTTATACAAATTTTGTTTTCCGATTTGGTCTATATATAAGCTTGATTCCACGGTAATTTTTCATATAGCCACTGATGAAGTATATGGTGATACCCGAAAGCTCTCTGGCCTTTTAATATTTGTACGTCTTATAGGATGGTTTTATTTGATTAAATGACCATTTTATCTATGACTTTTTATTTATGTCTCTTTAATATACACTTAAACATTTAGATATGGCTTTAAAAGTGAATCTACAACAACGGCGGATTTTCAGGATTGTATTAAGTTAAGGGGATAATAAGTACTTTGGGGATTTCATTGGATAAGGATAATCAAAGTCATTTTAATAGAGACTACATGGTTTTAAAGTATAAAAATAGGGGTTTCGATAGAGTATCTTTAAATGGAATAATTAAAAAATGCCAGGAGTTGATGCCAATAAGAAATATAAGAATCGGTGTAATTTACAAATATATACAGTCTGTTAAAAAGTATAAGACCACGAGACTTTTTGTTATTTAGGTAATTAATGAAATATTTTTTATTCAAAATCAAAACTAATCCATGTCAGAACACGCTGTAAATAAAATTTAGCAACTTACATGCACGAAATTCATTTAGAAAAAATATAACAGCAATATAACAAAAAGTGGCACAAATACCTGTTGCAAAATTATAAGACGACATGTGAAAAAAGAAAGTTTTAGCAAATTTAGTAAGTTGTTGCTCTACCTTTTTTCTGAATAACTTGAAACACACAATTTGGCATCGATTTAATTAACTGTTTAAAGACAGATTCCGGAATATTGTCCCATTTCTCCATAGTGGTGACTTCCAATTCATATACCGAATGATATTGTTTGTCGTTTTCGTATAATTGGCGAGACAAATAACTCCACAGGTTTTCAATGAGGTTTAGGTCAGGGCTAAGCTCGGCCAAGATATAACATCAATCTTTTCTCTTTTGAGCCATGCTTTTGTTGATTTAGATGCATGACTGGGAGCATTATCTTGTTGGAACTTCCATTTCGGCCCTCCTAAAAGTGGCCCGAAGGATATCAGACTTCTGTATAACATTTGTTGATAACTATCCGAGTACATTTTGCCATAAACTTTTTGCAGATCCTATCTTCCTGCATATGAGAAAGCGCCCCACACCATAACGGCACCACCTCCCATCTGTCTACTGAAGAACTCACGAGATTCTTGCCTTAAATCATTTGTTATAGCAATAACTACTAAATAATAACTACGAACTTGTTGACAGCAATAACTACTACTATTTGTCAATAGTAGTAGTTATTGCTGTCCGGACCGTCTAAGTTAAGTTTTTTCTCGTCTGAAAATATTATATTTTTCCATGTAGAGTTCCAGGACATGACATTATCTGCCCACTTCAGACGTTCTTCTTGATGATGTTTAAGAGTCGTGGTTTGTTTCTTAGTTTCCGAAGTTTAACATCAATATTCGAATTCAAACTTCACCACACAGTTACATGAGACACTTGTTTACTTGTCTGCTGTGCTATTTTATAAGTGGACTTGTAGTTTTTCGTTGCAAGCTGCAAAATTTGTCTATTATCACGATCTGATAATTGATTTTTGCGGCCAGATCTTTTCTGCTTTCCATACAATTCTTTTTTACTCAAAAAATTGTAAATAGACGTTTTAGAACGATTGAGAATCTTTCTTATTTCAAGTTCCGACTTTCCTTTTCCATTGTAGAACTAAACTTTTCGCACTTCTACTTCAGACAAATCACTTCCGTGAGGTATTTTAATAATCCAACGAATCAAACAGTTAAATTCTGAATTTCTGCCTTTTTTCCTTCTTTCCAAACTTTCCAGATAGTTTAGGTTACAGTTAAACTCCGAAGTTAAACAAAAATCGTCTGCATAATAAGAAAATATAAAGTGGTCTTATATTTATGTAACACGGTGATTTCGAAAATAATATTCGATCTGTTTTTTTTTAAGCTAAATCAACACTGCAAAATTGTTTCGTTTCATGCACCTTCTTTGAAATTCACATTCAATGTTGTCTTTGTTGAGAAAGGGTGGAATTTTGAGTGGTCTTATAATTTTGAAACAGACTGTAACTCCCATAGGTAGACAATTGCTTAATTATAACAGTTTCTGTAAATCAATAGATAGGAATAAGTTGAAAAATTGCTCATGTCTAAACGAAACTGAATTTATTGACAATTATCATGGACGTGTTCTGATAGGGAATCTGGATTTGTTAAAATCAACAAATATTAAACAGTTCTTTAGAAAAGGAACCAAATACTGATTACAGGATAGAGGGATGTAACAGTACCTTTAAAAAATGATGTAGATATATTTATATACAAAATGACTGTCAAATACAGTTTGCCTACTAAAATATTTAAGGAATGGAGTAGTGAGGTAATGCATATGTTGAGGAAAACTTCAGTCAGAAAATAGGTATAATTTTGGAAAAATATATGCTAAGGGATAACTAGAAAACATACAAGATAGATATGTAATTACTAATGTAGATAAAGCCACGTCAAATTATGCATTTACATTTAAAGTACTGTACAGTAAATTGCTATAAAATTGTTATAATGATTGTAAAATATACAAATTGTTGGAGAAACCCCAAATTGAAATTTTGAAGTGAATAAGGGCCTTATATCCTAAGACAGGATGCAGTGTTAAAAGGGTAAGGTTTCCATACATTACTTTACATCCTAAATTACATAAAAATCCAATTAAATTTCGACTGTTCGACAGGTTACAATTGGATATAAGACTTATCTAACATTGGCAAATAAAAATTTGCTAAATTTATTGAAAATCTTAATAGCAAAGTTAAAAGTTCAGGGTGCACATATGATTTCTAATAATTACGAAGTAATTGATATGTTAAAATGTGTACCAGATAAAATGTATTATAAAAGTTACGATTTTGTCGATCTATATAATAATATTGATATTGGTAGTCTATATGGAATACTAATGGAAACATACGAAAATCGTGAGTTACATTTTGGCAATAAGAAAACTTAGGGTATTGGTAAGATTGGTATTATATAAAACAGTTTTTCATAATGGTAATTGCTTTTGTAAGAAAATACGAGGTATATCAATGGAAGTTGTTCCTCGATTTTAGCAGATATCTATCTAAATAAGTACGAGTCAAGTACTGACCTTTTGAATGAAATGGTATACATTAGATATGTGGATAATATTTTATTAGGTTGCAATTGCTCTGATTTAAATATGGATTTTAGTTTTTATCCGGATACTTTGAAATTGATTGAAATTTTACCAAATAAGGATGGAAGTCTCAATTTTCTGGGTTTGAACATCGATACCAATGATAATGCTACTATATTGCGTAGATATAATAAAGGAATAACTTTAGGTTCAAAATAAATTACAAAATGCAATTATTGGAGTACTAATTTACACAAAAGCGTTTTTCGCAATATTATATTAAATCACTTCATAAGAAGCAAAAAATTAAATACTAGATCTAAGAATCAGGTTTAATGTATAGTAGAATTCAGGATTCTATTAAACAGGGATTTCCGAGGAGTTTTTTAAGTATTATAGTTACAAAGTTCCACTATATAACCGTAACTGAATGTTATGTAAAGTTTCTGACTTACTATGAGGAAAATGACAATAAAGGCAACAAAGTTTAGTTATTCTATGTGTGAATAGAAATACTGTATTCTGGTAAAAATGTGTTAAAGAAGGTGAGAATTTTAGGGGATATGGGAGTTCGATTTATTAAAAATGTGAATTGGGATTGATTCGGTGAGTTGGTTGAAAAGGTAATGATATTCGTATTGTATACAAATGGGTTCTGTTTTTGCTTTTTGAATTCTGGTTGTGTGTTATCTGTCTATATCTTTCAGTGTTTCATGTAGTATATATTTGTGGTGTTCAGTTTGGAATGTATTTATCCTTCTCAAGTTAGTACAGGTTACCGGGAGTGTTGCAGCAGCACAAAGCATGCTTAACCGGGGGGAGAGGTTGACACCCCCGGCCAATCAGTTGTACTAAACTTGTTCTATTTTTGTTGATTTCATTTGGATATATATATATATATATATATATATATATATATATATTATATCCGGAGAATTTCGATAATGAAGATGCACAACTATATATTTGTTTATACTACTATATGTACAATATTAATACATACAATAAATATACCTATATATACAGCTTATATATACATTAGTTCATACAATATTTAAACTATGCAATAGTGTAAGAATTGGTAACAGAAATGGCTGAGAATTATAAATTCTAACAATATATAACTAAGGAAACATACATAAGGGAAGTTAGATAATGTTCAACTAGAGAATTAATTACATTAAAATCAACAATATTTACAGTTAAAAAGGACAATAATTACAGTGATAGGCAGTGAATATGATAGGCGCCCCTGCACTGTATGTATTTCGATGGTGTAAGGCGTAAAATATTTATTTAAACGATCAATTTTGCAAAAATAAATTAGCAACGCAATGCCAATGAGAACTGAAACAATAAGGAATATTCCTAAGTATTCAAAATTTATTTACCTATTAAATAATTTTATCTCCCTATATTATGAACTCTGTCCTACAAATGTGACAAAATACTGAATAATTATACTCATAATTAGGGAATCTTTATTTAAAAATAATCAACAATGCATATACTCAATACTATGCCTGTATTTTGTCAAATGGGAACAAAAACGCTTTACTAACACTAGCGGCACCTAGATATAATTCTCAAAGTTTTATGGCATTTTCAAGTGTTTATTCAAAAGAGTTTTATCTCTTTCTCTCTATCTCCATGGTTACAATAAATACGAAAAGAATTATAACAGAAAATATAGAGACTGGCTAGTTTTGGTGGTTAAAACAACTAGATTCGTCAATACATACTTTGTTATTAACAAATTCGTTAACAATAACAAACATTCAGCAAACAGGTAGACAATTACAGAATAATAGAAAAAAGCAAACTATAACGAAAAATTAAGTTAGAGATTTTCAAACAGAACATAAAAAAGAACAATCATTATTAATAAGAGAATTTTATTGAAAAACATTTGGGGCATTTTCAAGAAAGTTCAAGTTAAAAATGGAATTAGTAGAAAAATTATCATAGCTTCTGAAAAATTAAAGACAACCCAGATGTTATACTTTTCTTAATAATCTTATATAATCTTGTAAAATTTTGGAATTAAATTTTATTAGAAAAGAAAAAATTATAAAGCATTTTATTAGCAAGAATTATAAACATAAATGAAAAACAATATAATATATTAAGAGAAAAACAATAAAGAAAACTTAACTAAAAAACAAATGCAATTTTTTTTTCAAAAACGAATATAATTCTTTTAGCATAATGAATCTTTTTACTCACATTCCTCAGTGAAAAATGTTCAATTTAAGTGTAACAATTTTAAAGAAAGGGAAACTTAAAAACACTCATGCGAAACAAAATGAATTTAAGAAAAATGTTACATCAAGCTAAAAATAATGAAAAATAAAACTTGGAAAGCTTCCAAAACTTCTTTGCGGGGATATCTATAAAATTGCAGGTAAAACAAACTAACTCTAAAAGTAATTTTGTACTAGACTAGCAATATTCTTAAACGAATAATTTTTATTTTAAAAGACGTAAAAAAATGTCTGACTAAACATATGTATTTACAATTAAAAAAAATTATGTGGGTGGCACATGACTTCCCCTATATAATGCAAAGAATTTACATTTTTCATAGTGAAAAAAATGATGTATAAGATCTACAGTACAACGTTTTTAATGTCAGATTGTTCATTTCACACTTCTCTGGATGGCAACATGCAAAATTATTTCAAATTATCCAATTAACTCATATTTCAAAAACTATAAATTGACAATTATCAATATTGATAGTTTCAACAATAAGCAATATACTCCATATACTGAATCATTTTAATCGTTTATTTATCAATATGGCGTCATTTTCCTTAACTTAGCGCCATTTTTTCTGCAATTTTAACGATATTTTCATCAATCTGAGCAGAATAACGGCATGTTGGCGATATTTCGCTAAATGAGTCGCCAAGTTAGCTAAATTTATCGGTAAGCTATATAGACAAACGGGGATAAAAGCATTTCTTGTACACAAATGACTGTCGGCGAATTGCTAGCCGTCAAAATTCAAATTTATGACACAGAGTGTCTTTTCTCGTGAATGGAATGAACTAGAATGATGTGATCAAATTTATCGCATATTATTAAAATATTATTAAAGTGAGCACATTTCACAATATTTAATACATTTTTTAATTTTATATCATTTTTATTAATAACTTTATTTGAAAAAGTGCAATATCTCAAGAACGCTTCATACTGAAGTTCTAAATTTTATGTCAATGGTTTCTCAATAAAACAATACTTACGAAATAATTATTTACCTAAAGAGAGTTCTGATTTTTTATGATTTTTTCAAAATTTCATTAACAAATTTAGGGATCTTCCAAACACAAACACACACAGATATCACCTCAAAAACGATAGATTCGAGTTCATGGATACCTGAAACGTACTCTTACGACGAAAACTTGAATTCGAATTTTCGACTTCGTCACTATATCACTATACTTTCCCTAAGCATCATACTATGTATGCAGAAAAAGTAATATTGGTTTTTAATGTCAATAAATATGTTAAATTCCCAAAATTGTATTAAACGTTATATTGTATCGACAGTTTGTAATCAAATTTATATAACATATATAGTACAATATCATCCATAACAACACGCAGTCAACACTTTATATAACATCATTGATCCATATTTGGCAATCGCCACATTTGTAGTTAGTACAAGAAATTTATGAAGAGCCTTCATATGGTATCAATTGGTGTGACTATTTCATTTTCGACAGATATTTCGTACAATCAAACACATTTTGTGGAAATTATTTCACAATACCACCTCCGAAATTTGATACTAAAACAATATTATTTATTATTTAAGCTGTATCTATAACAAATCTTAAATATATGTTGCAAAGAAAATGGACATTTTTGAATAGGAGCTGACAGCTCCAGAATCATAAGTGGAAATTTATAGTTAGTCCTCCTACACTTTCCAGATTTTTATTCGGAATCCACATCGGTCATTTCTTGAGCTCGGTCTAAAAAAAATCATGAAAAATAAATGTTGCAAGGAAAATAATTGAACCGGAAGTAGAAATCATTAACAGATATCTCTACCTTCTCTAGAATTTTATTCTGAATCCACATCGGGTATTTTCTAAGCTCTGTCTAAAGGCAATCCTAAAAAATCTGATGTGGGCAACACATGACTTTCCTTATATAATGCAATGAATTTACTACTTTTACAGTTAAAAAAATGTTAATGTTATAGTAGATACTTATATTCTTTCCAAGATATTGAATTTTCTTCAATTAGTCGTCATTTTCTTTGATTTAGCGTCATTTTTATCAATTTGGTGACATTTTCGTTAATTTGGCAGTATTTAAAAAGTCGCCATGAGGGCGACATTCCGCTGAAATCGTCGCCAAAATCTCGCCAAGTGTTATGGACGGAGAAATAAGTTATTTTTATAGCAGATAAATGACTATTGGCGTTCAAATACAAAAGTGTTACTCAAAATATATTTTTTCATGAATGGAACGAGCTAGATCCACGAGAATGATGTCACCAAATTTATCGCATGGTATTACATATAAAAAGTGAACATGTTTCTCAATAGGAAATATTTTTATTTTATTTTATATAACATTTTGATAATTTTTTAAAAACTGTGCAATATCTCGAGAACGGTTTAAGTTAGCGTTCTAAAAATTATGTCAATCATTTTCTAATGAAATTTTACATAAGAAACGTCTATTTGTGTAACTTCATTAGCGGTTTTGATTTTTTGAAGATTTTTTCAAAATTTCCCTCGAAAATTTAGGGGGGTTCTAAACATTCGATTGCGTATAAAACAATAAGCTTCCAGTGTTTATGGATTGTGATTTTTGTACCAAATTCCGTTCGAATCGGTCCATTCGTTCATTAGTTATCGTCTCCATATTCTCACTGACACACACACACACACACACACACACAGACATCACTTCAAAAATGTTTGATTCGTGATCAGGGATGCTTGAAACGTGCTCTCCCGTCGAAAACTCGTATTCGAATTTTCGATCCCGTCACAATACTTTCTTTATACATTATGTATATAAGAAAAGTAAAAATAGATGTTGCAGAGAAATTGTTTGAGTCGGAAGTCGAAATACTTAGCAAATACCCCTACCTTCTTCAGAATTTTTTTCCGAATCCACATCAGTCATTTTCAAGAGATGTTCCAAAGAAAAATTTTGAACCCGAAGTAGAAATACTTAACAAATCTCCCTTCTCCAGAATTTTATTTGGATCCACATTGGTCATATTCTGAACTCTGTCTGAAGACACTCCTGAAAAATAGATGCTTTTAAGGAAGATTTTTTAATCGTAAATGGAAACCCTTAGAAAATCATCGTTCCTTCTCCAGAATTCAATAATAAATCTCTACCACTTTTCGTCTAACTGCCATTTTAGCAGATCCAGAAAAATAAATGCTTCAAAATAAATATGTACCTATTAAAAACAATACATAGCACTTCAACAATTTATCCATCAACAAATGCTTCATGTGTTAATGTATTGTCAGTCCCTTATTACAGCGTTACACTTAATGTCATCCACCATACGACAGAACGTGCCTGTCAACATTTATGCACAGGAAATTCCTTTTGTATACCAGCACGATAATCTTGCACATAGATATTACATGTGAAAGTGACCTGTCATCATGGGAAAAATGGTTTGGGATTAAATAATTTTCTCTGTACTGTCTGAGTAAAACATAACTTCCATAGAATTGGAGTATTTTATTGAATTGATTGTCTCTGTGCGTCATCAAACCGCGCTAATTTTTTTCAAATTGCACCAATTTAATTTATTTCAGAAATCTCAAGCGTAAATTGTCAACGCCTGTAAATCTGATGTTTTATTTGTCAGCAATTTCTACATCAAAACACTGAAAAAGATTGTCTACAACATAGCTCAGAGAATATGTATAAAAATATAGTACGCATATTTTTAGTTAAATGCAACGACATCTGCTTTTACGAAGTGTTCAGTTTTAAAACAGTTTTTTGAAATTTTAGTTTTGCACGAGCTGTTTTTACTTACCCTAAAATATATGGTTAACTATAGAGAAAGTATTGGAACTGTATCGGAATTGTCTCTGAACCCCAAAAAATGTATTTTATGCGTAACGTCTGTGGGTGCTTCTCTCTGCCTGTCTGTGTGTCCTTTTAATGTTCCACTCTAGTTCAAAAACTGCCCCACACAAATTTACAAAAATCGTTCGACAAGTCACTTGTGTTTAGATTTCTGTATCTGATATATACAATTATATACACTTCTTTGCAAAAAGAAAAAAAAAAGAAGCAACATGAAGAAGGTGATTGTTTTTATTGAAAACAAATATTAGTACAGCTCATACACATGTAATAAAATGGTTACAAAATCAAGGCTGCTGAACCCATCAATGGCTAGCAATTGCACATTGAATTTTCAAATTAGTAATTGGTGAAACACCCTTTGGCGTCAATGCATGCTTGTATACGTCTAGATAAGGAGTGATAAAGATTCATAATGTCATCCTGCAATATATTCTGCCAGGCATTCCTCAATTGTTGCTCCAGATCTGCTACATTTCGAGTGTCCGAATCTGGCGGTCTAGTATGTCCCATATTCTCTATTGGCTACAAATCTGGTGACCTTGCTGACCAAGGAACAGTATAAACAGCACGGGAACAATCCACAGATATGCGAGCCGTATGTGGCGTGGCATTATCTTGTTTGAAAATGTTCCCAGAATGACGTGCCATGAAGGGTAACTATAAAGGCTATAGAATTTCATCAACATATCGTTGAGATGTTAAAGTGGTACGCAGGATGACTAGGGGTGACATGATGTCGTAAGAGATAGCACCCCATACCATCACACTAGTGGATAATGGCTGTATGCCTGTGTAAAATAAAAGCTTATTGGGACCACTGGTCCTGGCGCTTCCAAACACGTACCCGAAGGTCATCTGGTGAGAGATTGAACTGTGATTCATTGCTGAAAACTATGCGATGCCACTCTGTAGGCAACCATGATGCTCGGCTACGACACCACTCCAAACGACTCTGTCGATGTTGTGGTATTATGAGCAGATGTCTGAAAGGCCGCCGTGAGCGTAATCTCACCTTTGCCAAGCGCCGTGAGATGGTGGAAAGTAACACGGGTGGTAAGGAAGATGCACTTTGGATGGTAAACAATGATGCCGTTGGGCCATTTCCGGTCTTTCGTACAATCATCCGATCTTGTCTCGTATTTGTGCACATTGGCCTTCCAGAGCCTTCATTCCGCAAATGAGTTCCTAGCAGCAACAATTCCTACCAGCATTTTTGCACAGCAATGTCCTTTCGGTGCAAGTTGCGGCCTATTGCTCGGTATGTCCAGCCAACTTCACGCATCCCGACTATACGGCCACATTCGAACTCGTCTTATTGCTTATAAGGTCATCGGCAACGTCTTAACGGCATTATTGGTTGTGTCTCCATGGAACTGCAACGCCGATAACGAGCAAAGATAAACTGTCCACATTTGTAACCTGTTTTATAGGATGCTAGTTGTGCAGTTGAAACGGCCGCTATATGACCGAAGTTAACACTCATTGGCCTTACAACTTTAATCATTTCCATACTTGTATAAAGGAATTTGCATGCCAAATTTCGAGATGATCGGTTTATTTTTAGGGGTGTTTTTTTTTTTTGCAAAAGAGTGTATAAGTGTATTAGTTGAATTACGGTTTATACCGATTTTTTAACGGCAAAACGAATAAGACTAACCTGATTACTCTAGGATAAACTGATCTAAATATATTGAGATTTATAGAATTCTGACGAACAGACGATGTGTTTTACTGTGGTTAAAAACTATGCGATGGAATTTAATAAAATTTGGTACCACTTGAGGATTTCAAATCTTGAGGACAGCAACCACCGAGAAATCTAACTTGAAGGATAAAAATAGCATCAGCAGTCTAATTTATGGTAACAATAGCAAGAGGTGGTCAGGCAATAGACAGTTCTATACCAATCTGATATTAGATTGGTGTACAACTGACTACTCTGACATCAGAGGGTGGATAATGCAGAGTCCACTTCAAATATAAGACCTTGCAAGCCCATTCCAGTAGCTCAGCGGTAGAGCGTCGGCTGGCCAGTGCGTGATACGTGGTTCGATTCCCGGTTAGGGCAACAAGGTTCTTTACATATGTTACCTAAATGAAAAAGAATACATAGTTAACCGGTAAACTAAATATAATGTCAAATACACTGACTTCCAAAAGTTAATCTCGCAATGCAAATTTTTATTTTTCAAAAGCGTATTTGAATTTGAGTAACTGAAAATCGCTGCGGATGTTGATGGCAGTATACAAATACAGTTTGTTAGAGCCAATCACGATTGACTGTCCGGATATATACTAATGAGGCAGTCGGGAAAGACGCCAGTATTCTGAAGGGTTTGAGGAGGTGCATTTAAATACTGATACGGAGTGTTTATAACTTTTGTAGGATTATCTTTTATGATATTCGTATTTCTATGGCTGAAAGAAGACGAATGACAACTAGTGAGAAGACTAATGACAATAGACTAATTAGGACTAATGGTGAATGACTGTAGTGCTGTCACACGCATTGAAGCAGGACAATCAATCAAATATGTCGCTATGCTATTTTCTTTGGCGTTGATCATTCGGTAATTTCTCGATTATGGAAACAATTACAAATAAGTCAAACAGTTGTACGGAGACTTGTACCCAGTCGTCTAAGGATTACCACCCCCTCTGATGATCAGTATATTGCTATTTTAGCCAAGCGGAATCGACGACCGACCTCCACAATTATTACGTCCATGGTTGCAGCGGCACTTGGTAAGACAATAATAGTACTGTTCCCAGAAGGCTCCACGTGAATTGACTGTAAGCCCGACTACCACATTTCTGTGTTCCACTAACCGTCCAAGCCATAAGGGTAATATTAAAATGGTGTCGTCAACATGTCAATTGGACTGTCCAGATTGGTGTACCGTCTTGTTCACGGACGAGACCAGATTTGCCTTGGAATCAGATGATAAGCATATAAGGGTCTGGTGAGAACGAAGCACATGCAATCAGATCAGGAGCATCCTCGAACATCACGCATTCAGAGGTGGTAGAGTCATGGTGTGGGCTGGAATTTCAATGGGATAACGCACAGAGCTGCACATCTTTAAAGGTGGTTCTGTAGGAGCTGCGCGGTATCGGGATGAAGTCCTAGACTCCACTGCAAGACTCTACGCTGCAGCAGGAGGTCCTGATTTCCTCCTGATGGACGATAATGCCCGTCCCCATCAAGCTAACATCGTTGACGAATACCTGGAAAGTGAAGGCATTCCTCGTATGGAGTGGCTGGAGTATTTCTCCGAAATTTGATCCCATTGAAAACCTTTGGGATGCCATGTCTCTGCACGTTTACCTCCTCCAGCTAGTCTCAGAGAATTAGAAACTGCCCTATTGGAACAACGGTCATTGCTCGCATCTGCGATGATTGATCATCTCGTTGAAAGCATATAAATTTGTGTGAAGGTCCGGGATGGTCACATACCATATTAATGTACGTTTTGTTTGGTTTATTTGCCTTTAAACATCATTTTGTTAATGACCCAAATGTGACGTCGTCTTGTAACTTACGAAAAGTAAATAATTTTTTTGGTCTTTTACATAATTCTTGTTGTCTTTAATGCATAACCACATTTGCTACCTTCATGTACAATTTTGAGTTAATCAAAGCTTTTCTTTTCCGTTTCTGTTGGTTTTAGCGTCCGTGCTTAACTTTTGGAAGCCAGTGTAATTATCCGTTTCATTTTGAGCAATTAAACTTCATGTAATGTATTACAAATTTGATTATTTAGGAGATGCCATATATATATTTGGCATTGCCTTTTTAAAATTAAGGGTAGACTAAATTTAATAATGGAATATTAACCGTTTATGCATCGAATTCAATTACAGTTAAAATATTACTATTTTTTTTGTATTTTCTATTTCGTTTTCAACCAGTTCAGTGAAATATTTAACTACCATAACAGAAGGAATGCAATTAAAAAATAAAAAATGTATTTAAAATTGTGGGAATCTATAACGCGCTCGTATATCTAATTCCTAGAACTAGGATGAGGAGGAACTGCTGTTTTTATGGCGTAAAGATCGACCTTCTCAAAGAACCTTCCTTTTTGTAAAGTTGCATATATTAAATATATTTTATACTAAAAATTTGCACGTTTTTCTGGATATATATTAGTGCAAGTTCTTATATGCGGTCTTTTGGAGGGACGTTTAAATCAAGGTTTCCTTCAAACATAAAGAGGTTCCATACTATTGCTCTAGAATGCTGTTAATTGCCACGTAATTATCTTGAATGTTTAATTCATATGGCTTCCACATCAAGAAATTTAAAACAAATCATACTCCCCCCCAATTGGTATTACTGTAAATACTAAAAAATACTAATAAAATGTTATTACTATTATTATTATTATTTTCCAGAAAAAGAAAATTGAA
Source organism: Amaurobius ferox (assembly GCA_951213105.1). NCBI lineage: Eukaryota > Metazoa > Arthropoda > Arachnida > Araneae > Amaurobiidae > Amaurobius > Amaurobius ferox. The sequence goes on from OX578154.1 coordinate 89,535,250, forward strand.
AAACCAGTTCCAATCAAGCAAAGCGCGAAATAAAATAGTTATTGCGTAAAATTTGAGAAAAACTGCTATATTTAATACTTTACAACATAGTTGAAAAGTGTTTATGACTTTGTTCATTCTGTCTGTCTGTCCATTCGCACGATAACTGCCGTAAAATAGACTTTATCAAAATGAAATTTTAGTATGTTGTTGAGACTGTCTGTGAGATATATGGGAATATTAATGAATAATATCACCCAATTAGTTTTGAACTGAACCCGGGCTGAAAAAATGAAATACATTGAGCGCTATGGGACCTAATTTTTCAAACATTTTTAAACGAATTTAAAATTCACAAATTGCTTCGAAAGATTTAGGAAATACTAAAATTGGTCCGTAAAAAATATGAAAAAAAATTCAGCTAAATATATTCGGTAGTTTTTTAAATAAAAAATAAAATAGTAATTACACCCACATTATATGAAGAGATCACGTGACCCACTTCAAATTAAAATATGGTATACATATTGTGTCAAAATCGTGATTTTTAAAGTTATTTTTAATTTATATGTAGTGTTGTATCTGTCCTAAAACCGCTTTATTCTTGCTTAATTTCTGTGCATCTATATTATAAAACACCTCAATTATAATATATTTGAGTTTAAATGATCAATACCAACCATCTTGTCTCAAAATCGCGATTTCTAAAGTTCTTTTTAATTTATATTTAGTGTTGTATCCGTCTTAAAGCCGCTTTATTTTTTATTCATTTCTGTGCATCTATATTCTGAAGCAACGCAAATACAATATATTTGAGTTTAAAGGATCATCAAACTTATTTCTACAACAAAGACTAATTTTCACTTCTGGAGAATGTAAACTCATCAAGCTGCAAAATGAATTGTATAAGAATTGCTGAATTTCTTTAAAGCAAAAGTATTTAGCTCATGGAGTCTGCAATATAGCTGACATGAATGAAACATTCATTGATTGTACATGGAGAAGCATGCGATTTTATAACAGACTTTTTCGATGAAGTTTTATACATAGATATAAATTACTTTTAATTCCATGGTTAAAACCGACTTCGATTTCTTCAATCGTTAAAGATAAACCCACGGCACTACTTACAAGCATATAAAAGATTACATATTTAGTTATTATTATATATAGAGGAGTTGAAATATTGCATAAAAAGTACTTTTGCACAGATTGAGTGAGATTTCCGCAAAAATTCAATTAAATTACCATACTTTTTTGGTCGCCCTAGAGCAGCCCAATATTTCATGAATTTTAGATTAATTTCTTTGAATGTTTTTGGTGAAATTAGTAGTAATTCGATTTGATATTAGACCAAATATTAGATGAAAAGTAATAATGTAATTATTTTTTCATTTCAAATTATTGTAACTTGCGATATTCTCCAATCTTTACTCCTATAATAGGATAGATGATGCGCTACGTGTGGGGTTAAATCGGATGCAAAAATTCGTGCTCCAAAATTTGAAACTTGATCTCCAGAAATTATACTTCTACTTCAGATTATACTGAATCTCATATATAATAGACTAGCAGCGATTATCAGGCGTTGCTCAGGATTTACGTTGCAAAACTCTGATAAAAATTACACCGGAACATATAGGGCCGTGAATCTTATACATTGTTTCTTCACTGTGAAAGAAGTAAATTCATTGCATTATGTAAGCAAAAAAAAATGGATCTGATTGGCCACTCTTTGGCTAATCAGATCCATTGAATCATACATACTTCCTTATATAAATATATATTTTTGTATTCATTTATTCATTATTCAAATCAATAAAATTTGATGAGTAAGACTGTGCAAAGTAAACCATGGTGATATAATTTCCATTTAAATTCATATTTCAAACTTGCAATTTTTAAAAGTGACTAATACGTTCAATAAACTCCCACAAAACTCTAATTTTTAATTGACTTTCACGATTTAAACCAACGATTTCCAAAAAAAAAATGGATCTGATTGGCCACTCTTTAGCCAATCAGATCCGTTGGATCATACATACATAATTTTCTTCTTTATATATATATATATAGATAGATAGATAGATATATATTATTTTTTATATTCATTTATATATATATATTTATTATTAAAATTAATAAAATTTGTTGAGTAAGCCTGAGAAAAATAAACTATAGTGATAGAGTTTCCATTTAAATTCATATTGCAAACCTGCGATTTTCAAAAGTGACTAACTAATACGTTCAATAAAGTTTCACAAAACTCTGAGATTTAATTGACCTTCACGTTTTAAACCAACGATTTCCAACCTTTTTCGTTGGGAATCATGGAGTTAGAGATTAGAACTCCTAGAAAAGTTTGGTTTCCATTAACATCTCAACAACCCCTGGTCTTAGAAATTCGAAACTTTGACAAAATTTATGGGGATCTATTTCAAAGTTACCCACAAAATTTCATTAAATTCGGTGCAGCTATTCTTCCGTGAGGTTGACACAAACGAAAGATTCGTCTTTCATTGATATCACAACAACTTCTGGTGTTAGAAACTTTAAACATAGTCTAAATTTTAAGTTGGGCGATTTCAAGACTACCCACCAAATTTCATCAAATTCCGTTCAGCCGTTCTCTCGTGATGTTGGATCATACATACATACATACATACTTTTCTTCTTTATATATTTAGATTATATTTAATAGATTATTTTCATTTAGTAGATTGTACTTTATCTCAATGATTATTTAAAGAACTCACAACTCCTGAGGGGCAAAATTATTTTTTCACACACGCATATTTTAGGGGAATAAATCCGTTTATGTATATAACACATTATCCTCAATATTAACTTCAAATAGAGTTCGTACTCTTGTATAACATAAAACAGCTCGGTGCAACAATCGAAAATACTGATTGAATTTTAGTAAAACTTTTATAAAAGCAGAAAAAAGAGATTTTAAAGTATTGGCAGAATACCAAAAAGAATAAACGCCATATAGTAGATAAACAGAAGAGCAAGAAGATATATAACGTATTTTGAAAAGAAAATGAAAAAGTGGAAAATAATTTCATTTCCTTAAAAGACAGATATCAGCCAAATATCTGCTTTGAGGTTTCAAACAAATTGATCTATGCTGTGGCAAAGCAAAGAGAATATAAACACAGTTATTGAATTTTTCTATTCAGATATTTTGCGTAAGCAAAATTGTTTGCGTAGAAGGAAGATGATTGAATACATTTTTGAAGGATTTTAGACTCATCTGAATGAGAAAAATTTTGGTCGCGTGAAATAAATTACAGTGATATCACAAAATAAAAAAAAATCTGATGTAGGCAGCACATGACTTCCGTTATATAATGCTATGAATTTACTACTTTTACAGTATAAAAAATAGGTTATTCTTATAGTAGATACTTATATTCTTTCCAAGACATGGCATTTTTATCAATTAGTCGTTATTTTCATTGATTTAGTGTCATTTATGTCCATTTGGCGAGATTTTTTTAATTTGGCAACATTTAAAAAGTAGCCAAGTTGGCGACATTCCGCCAAATTCGTTTTCAAAATCTTGCCAAGCGTTATGGACGGAGACATAAGTTATTCTTATAGCAGATAAATGACTATTGGCGTTCAAATGCAACAAAGAATCTTATGAATGGAACGAGTTAGATCCATAAGAATGATGTCACCATATTTATGGCATGGTATAACATATGAAAAGTAAACATGTTCTTCAACAGTTATTATTTATTTTTATTTTACGGGATCTTTTTGATAAATTTATAAATGGGCAATATCTCGAGAATGTTTCCTGCTAGCTCTCTAAAGTTTATGTCAAACGTTTTCTAAGAAAAAATTACATACGAAATGTCTATTTGCGTAACTTTATTAAAGGTTTTGATTTTTTTATGATTTTTCAAAATTTCACTCGAAAATTTCAAGGAGTTCTGAACATTCGATTGCGTTTAAAAACAATGGGTTTCCAGTATTCATGGATTGTAATTTTTGTACCAAATTTCATTCGAATCGCTCCATTCGTTCGTGAGATATCGTCTCCACAGTCTCAGTGACACACACACACATACACACACACCCACACACCCCCACACACACCTTACACACACACACATACTTTCACATACACACACACACAGACCCTAAAAAATGTTCGATTCGTGATCAAGTACGTTTGAAACGTGCCCTCCCTTCGAAAACTCGGATTCGAATTTTCGGCCCCGTCACAATACTTTCCTTATACATTATTGTATATAAGAAAAGTAAAAATATACATTTTATAAAGAGTAATGACATATTTATGATAAGTATGATAGGTAATCAAATTAGTAAACAACATAATCAGCTACACCGCAGTAGAGGCGTTTCTAAAGTTATGATTATATGCATATTACAGATACATGCTCATTAAAGATAATCCATGGTCCATATTCAAGCTTATTATGATTTTGTCAATATGAAGTTACAGTATAGTATAATTGCTAACGCTTCTTTCCAGGATCATTCGGTGACAAAGAGATCTACATTTTTGCACCCTTATAGTATTAACCACGATACAGATCCTTACACAGCTGCATTTTCAATTTACCCTGTTCCCAGTGAAGGTGTTGGACCCAGACCGTCCAGACTTGTGGACCCAGACCGTCCGACCTACCAGAAAGGTGTAAGGTAAGTGTTTGGACGGCCGGGATGTGCCACCCAATTTAGACCGGAACCCAGTGGGGGAGGCATCCACAGGGACAGTACCCTCCTTCCCCTACCACCAACCTCTCGGAAGGACTTACGGACCCACATGTTTAACGTGATCGTACTCCGCATGAACACGGCGGCATTTGTGGCAGCGTGCAAATCTTAGCGCGCAAACCACGGGGATACCGCACCCGAGATGGCCAACAGCACGCGGTGTTCCGAGGTGGTCACCCACCAAGTACTAACCGCGCCCGATGCTGCTTGACTTCGGTGATCTAACGAGAACCGGTGTTTTCAGCACGGTACGGCCGTTGGCCCCATCCCAGTGAAGGTGTGTATATGTTGCTGTTGTTGAGACCCAGACCGTCCGTCCTACCAGAAAGGTGTTGTTGTTGTTGAGACCCAGATCGTCCGACCTACCAGAAAGGTTTAAGGTAACTGTTACCAGAAAGGTGTAAGGTAACTGTTTGGACGTCCGGGAAGCGACCCCCAATTTAGACCGGAACCCAGTGGGGCAGCATCCACAGGGATCGTACCCTTCTTCCCCTACCGCCAACCTCTCGGAAAGACTTGCGGATTCACATGTTTAAGGTGATCGTACTCACATACGTACTCACATACGTACGTGATCGTACGTATGTGAACACGGTGTCAGTTTTGGCAACGGCGGGAATCGAACCCGGGCCTTCCTAGTGCAAATTCTCGCGCTCTAACCACTGGGCTACCGCACCCCAGGGTGTGTATATATATGTGTGTGTGTGTGTGTGCGTGTGTGTGGTGGGAGATAATTGATAGTTTCGAAAATTCTTTCCAAACCCTCCAGAAGAACCGAAAACTGGAATTTTTAGATATCTTTGAACCCTGCAGAAGCCCTTTGTTGAACTATAAACCTGAGTAGTTGCATATTTGTAGTATCAACCATTGGATAGAACCTTATGTAGTCAGTTTTTCGAGGTGTCCTCCAGGGCGGAGATTACGGTTTAAAAATGTCTTTCAAGACCCTCAAGGTAGCCTTCCGGTGGCTTAGAAGGCAGAATCTTTGCACATGTATAGCATAGACTACAGGACTGGACCTAAAGGCGCTGAATTTTAATTTTTCTCTCGGAATGGACACATTTAGGAAAGGGGGAAGTGTAAGGTATCTCGTAACCCTGGCAAAACCCCCACTGGAGACGTAAAAGTCTTAATCTCGTCCACGGGACATGATATAACTGAGTCAATTTCAATTGAGACAACTATTTTCAACGTTACAACGGATGACGTTAGATTTGCGAAAACATTTTCGCCCATTGAATGTGATAAGAAGGTGACATTTTGACAAATGGTAGAACCTAAAATCGAAAAGGTACAGTCACGTGATTTAGGATTTTATGTATAAGTAATTTCAATCAGAAAGTGCATATTTGTACTTGCATATTACTCCACTAGATTCGCCGATCTAGAATTCTTGTGAATTCTAAATCAAACCACATTAATAACTTGTGTTCTACAAGATCAAGTTTTTAAATGTTTAAAGTTCAATTGAAAGATCTTGAATGAACTTCAAAGTTTAAGTAATTTTTTTAGCAACATTTAGTAAATTTCTGCTGTTTATTTTATTTATGACCACCAACTTCACTTCCCGTTAGAATTTCAGTTTAGGTTATAACTTAAACCCGCAAAAACTTTGTAAACCAGTTGAAAAATGCTGATTGAATTTTTCGCTTAAAATCCTTATCAAGTCGCGACAATTGATTTGAAAGTATTGGCTCGATACCAAAAAACACTTCCTACCAAACAGTAAATAGAACGACTTAGAAACAGAGATATAACATTTTTGCTTAAAGATAAAGGAAAAAAATATGAAAATAATTCCATCTTCTTAAAAGAAAGATCCACCCGATTCCCTGCTTCGAGGTTTCTCGCAAATTGAACTTAAGTGTGGCAAGACGGAAAGAATATAAACTTAGATATTGAAATTTTCTATTTAGATATTTTGCATAAGGAAATTTGTTTTGTATAGGAAGGAACTTTTAAACCCTTTTAGGTATATATAAAAAAATCTGATGTGGGCAGCACATGACTTTCCTTATATAATGCAATGGATTTACTATTTTTACAGTTAAAAAAATCTGATGTGGGCAACACATGACTTTCCTTATATAATGTAATGAATTTACTACTTTTACAGTAAAAAAATAGGTTTTTCTTATAGTAGATACTAATATTCTTTCCAAGATATTGAATTTTCGACAATTAGTTGTCATTTTCATTGATTTAGCGTCATTTTTATCCATTTGACGAGATTTACGTTAATTTGGCAACATTTCAAAAAGTCGCCAAGTTGGCGACATTTCGCCAAATTCGTCGCCAAAATCTCGCCAAGAGTTATGCACTAAGAAAAAAGTTATTCTTACAGCAGATAAATGACTATTGGCGTTCAAATACAAAAGTATTATTCAAAGTATATTTTTTCATGAATGGAACGAGCTAGATCCACGAGAATGATGTCACTCAATTTATCGCATGGTATTACATATGAAAAGTGAACATGTTTCTCAATAGGAATTTTTTTTATGTGACTTTTTCATAATTTTTTTGAAAAATGTACAATATCTCGAGAACGGTTCATGTTAGCCTTCTAAAATTTATGCCAATCGTTTTCTAATGAAAAATTACATAAGAAATGTCTATTTGCGTAACTTTATTAGCGGTTTTGATTTTTTGACGATTTTTTCAAAATTTCATTCGAAAATTTAGGGAGGTTCTGAACATTCGATTACGTATAAAAACAATAGGCTTCCAGTGTTTACGGATTGTGATTTTTGTACCAAATTTGGTTCGAATCGGTCCATTCGTTCGTCTGTTATCGTCTCCACAGACTCACTGACACACACACATACACACATACTTTCACACACACACACACACACACACACACACACACACAGACATCACTCCAAAAATGTTTGATTCGTGATCAGGGATGCTTGAAACGTGCTCTCCCGTCGAAAACTCGAATTCGAATTTTCGACCCCGTCACAATACTTTCCTTATACATTATGTATATAAGGAAAGTAAAAAAGGTTATTCTTATAGTAGATACTTATATTCTTTCCAAGATTTTGAATTTTCTTCAATTAGTCGTCATTTTCATTGATTTAGTGTCGTTTTTATCCACTTGGCGAGATTTTCGTTAATTTGGCAACATTTGAAAAATTCGCTAAGTTGGACAGTCTTTACATCTATCACATTCAGTTTATGAATGATATAGAGTATGATCTTTCGTTAGTAAGTTACTCTTTAAAATCTCCGGTTCTTTTAAAATCTCGAATTGTTCATTTTAAAATTTCAAGTTTCTGTTTAATGTCAAGTTTTTCTTTATTTCAAGTTTTTTTAAATTCAAGTTATTTAAATTTCAATGTTCTTATATTTTAATTCCAATATATGTTTTAAGACCTTCTGAATAGGTTTTGACTACTTTTGGAGTAATGTCCGTCTGTCTGATAACTGTGTACAAGATATCTCACGACCGAATGGAGCGCTTCGAATGAAATTTGGTACAAAAATCACAATCTGTGAATACTGGAAGCCTATTGTTTCTAAACGTAATCGGATGTTCAGAACCCCCTTAATTTTCGAGTGAAATTTTGAAAAAATCATCAAAAAATCAAAACCTCTAATAAAGTTACGCAAATAAACATTTCTAATGTAATTTGTGCTGAGAAATCGATTGACATAAACGTTAGAACGCTATCATGAACCGTTCTTGAGATATTGTACATTTTTCAAATAAATTTACCAAACAATCCCATAAATTAAAAAAGAAATATTAACTGTTGAGAAACTTGTTCACTTTTCATATGTAATATCATGCGATAAATTGGGTGACATCATTCTCGTGGACCTAGCGTGTTCCATTCATGAGAAATGATACTTTGAGAAATACTTTTGTATTTGAACGTCAATAGTCATTTATCTGCTATAAGGATAACTTATTTCTCCGTCCATAACGCTTGGCGAGATTTTGGCGAAATGTCGCCAACTTGGCGACTTTTTGAAATGTTGGCAAATTAATGCAAATCTCGCCAAATGGATAAAAGTGGCGCTAAATCAATGAAAATGACGACTAATTGTCGAAAATTCGATATCTTGGAAAGAATATAAGTATCTACTATAAGAAAAACCTATTTTTTTAATGTAAAAGCAGTAAATTCATTGCATTATATAAGGAAAGTCATGTGTTGCCCACATCAGTTTTTTTTTAACATGACAGCATAGGACATAATTTCACACAATCATTTCTTTAAACGGTTTATTTATGACTCAATTATCGCAAGACTTTATACTTATCATTGTTGTGAAAAAATTCCGTAATACAACTTTTCGTGTTCGTGGCATCATTAGCGTCCCTTGGAGGGCAAGTGAACCCTTTCAGGTGTGTACATTGTCATGTCTGGCATCAATCGACATACTTTTTTCAAGTTCTTACGGGTAGGACAGCGTCTATCCCGAACGAAAAACCTCCCCAAAAGACAGGTATTTGACATACCCTATCCTAAACAGTTTTTATCCGCCTTTGCAGACATTATTTTCAATTTTTTTTCCATTCTTTTTGGGAAGGTCTTCGTTCGGGATGGACGCTGTCCCACCCGAAAGCAAAAGATTAAAGTAAAGGGGAATACAATATAGTTGTAATTTGTTGGACCCATGTACCGATTTTTCAAATTTTTTCTTGTATATTTTGAAAATGATTTCTGGTGTGAGAAAATTAATTTGAGCTACACTCCCGTTAATATTTTACATGAGTCTATATTTTATATGCAGATTGTTTGAAAAGTTAACAGGGTAGTTGTTTTCAAGTTGAAACATCTATAGCGCAAGATTTCACTGATCTTTGTCGTGCATTTTATACTACATATTTACATCTATCATATAGTATGAGAGAGAAATAATATATGAGGTTTTGTTTGCAGGTTATACTTTAAAATATTGAGCGGTTCTCTTCAAAATTTAAGTTTTTCATTTCAAAAACTTTAATGTTTATTTACTTTTAAGTTTTCTTTTATTTCAAGTATTTTTAATTTCAAGTTTATCTTTTAATTTCAAATTGTTCTTTTAAAAAATCCAAGTGGTTCTTTTAAAATTTCAAGATATTTTTTTAAATTTCAAATTGTTGTTTAAAAAATTTCAAGTTATTCTTTTTTAAAATCTCAAGTTATTAATTTAAAATTTTCATGTTGTTCTTCTTAAAATTTCTAGTTATTCTTTTAAAACTACCCTACACAATCTAAAGTGTCCAACAGAAGACTTTTCTACACATTATCAAATATCGATAGTGTAGGAAATTGATGTCATATATTGAAGCTTTATTATAGATATTGGTTAAAAAGAACAGGGATTTTGTTGAGCATACCAATTTTCATATAACTTTTCAGTATTATTCTCTTGTACGTATCAAAATTAGGTAGAACCTTAATTTGAATATTTGCTTCAATTCAATATTTTAATCTCAAGATTTCTTTATTTATCAGCAATAGATTAACAGAGTTCAAGGTTGTTTACAAGAATCAATCAGTTTCCGAGGAAAAGAGCAGCCTCCATCGTTAGGATAAAAATATTGAGCACCGGAACCGACAAAGACAAGGATGCAAGCATCTGTCAATAAATAATTGTGCCAGCTGATTGAAAAAGCTAAATGTTTCAAACGCGAAATAAAGGAATGCGTATTTTCTTTCAACTAGAATCATTATCCGTGACTGCTGATAATCTTGCATTGGACACAGCAGCTAGCATTTTGCGAAATTCCATATACACAATTAACAATATAAGAATATTTTCCATTTTAAAGAAATCTTAGTATGCTGCACACTGTAAAACATTTGCAAGCATGTTACTAAAAGTTTCAGGGGAATCAGGTGTCCGCAATGGGGAGTAAGGTTCCTTATAGTTATGGTAATATATATATATATATATATATATATATATATATATATATATTACCAGGATTGCATATTTGGGAAGTTAATATTCTGAATTGCTTGTCCGGTATCCAGCTTAGACTCACTGGACGGGTCTGGGAGTATTACCGTGAACGTTCGTACTGCCTCCCTGGTAGAATTTCGACTTGTTCATTCCGGTGCTTCTAGATTAAGCTGTTGAGGTTGATTGTGTATACACGTGGTGGAAGAAGAAGGGTTCATGCCGCATGGTAATACAAATTTTCTTAATGTTTCCTATTTTCATTTTTTCATTTTTTGTTGCCTGTAGTCTGAGTTTAAGCATTTATAGTAATGTACTATTGCTTAATCTGAAACAGGCATTTGTTTGGGTTAATTAGAATTAAATACTCAGACCTGAAGATGAATTTAATTCTGATTAATCATCGAATTTGGGTCGGTGCTGTTCTTTTCTCTTATCGGCATTATGGCCGTGAATTTTCTTCTATGGTGATGTTAATATTACTTGAATTGTTTTTTTATTTTTACATAATTCTTATTATTACATATTTCAAATATATATATATATATATATATAAACAGAAATAACGCTTTTTCGGACGATAATTCGCTGAATATTTCAGAAATGAAGCCGGTATTTTCATGAGCGCCTACAATTGGGACTTTTCTTATCAGTTTACCGAAATTATCAACAAAGTATCTGAAAAAAAAATGAGCAGAGGTTGCAGAATGTTTTGCAATACAGAAAAATCAACATTGTTGCCAATGTAGACAAAAATAAAGATGTATTTCACAACTTTTAAATCTTACATAATAAGAAAAGATGTTTGTATATATATATATATATATGTGTGTGTGTGTCTGTCTGTATGTCTATGTCAACTACAGCGGAACAGCGGAAAATTTTCTTATAGCGGCGAAATTCGGTATAGAGATCCTTTAGGTCCCCGGAAAATACATCTCGATGAGATTTGAATTAGTAACGGACATTTAAATCCAAATATCCGTTGAAATTTCAACTTCAAAATTAGTTTTATTCTGGGAAAACGATAAAATGCAGCTAAATCAATAAGACATTGCAATAAGGCCAACAATCTATATTGCAGACGTTTGTCCAGACAAGTGATATTTTGAACGTTATTTTATTTCCTATTCTCTAAATTGTTGAATTTAAAGGATTAAGTTTCATGTTTTGGAATACATATTTATTTCAATATTATAAGTGTTCTCTAAAAATTTCACTTCAATCTAATAAAAACTCGTTGATATAGCAACTATTTTTTTTTATTTTACTTCTGTTGTAAAGGGACTTTTTCCTTCTTTGTGACTTAGATTGATTTCATTTATTTGTGGTGTATTATTAAGTGATTTCATTTATTTAATGCGTATCAGGGAAACTTATATGTGCGTATTAAATGTGTGTCTTATGGCCGCGTTGTATAATTAAAAGTATGAAAAAAACGGAGTGATTTTGGTCCAAAGCAGGCGATTTGAAAATTGAGTAATGTTATCTGTATTTGTATTATTTAAGTAGCTAGCGTTTATTGTGGATCCGGAAAATGCTGGGTAATACGTTCTAGTATAAATATATTGCAAATTATCTGTTGCTCAAACTTATTGAATGTCTGATCTGAATTTGCTAGACAGTAAAATAGTGAAATATATTTCGCTTCTACATAACTAAAATAAGCTTTTATCTAGATAAAACAAATATCTTGCAAAATTTTGACACTTCATATCGAATGGATGGCAAAATTTAATAATCTGAAATGTTACATTTAAATTAATATGTACCTGTAGATATACAAAACGATCTCGGAATTTTCGATTTTACGCTTAATTAAATATAGCACTGCCAGTATGGGCAAAAATTTAATGGTCGAACTAACTGCCAATTGCTCCGTGATTGGCTACTGAAAGGCCAAATTCCAGCTTTTCTGTGCTGGCAGAAACAGAGATAGGCGAGGAATGAATTCTCGTAAAATTGAAACACTGAAAACATTAAAAGATATAATTTGCTATTGTGTTTCCTAACTGTAATTGCTATGAACAATTGTGATTAAAATGTAATTATTAATGCAGTTAACAGTAATATGTCCTATTATTAATTCTTGATAACATTTCAACAAAGTGATTAAGAAAACTAATTATTCATAATCATCCGTTGATATGTCCTTCAGGAGAGAATATAAAGATTCTCATATAATACAAGAACGAATGTGAAAATACTATCCTTAACGAGGTGTTATGGTAAGAAAACATTGGTTAATCTTAATTGTTCATTCAGTAAATTTCTGAAAAAACGTATAAATTTCCTCGTTGACATATTTGAGTAAGCAAAGGCGAAGTGACTAACTAGTGTTTATAATAATTGAATAAAAAACCTTACAAACGTTTCATCATTCGTAGTTCATAAACAAGAAAGTAAAAATGTATTTATTCTATAGAAACTTTATTTTATAAATCGTGTTTACAAATATCAATCCCCCCCGAAATTTTTTTTATGAAGAATAAGGTGTTATGATAAGAAAACAGTGGTTAATCTTAATTGTGCATTCAGTAGATTTCTGAAAAGCGTATGCATTTCCTCGTTGATATATTTGAGAAAGAAAAATGGAAGTGACTAACTAGTGTTCATAATAATTGAATTTAAAAGACATTTTCAGGCGTTTCATCATTCGCAATTCATAAGCAAGAAAGTAAAAATGTAATTCTTTACAGAAACTTTATTTTATAAATCGCGTTTACAAATATTATTAACCCCTCCCCAAGAAAAAAGAAAGATAGAAAGAAAAAATAAAGAAATCCAACATAGTAAAAATAAGAATTACGAAAAGTCCCACAAACCTGTAAAAACAGGATTAAAAAAAATTCCACAAGAAGACACTCCATGATTTTTAAATTGTGAATGTGACGTCACACATTCACGTGACCTGAATCGCGTAGCGGAGGAATGCCGGGAATTTTCGGGAGCCACATAAAAGGCTAGGCAAACGCGTGTCTTCGCATTATGAGAGAAATAGCTGTAAAGTCCGTAAAAGCCAAAAAGTCTTTTTCTGAAAAATATTTAAGCGAGGGCCTTGAACATTCCTGAAATAATATGACACGAGGTCCTGAGCTCATGACAATTAACTTTGGAATTCCTCTTCCGGGATCTGGCAGGGGGTGAATGAGGGGGGAGGGAGAAGTAGGGGGATTATAGCATGCCGCCATTATAAAGGAAAATGTAAAGTTATTACATGCTTTAGTTTTTGTTCACGGTATGTTTTTATAATTGCTAATAAAAATTGATAATATATATGGTCGTTTTTACACTCATTGTAATTGAAATTATGCAGTGGAATAACAAAACAGCATTCTTCGTGCTAATCGCAAGTTATTGAATTTGCATAATTTAATTGTTTTCTAAACTTCTTTCCAATCCACATTTAAAGCAAAAACAAATGTTAAAGAATTATACCAGTAGTTTGTTTGACAAATATGGCAATTCAATTGATTATTTTCTCTATTATATATATTTACAATTATGTGATTAAAAACAATAATCTTGTTAGTGGAATTGACAAGCACTAGAACTATTCATTTAAATATCAAACCGACAGTACTATCCATTGTCTTTTATGTATATAATTTAGAAATGAACGTAATCAACATATGTTTATGGTAATAGGTTTTCTTTACAATAGTAAAGTTATGAATGCCCCAACTCTCCTAAAACTACTTATTTTCATATTAGATATTTTAAATCAGAGATAAAAATCTGAGAATTCGAGATTAATGCGGTGTTTTTTTAAGTGATAAAATATTTTTTTAGATTTAGGATATGGATATTTTTGTTCATATATTCCTATGAAAATTGTATTTTAAATCCTATATTGCTTAACTGGATAAATATTGAATTTTAAACTGTGTTTACATTACATATGTAATTAAAATAAAATATCGTATGTTCACTCAACAGTCATGGAATTTACTATAAATCGATAAAAAACGTTAAAGTAGGAAACATTTTAGAACTTTCAGTTACCAGAACAACGTCACATTTTTAGTCGTAATTGATGTATTTGTATTGAAATATTGTAAAATACATCAAAAAGATTGTATTTAAAGATTGTAAAATACATCAGAAAGATTATATTTTAAAGATTGTAAAATAGAACAAAAATATTGTATTATTGGAAGGATTATAAGATTGTAAAACACATAAAAAATATTGCAAACTGCAAATATTTATTTATTTAATAAAATATTTGTTCTTATATTAGTTAGTCTATAAATATTTTGATTTGACATCTTCTGAAAAATAAATGTAATACTACTGCGTGCTGGTGCTCTTCAAAAAATTCAAACTACTGGTGTTCTTCAGAAGAATTCAATACAAAGTATTTGCACACTTCAATATAACGTACTGGTGTTCCTCAGAAGAATTCAATACAAAGCATTTGCACACTTCTATATAACGTATTGGTGCTCGCTAAACATAAATGCTGATGCTCTCTAGATGAAATTAACATAGTGTTATTATTGTACAGAAAAATTTGACCCTGTGATTGTGCTCTCTAAAATGGTTTTACATAGTGCTGGTGCTATCTAGAGTAACTTCACATACAGTGATAGTGATTTCTAAAATGTTTGAACATAGTATAGTGCTGGTGCTACATAAAAGAACTTATACTACAGTGCTAGTCCTTTCTAAAAACTAACATAGTTCTAAAACTAAAAGGACTTCGTAAAAATATCATACATTTTAAATATTAATAGTGTCGAACGGTTTCGACAGCAATAAATATCCCTCTCTATCAGGACACATTTGAAGCGCAACTTTTAAGTGAAGCAACCTGATCGGCGACTGAAAATATGGCCTGATCGGCGACAGAAAATATGGCTAAAGTAGGTTAGAGCGAGAGCAGAAAAAACCGTTAAAAACCAAGATGAAATAAACAAGAAATGACATACAAAAGTTTAACAGAAAATTACCAAAGAGGAGTGTAGGAGTCCAACAAAGGATTCAAACTACTTGTTCAGACAGTAAAACTACGAACATAAGAGCTATATTAATTAAAAAAATTAAAAAATGGAAGAAAGAAGAAATGAACTAACCGGTATCCAAAACTACATAAGTCAACAAAAAGTGCGGTAAAACAGCATATTCTAGAAAATTGTTTTGAAAGCTAAAATGACCAAAACTGTCAGCAAGTACTTCAAAAAATATTCAGGATACGAATGAAAATTATCGGTAAACAAGAAAGAAATAAATGAAATGAAAAAATCAAATCAGATATTCCCGAGAAGAAAGGAGAAGTATCATTACTGAAGGAACTTTACTCAGATACGATAATAAAATGTTCGTGTCTAATTCAAATCTAGAATCATGTCATGGTTGCTGTTTTTACCCCAATTGCAGATTTAAAGGTTAGTTTGATGATAAAGTTTGTGATTTTTGTATATTCTGATGAATAAGTATGTATCTGATTTGCAAACCTGGTAAACATTACTAATTATGAATTGCATGCTGCGTTTAACGGAGTTAATTTATTTTTATACTTTAGTAACTGTTTGAGCTGTACGTAACACAGTACTGATGCTCCCTGAAAATTAACACAGTGCGGGTTCTCCTTAGAAAAATGTTAACATAAATATGTTGCTCTTGAGAAGAATATGACTTATTAGTGTTTTTCCCTAACGTAAGTTAACGTAGTATTGTGTTCGTTGATAGTAAAAAGTTTTGGACAGCTGTTTTAGAACGTGTGATTGAAGAACTGGACAAATGAAATTCCTCACAATAATCAATTTTCATTTAAACAAACATGTAACCCAATAATCAATCCTCACAAACAGATATAGTCTACACTAACTCAGTTTTTCTTTCTTTCGAATAATCTTGAGAGTTTTTGAGATAAAAAACAGAAGGAAAGCATAAACTTGAAAGTAGAAATCAATTCTAGAGTTTATGTTCTGAGTGGAAACAGTGCTCTGTCTTCAAGGGGAACAATTTTCTTTAACGTCATTTGGATGAGTGTTTCTCTGTCGTAAATTTTACGAGGCACTCTACATATACAGTACTGTGGAGTAAAAAAAAGCATTATTTCAATGCTTATTTTACAATACCTGGTTATTGGTTAATTACATTTTTCTGTAAATTTTCAATCTTGAGATTCATCTTCAGGTGGCGCAAGAAAGCAACAGGATGAGTGGCCTCACATAATATGGCTGTAATTATTATTTTAATTTTTTTAAAGAACTGCCGAACATATTTTGCTGAAACATTTTATATGCTAGGAAGCTCCTAGCATATAAAAAGCATACACCGCGCTAGCTCGCTCCGCTCACTCAAACCCTTTCGGTAGGCTTCGCCTCCTACTCGCTTCCTATCTATCTTTCCTAAAATTTCTACTTCAAAAATATCATTGCTTTGTATGCTATAGTTTTTAAGGTACGAGACTGACAAATCTAGACGTGCCGATATGAAAAAAAAGGTCATTTCAGAAGTGCATTAAAAGTAAAATATCTCAAAAACTACATCGAAATTAAAAGAAGGGGCTCAATTCTGCAAAAATTCACCCATGTAGGTACCTGCCTGCAAAAATTCGTGCTCTTGCAATTTTTAATCTATCCAGGACGAGAACTCGCACTTCAAATATTTTGTCTTTGAATTTGCCATTAAATATTTCTTAAACATAATATATATCAAAAAACGGTTTATTTCATCGTATTCCCTAAAGCTTTTGTGCCAAATGTCATATTTTTATGTACAATAGTTTTTG
Source organism: Amaurobius ferox (assembly GCA_951213105.1). Lineage (NCBI taxonomy): Eukaryota > Metazoa > Arthropoda > Arachnida > Araneae > Amaurobiidae > Amaurobius > Amaurobius ferox. Next base: position 89,552,636 of record OX578154.1, read on the forward strand.
CGATACGGAGCAAAGAATCTCCAGAAACGAGAAAATTTGACAACCAGCGTCGCCGACGGCGGCGTCAGCTACTTTTTTAAATATGGAAATATTTTAAGGAATAATTTGAATATATCCTTAAATTTTGGAAGCAATTTATACATTTTAACTTTCTTAAAAAATGTTTCAAAATTCCCCATAGGGTTTAATGGCCCCATAGGGTTTAATGTATTTTACTTTTCCAACTCGGGGACCAAAAGTAATTGGGTGATATTCATTTACAGATTCATACGTCCTACAGATTATCTCAACAACATGCTAAAATTATATTTTGATAAAGTCATTTTTACGGAAGTTATCGAGCGAAAGGACAGACTGACAGAATTACGGAAGTCATAAACACTTTTCAACTATTTTGGAAAGTGTAAAATGTAGGTGAGCTTTAAAAAGCGCGGATTGTATTTATATACTTTTCATGACTTTTAAACCTCACCGATTTGTACATTTAAAGTGTTCACTGAAAAAATGCCTTTTAATGGTACGGATCCTATTCAATGGTACGGAACTTACTTATAATGGTACGGAAGTTTGTTTGAGAGATAAAAGTTCTTTCTTTCCGATGGTGTCAAGGGGGAACAGAACCTCTGTGATAATATTTGATGTCGCTAAGGAATAGATTTGATCAAATATCATTTAGAAACGTTGCAAATCGGGATAAAACATAAAATAAATGAAAAACTAATTTGGAATGTACAAAATAATAACACGAGGCGAACCTATTCGGGTTCTGAAGTGCATGTGTACTAAATTCCATGGTCATATGACCTTTAGATTTCCCGCTTACAGACTGTACACACAGACAGACAGACATCTTCATTTATAAAGAAGGTTGGTGATTTTATGCAATGGAATAATAAAATTAAGAAACATATTTAATTAATCAATGTTTCAGCTAAAGGTTTAGATTATTATATTAGATTTTCTTGTAGTTTCACCACTCATTAAGACTCATTAATTTACCCTAGATTTCACAAAACATACTACACAGTCACTCCAGAAGTCAATTGCCCAATGATCATTAATCACGGACGGAGCAATTTAAGCTCAATATGTCTTTTTTTATAGTCTTGAAAGTATCTAAGATAACAGGTAAACACAAGAACTTCGATTTGTGTTAAAGCTTTTATTCCTAACTCTCAATAAGCAGCTTCAATAGAAAATATCATAAGAAATCCTTTTGATCAATGATGATATTATAAACTTATGATATCAGAAACTTATACTGTTGTGTATTATAAACTTGTAAATTCTGTTGATATTATAAATTTATGTACAGTTCAAACTGCTGCTAAAGAATAAACTTATAGTGACGTTGTCAAAAGCAGCATATAATAAAACAATTAAAAGCATTAACCGAGATTTTGAAGGCAAAAACATCCCCTTCTTTGTCAGACACACACGACAAGCGTAACGTTCACCCATCAGAGAAAGATCGGTGACTGAAGCAAGATCAGCAAGCACAGCAGAAGCAGGGAAACGGTGTTACCAACGGCGAAAGAAGGAAAAGGGCCTAAAAAAACCGGAAGGTAGGAACAAGAGATAGGATATAATGAATGAAATGTAAATTGTTAAAGAGGAAAGTGAACGTCCAACAAATGACTTGATTGTCGTCATAATGTCGACAATATTCTTTCTCGTTTCAATTTTTTATGTGACTTTAAACATATTAACAAAAATAAATTTTCAATTGAAGACCCTATTCCTATCTTGAATCGCTTTAGTGCTTATCATTCCGAGCAAATGTGGTCTCGGTTATGTTGGTGAAACAGGACTCCTAAATTTCGTATTATGGGTATCATGAAACAAGTTTCTAAGACTTAATTAAGTTGCTGAAAATTCTGGGAACTCTAGTCACGTTTTTAATTTCTCCGAAGCTAAGATCGGTTTTACTCTAAATTCCATTTTTGAATTTGACTTTCTTGAAAGTGTTTCGATTGATTATCAGCCAAACTACCTTATTAAGGACTAGCCGCCTTTGGCGACCAGCCTGTTCGCTACCCTTGAAAATTCTGACCGTGGCAAATTCTAACCGTGGCACACTCGCTGGCGCGACCTACCAGAAGGAACGACCTACCAGGAAGTGCCACCCAATTTAGACAGGAACTCAGTGGGGGAGGCATCCACAGGGCCCGTACCCTCCTTCCCCTACCACCAACCTCTCGGAAGGACTTACGGTCCCGCATGTTTAACGTGATCGTACTCCCCCTGAACACGGCGGCAGTTTTGGCAGTGGCGGGAATCGAACCCGGACCTACCTAGTGCAAATCCCGCGCGCTAACCACTGGGCTACCGCGCCCTCCGCGACAATCTCCATAACCTTCTTTTTATTCACCCAATTTAGACCGGAACCCAGTAGGGGAGGCATCCACAGGGTCCGTACCCTCCTTCCTCTACCAACAACCTCTCGGAAGGACTTACGGATCCACATGTTTAACGTGATCGTACTCCGCGTGAAAATGGCAGCAGTTTTGGCAGTGGCGGCAATCGAACCCTAGCCTACCGAGTGCAATTCCCGCGCGCCAACCACTGGGCTACCGCGCCCTCCGCGACAATCTCCATAACCTTCTTTTTATTCACCCAATTTAGACCGGAACCCAGTGGGAAAGTCATCCACAGGGTGCGTACCCTCCTTCCTCTACCACCAACCTCTCGGAAGGACTTACGGACCCACATGTTTAACGTGATCGTACTCCGCGTGAACACGGCAGCAGTTTTGTCAGTGGAGGGAATCGAACCCGGGCCTACCGAGTGAAATTCCCGCACGCTAACCACTGGGCTACCGCGCCCTCCGCGACAATCTCCATAACTTTCTTTTTATTCACCCAATTTGGACCAGGACCCAGTGGGGGAGGCATCCACAGAGACCGTACCCTCCTTTCCCTGCCACCAACCTCTCGGAAGGAATTATCGACCTATATGTTTAAGGTGATCGTACTCCGCATCAGTGGCGGGAATCGAACCCAGGCCTACCGAGTGCAATTATCGCGCGCTAATTTAAATTTATAACGACCATATGCTAGGCTCTTAATTCCACCATCCTCGTTCCATCGTTCCATCATTTAAAATAGCCATAAAATTAAAATATCCATTTAAAATATCTATAAATTAAAATATCCATAAATTAAAATATCCATTTAAAATAAAAAAATCAACCATATCGTTCCACCAATCCATAAATATAATAATTTCAAATACATCACCACAATTCAAACCACCATAATTCAATCATTTAAATTATTTAAAATATCCATTTAAAAATATCCATTTAAAATATCATATAAATATAATAATTTCGCCCGATGTATACAACACTTATGCTTGTAATTCAGTTAAAACCGAAAGCGCGGTCTCCATGGAGACGGGGAAGAAACTAATGCGGATGGGAGGAAAATGCCGTTGAGAAACTGAGCCGGTAGCCGACAAATTTAAAATCATGGCGTCTTTAAAATTGCCATCCTGAAGGCAATTTTCATTATTTCTGGACCAGATTGGACTTGTAAGAATGCCAGATGTTTGACCTTTCTGAAAATGTAAATTATTAGTCGAAATTATGAGTACTTTTCACGATGCGAGAATTTAAAAACCAAAAATCGTTTTCTTGAGCAAAAAGTGACTTTTGTTTTAAAATCTTTAAAAAATATTAGAAATCGAAATTCAGATTTGAAATTGATATATTTTTACTCAAAATTCTCTGCTCTTTCCGATGGTGTCATTTATTTTTTTCTACGATGTCTGGATCGTGGAGAAAAAAGGGCAAAAATGGCAAAAAACGGTCGAAATCGCATAAAACATTAAATAAATAAAAAAATAATTAAAATTTTAAAAATCGGTTTTCATGTGTCCCCTTCCCTCCCCCCCGGGTCTCCGATTGCCAAATTTCGTAGCTCTCCGACTCGCGGTTGCGAAACGTATAGTGTATAAGACAGACAGACAGACACACACACACACAGACATTGCCTTTTATTATTTAAGATAATTATACTTTTTTATCTACTACTTAGAAATCTTTGGGTTAATTATTTTTATTTCATTTGCGTCTTTTTTATTTCTATAAACTTTATCCTTCTTCTACATTTTTAATTTGAATGGGCTTTGATGAACAACTGAATACGTGATTTGAATTGGACATCCACTTTCCTCATTGATATTTTGCCCTTCATTCATTATGTCACACCTCTTGTGCCTATCTCCTAGATTTTTACTCATTTTTCTTCTCCTTCCGTTGGCAACACCCTTTCTTTGCTTCTGCTACGTTTGCTATTCCTGCATCAGTTGTCGATCTTTCTCTGACGAGTGAATGCTGCATTTCTTGTAGGTCTATGACGAAAAATGCTGCTTTTTCCTTCAAAACCAGTCGATACTATACATTTTGTATATTATACTTCTCTTAACAAGTTATTTTTATTTTAAAAGTAGGTTTTTAAAGTTTCATTATCACGTGTTAAATTTTTTAGCTATCGTATCGGATTTTTGTGGGCAAATTCTCAAAAAGATTATAATGATGTAGATTACTATATGATCTAGATCTACTATACTAAGTTACACACTACATTTCAGCTCTCGAGGAAATAGGAAAGTTTGTTTAATATGTCATCATATAAGAAGCCAACCAACAGACAGACAGACAACAAACCACACATCGGTCATGTCGAGTTATGTAAACGCTTCTAAAAACAGGGAAACAACAAAAACTCAAAGAAAAAACAAGTTGTGGTGTTTATGAAGCACATCATTTTGGATTGTTCCAGACTCGAGACAGCGTTTTATTTTAACACCATTAGGAACAGAGTTTTCGGTGGTTTATATTTGGCATAGAACAGCACTGTATTTATTTACTAGGAATGCATTGATGAAATAAATAGTTAGGATATCGTTCTCATTGCAGATAACCACATTTAGAGACTGGTTTTACGCTAATGATGTGTTCGTCAGCATGCAAGAGCCACATGCAGTAGTTACAATACATTACAAAATGTTTGCAAAATGGCAAGCTGTAACCTCGTCCATGTTTATTACGCGATTGGCAGATGTCAATCTTGGTGTGGTGAGTAACAGTCACTCTGTTTTGTAGTGCTGAAGAAGAAGAATGTTATTTCCTTCGAAACCTGTTGAAACCTTTCTTTGGGATACATTCTGTGTCATACAAAACTTTCGAAGTGTTTTAAAGTTGTAACAGCAGTTTATATGCTAGTTCTAATTAACATTTTTAGTTTATAATGTAAATTTCTAATAAATATTAATACAACAGATGTTTTTCTTTTAAATAACATTTCATAATCAGAAGAAATTCATTAGTGAAATTAATAACAATGGTTTTATCAAATGTTGCATGCAACGTGTTTGATTGTACTTGGTTTCAGAATATTTTACGGTATTTTCTAATACAAAAACTATATAAGTTTATCAAAAATGTATTTAAAAAGAATAAAAGATATAGTTTTCTTGCAGTATGTAATCAGCCTGAAATTTAATTTATTTTATTAATGTTTCGTACCTGACTGTATGCACAGTTATTTAATGTTATACAGCATTTAATATTCAATTTTGAAAAGTAAAGCGAATTTGGAAATAATCCTTGTGAAAAACATTTCAGAAAATCTTAAGTTGAATTTGTCTACAACAACACTTAGACAGTTTGAACCTACAAATGGAAAAGATCTTAAATATTACTTCGTCCTTGTTGAAAACAGTAATGTCGTGACGGAATTCGTCATTCCTTTGTAAATTGCATAACTTCTGTACTTTTTAAACTTTTATTTTATTAATCTGTGTCCTGGAACCCTCTTGTCATTATATATATTTTAGCATATTTAAACGTATCAAAATCTGTATTAAATTGTGGCCATTTTTATTCCATAATAATTCTCGCACACTCGAGGAACAACGTACGGCGTTCAAGGTTGCACTTGTTTGCTGGTGGAGACAGTTGTCTCCATGTTTTTTCGCTTTGTTGGGTGATGCAATCTTGTGCTGGATTTCGCGTGGCTGCTGCACGTGCCGTGAACTTTACCGTTTGTGGGGCGGATCCCTGGATGAATTTGAAATGGAAGGAATTTTGGATTGGCTGAAAGGAGAAGTTGTGAGCCCCTTGATAATTTTAATTGGCCGGGTCCTGGATATACCCGGAGTGTTTAAAAGCTGAGTGATTCTTGATTCGGGGCTCTCTCCCTGGAAACATCTTCGAACCCACGACCTGCGCGGAATTCATCCCCCAGGTTGAGTCCCGTCGCTGTGGGGGTTGGGAGAGATGCCACCGTCGCCTCTGCTGAGATCTGATGCCTTGCCCTCGCCGACCGTCGACCGCTGTGTGGATGATGATTGAGAACCTCACATGAATCCGTGACCGGGAATAGTCAAAGCAAATAATGAAACTGGTCGTTCCTTGGAGTACCTGATCCGGCACCTTGCCGGAAACTGCGGTTCTGCCGTTCCTGCTGGAGCGGGGCAATGTTTGCCCCGAGGGAATCTGCCAGTGGATGCCTACGCTTTTCCTACCATGAGTCCTTTTCAAGTTTTGTGAGGTAAGCCTTGGTTATTTAGACGTGCTGTTGGCAGACGTCTGGACTTGAGCGTCGACTCCGAAGAACACTTCGCCTTTGATTTCAGCTGCCTTCATTAATTATATTATATATTGTTTAACTTCAGCTACCATCCTTAATTTAAATTAAGTTAATATGAAAATTCGAAGTCTTAGCGTTCCTCGAGTGTTGAAGACCCAGACCACACGACCAACCCAAGGGTTTACGGTAGCAATATGTGTGGCCGGGGAGATAGATATGCGTCTTACCCCCTCAAACAGCATCAGGATAATTTTGCAAGGACACAGGAAGGTCTCAGAAAATGAAGACGTATTCTCTCTGACCATACCATGTTGTGTTGAATAATGGAAACTGTGATATTAATATGAATTCTGGAAAATTAGATTAAGAATTGATTATCTAAATTCCGGCAAAGAGACGATGATTCTTTAGTAGAAGAGGTCCAGTGGTTTAGAGCTGATAATAAATCAGCATGTGTAATTTATGTGTTAACTCCATATTTGAGTAATTTATAAATTTGAATTTAAATTTAAATTGAGTTTTTATTTGAGTAGAAATTGTATTGATTTATGTGTTTTCAGCTTCTGGTGAATTCTTGTAGGTAAAGGTAATTTCTTTTTACTTTTGGTATTTGTTGGGTTTCCTTCACAGGTCATCAGTTGGAATTCTCCAACTGACGGGAGGTGTGTTTCGAACCTGGGTGTGTAAAATTTGGAGAAAGTTAGACTTTCTCGGTCTGCCGTGTCGAGCGGGAATCCGTTGCGACTTCTGGTGCCCTCGGAATTCCCGTGTTGACAGTAATATCTGACTGATGCGTTTGTTATGACGTTGATAAAATAAAACAAAATTATTGCCCAACAGTTGGCAATAAATTTATCAAAAGCTGTTCATATAAAGTTGGCACCTTTCAAGAAATGTTATAATACTTTGCCGATAATTCTGAATTTCAAGCATAGTATAACAGATAAACGAGTTTAAAAAAAAATATTGATGGATAGTGTCAAAAGCAATAAGTGCTGTTTTAACTTTATTGGTGTTAATTGAGTACATATTCTTCTTTCACAATGAACTTTGTCCAAGTATCAACTTTTCAGAGTGAATCGTTTCAAAGATAGAGAATTGACAAGTCTTCTGATTTTACCACATAGGACGTTAAATCAATAAGAAGTGTTTAAAATTTATGGAACGAATTAGATGTCACAGAGAATCTTTATGTAGAGATTTCTGCAAATTTGTCAAAGTTATGATCTCTCAAAGGAATCATCGTCCATGATAAAGAGAAATCCCGTTCCATTTTCCAACCTAAATAGCTTACTGTGTATATAATTATGATTTGTACTAATTCTATTTTGTAGGACATTTAATCCACAAAAGTTAGGTTTTTTAAATAGTTAGTTTTATTAACAGTTAGACTAAAGATAAACACTAACAGCTTTCCTTTAGTCGTGATAGTACATATTTTGCAACTTGGTGCACCTCATCTATAGGCTCTTTGGAGAGGGGGCTCTAGTATTGTAGCCCTCAACCCATCTCAGGGTGGCCGTCTTCATGCCTTAAATCTAAAATAGGGTAGGACATATTTAGAGGAGTTTGGAAAATACAATTAACAAAAATAAGTACATTATATACAGTTAATAAACATATATTTTAATTATAGTAATGAATTACAATTGATTGACGTTAAAATACTAAACATTTACAATGTTTACTTTTAATATTTCTCAGATAATGGATTTTGTTTAAGAAAACTTAATCAGATTTCAAGTAATCAAAAAATTGTATAAATGAATCATAAAATTCATTTTATTATTTCATTTTGTGTAAATGCAAGCTTTTAGAATTTGTAAGTTGTGTTTATTCTCTTATTCAAACATTATGGATGGTTGAAAATATTCTCTAATCTGCAGCATTTGGACAATCCTTCATGGAAATAAGAAATAAATTTAAGATTCGAAAAAAATAAATATATCTATTGGACAAGTCGCCAACTTGGCGACTTTTTGAAATGTTGCGAAATTAACGAAAATCTTGCCAAATGGATAAAATTGACGCTAAATCAATGAAAATGACGACTAATTGTCGAAAATTCAATATCTTGGAAAGAATATTAATATCTACTATAAGAACAACCTATTTTTCTACTGTAAAAGTAGTAAATTCATTACATTTTATAAGGAAAGTCATGTGTTGCCCACATCAAATTTTTTAACATAAAAATATGTAAGAAATAAATTGTCTTCACAGTTTTTGTAAATATGAATCAGAAAAAATTTAATAAAAAATAATGTAAAAAAACGTGATTTTACACTACAAATATCGTTTTCGAAAATCATAATAAAAAAACAAACACATATTTCAGCAATTGCTGAAAGAAAAGTATAAGAAGAAAAGTATATATATATAACAGAAAAAGTATATATATAACAGAAAAGTATATATATAAGAAGAAAAGTATATATATAACAATTGTTCCAAATTTCATTCATATCCGTGCAGTAGAATTTGACTTATATCAATTAAAATTTAGAAAAATGTCAAAAATCACGTCTTTGAGAAAAAAGGCATTAAATTTGGGCGAGGCTGGTGACAACTTCAGTAGTTAAATTTTTAACATTGCAATATAATCGGTTCTATTTAACATAGCAAGATGAATTTGGTGTCATTCGAATCAGAAAATTATGATTTTTTTTAAACAATAAAAAAAAATTGAAATTTTTCGGAATTTTTTAGGTATTATACCCTCCTTAAAAAGTAAAAAATAAAATCTTGGCCCAAACGAAAACTGAAATCTTTATACTTTGTTAATTTGGCTGGGTTTGCAGATTAGTACATAGTTATCTCTCCAAATATACTCACACTGTGCCCTGTTTGGCCCCTGAAATGTTATAATTTTCAGCAGAGGTACCAAAAAACCAAATCGTCAATACAATTGATCATTCATCACAGACTCATCTAAACTCACTCAGTTCTCTCCCTAGCACAATCTTGAGAGTGTGTGAAATAAAAAAGAAATAAAACATACACTCGAAAGTAGAAATCAATTCTGTAGTTTATTCTTTAAGTGGAAATGGTGCTCTATATTCTTGGATTGGAAGGGACTTTTACTAAGACATTTTACTGTCATGCCATTAGGAGAAAGTTTCGTGGCAAATAAGTTACGGAGTATTATTTTCTATAGATTGACTGGGAAGGCATGAATGGATCTAAGTAAGAAGTTTGTTAAAACTACTTAACTGTTGCTATATCTTCTGCAGAAAAAAAGTAAAGTTCGTTCTCTCTCGAGTTCTTGTTCTGAAGAAATAATCCAGTTTTACTTCTGAAAACTATTGATAACACTAATACTTGCTTCTATGCTTTTTAGCAGTGTGTGTTTACTTTCCCTGCAATACATGGCAATGTATAGGGAAAATATTGGAATCATACCGGAAAATCGCTAATCCAGTTTTTGACAAATTAACACGTTTTGGGACTTCTAGAACACGAAGGCACTATTTTAGCGTGACGTATCTGTGTGTGTCTGTGTGGCTGTCTGTCTGTCTGTATGTATGCCTGTCTGTATGTATGTCTATCTGTCTGTCGGTGTGTCTGTATGTACAATTTATGTATCTACCCTAACTCAAAAACTAATGAATCGAATTTCATAAAATTTAGTAGGTAAGTCCCTTGAGTGTGACCCTAGTGCTGATTAGTTTTTGGTGCGATTCGGAAAAAAAGAATCCACCTTTTTTTGCGAAATGGTCCGCAAAAACCCCATATATCCACTCTAGCTGAAATACTAATTGAGACAAATTTCATAAAATTCGGTAGATAAGTTACTTGTGGGATATTATGGTGCTGATTAAATTTTGGTACGATTCGGAAAAGAACAAACAACCTGCCTTTTTTACGAAATGGTCCGTAAAAATCGACAAAATCTAAAATAAAAAGATTTCGTATGTTCAAATGTATCAATTAAATGCTTGTTTTATATGTAATTTTTAACGAGAAAAGGAATAAAACAACTCTATAACTCTAGGACTAACCGTATTCGAGATATTTGAGATTTTTCACATTTTTGTTATGCCGCGTTTGGTCCAATTACCAAATAAAAACAGAAAGTGAACTAAAAATGCAAATTTAGTGTTATTTTGGGCAGTTAAACTCAATTTAATGAATTCTTAAAGAAATAAAGAAAAAATGAATTTAAATATGCAGGGAAAGTCATGTGCTGCCCACATCAGAATTTTTACTTTCCCTGTAATACATGGTAATGTATAGGGAAAGTATTGGAATCATGTCGAAAATCGCAACTGGAGTTTTCGACAGATCTACAGGATTTGAGACCTCTAGAACATGAAAACACTAATTTTAGCTTGGCGTCTGTATCTCTGTTTGTCTGTCTGTCTGTGCAATATATGTATCCACTCTTATCTAAAAAACTAATGGACCGAATTTCATAAAATTTCGTAGGTGAATCACTTGTGTGTGACCCTGGTGCTGATTAGTTTTTGGTACGATTGGGGATAAAAGAACCCGCCTTTTTTGCAAAATGGCCCTCAAAAATTGCCTTTATCAACTCTAGATGAAAAACGAATGGATCAAATTTTACAAATTTGGTCACTTGTGAGTCACTTGTGAGTTACCCTGGTGTTGATTAGATTTTAGTACGATTCGGAAAAATTAACCTGCCTTTTTTTGAGAAATGGCCCGCAAAAATCGTTAAAATCTAAAATAGAAAAACTACGTATGCTCAAATATATCTATTAAATGCATGTTTTATACATGTTTTTTGACGAGGAACAGAATAAGATCAACCCCATTACTCTAGAACGAACCGTTCTCGAGATATTTTACTTTTTCTCAATTTTACTACATCGCTTTTGGATAAAATATCCAGTTGCCAAATGAAAACAAACATTGAATTAAACGAGCAAATTCAGTGTTATTTTGTGCAATTAAACTCAATTTGATGAATTATTAAAGAAATAAAGAATGAATTTGAGTCTGCAGGGAAAGTCATGTGCAGCCCACATCATATTTTTTTGTATAAATTATTTAATGGATATATTTAGAGCAGTGTTTTTGAACTGTTTTTGTCATTGAACCTTCTTGAAAGTTAATTTGATTACAGAACCCTGAAGTGAAAAGTATATTGTGGTCTACATTATGCATTGTATTTGTTAATATTTATGAAAACTTATATTGGGGTATCACGTTGCGAAACACCTGGACTATTTTCGCGAAATCCTAAGGATTTCATAGAGCACACTTTGAAAAACACTGATTTACAGGATTTATTTTTTATATTAGTCAATTTTTAAGGAAACATCATCACATTCAAAGGAATATTTGATAAAACTCCGAAGTAGTGTAAAATAAATGTGTACATTTTATATGTTAAATATCCAATTAGAATAAGAAGACGTTTGAAACTGCACATTTGTAGTGCTATATCCATTGAACGCAAATTCTTGCTCACGATTTAAAATATGAAAATTCTAATATTAGTCTAAATATTATTGATTTTTAAAAAATTCTAGCAAAATGTGGAATTTAATTCATTGAATAGATGCATAAGAATTGGCTGAAATGACACGAATTTGACAAAAATAACACCAAATGAATGATTTGGTTATAAATATATTTTAATATATGTACTCCTATGCTTAGTGACTGCTAACAGTATTTTTAGTTGTCAAGTTAAATTTGCAAGTTAATTTGGTATTTTGAAATAGTTTTACAAGTTATCATCCAGAAAAGCTTTAAATTAAATGCCAATTTTAGCGTTTAAAATATTGTGGAATATTCGTTGTTAAAGATGTAAAGTTATTTCATTTTGTAGTGAAAGTCATTTCCATCAATTAATTTAATTAAAGGAATGTTATAAATATTAATATTTATAAAACAAATATTTAGCAAATTAAGGGTAAGTACTTTTATAACTAAATATTTCAAGGTCAATATTGTATATGCATCTTGATTACGATGGGTATTAAAACTTTTTCTCTCTTGTTTTCTTCATTTGTATATGTGTATGTATTTAAAGTGTATATCCTTTTCATCAGTATGATGTCCTTGCAGTGTTGCGTGGTCTTCCGGAACACCAGAGGAAAGTCATTTTATAAACTGTGGTAGCTCCCTAGCTCACGATAGAGTAATCTGAGAATCAAATGCCCAATGATCATTCATCACAAACAGTCACCTAAACTCACTTATCAGCTTTTCTTTCTCTTGCACAATCTTGAGAATGTCGGAGATAAAAAAGAAATAAAAATTAAAATAATACTTCTTATTTTTCTCTCTTTTTACTTTCCCTGCAATACATGGTAATGTATAGGGAAAGTATTGGAATCATGTCGAAAATCGCAACTCGAGTTTTCGGCGGATCTACACGTTTCGAGACCTCTAGAATACGAGAAAACTATTTTTAGCGTGACGTCTGTATGTGTGTCTGTGTGTGTGTGTGTGCGTGTGTGTCTGTGTGTCTGTCTGTCTGTGTGTCTGTGCAATGTATGTATCCACTCTAACTCAAAAACTAATGGACCGAATTTCATAAAATTTGGTAGGTAAGACCCTTGGGTATGACCCTGGCGCTGATCAGTGTTTGGTACATTTCGGAAAAAAAGAACCCGTCTTTTGTTGCGAAATGGTCCTCAAAAATTTCATGTATTCACTCTTACTGAAATACAAATTGGCCAAATTTCACAAAATTTGGTAGATAAATCACATGTGGGATACTCTGATGCTGACTAGATTTTGATACGGTTCGGAAAAGAACAACCTGTTTTTTTTTTACGAAATGGTCCGCAAAAATCGCCAATATCTAAAAAAAGAGACTACGTATGTTCAAATGTATCAATTAAATGCGTGTTTTATACGTAATTTTTGACGAGGAAAGAATAAGAACAACTCTATTACTCTAGAACTAACCGTTCTCGAGATATTTGAGATTTTTCGCATTTTTTATACCGCCTTTGGAAAAATATCCAATTACCAAATAATAGCAGAATTTGAATTAAAAATGCAAATTTAGTGTCACTTTGTGCAGTTAAACGCATTAATAAGTTCTTAAAGGAAATGAGCTCTTAAAGAAAAAATGAACTTGAATCTACAGGGAAAGTCATGTGCTGCGCAGATTTTTTTTCTCTATTTGTATATGTGTATGCATTTAAAGTGTATATCATCTTCACCAGTATGATATGCATGCAGTGTTTTGGCGTTTTCCGTAATACCAGAGGAAAGTCACCTTTTCACTGTGGTCACTGTCGAACTCACGATAGACTAACCTGGGAGAATCAAATGCCCAATGATCATTCATCACAAACAGTCATTTAAACTCACTCAGCTTTTCTTTCTTCTGCACAATCTTGAGAATGTCGGAGATAAAAAAAAATAAATAAATAGAAAAACGTAAGAATCTCGAAAGCACAAATCAATTCTGAAGTTTATGCTCTAAGTGGAAGCGGTGCTCCATCTTCTTGAATTGGTTGAGACTTTTACGAAGCCATTTTACTTTAATGTCATTAGTGTGAGAGTTTTTCGTGGCATATGAGTTGCAGAAGACACACTCTATATATTGGGTGGTGGGTGTTGATGGACTATTAAAGTACACAGAAATCGCCCAAACTGTTGCTTTGAAGATGTGTTTCCCAAACTTTGAGGATGCTCGGCACTTAGTAATGCTTTTTTATTAATTTGAATATTATTATGACAAAGATACATATAATTGCATATATTCATTATTTTTCATTAAATAAATATAAGCAAACTAGCACAAATATTCAAAGTTATCCGAGATTTATGATGCAAATATCTGAATAAGCTCTTGCAACGTGGAAAATACATATACTACCACACATATAAAAAAAACCTGAGGTTTTCGTAGTTTTAATGAAATTGGAGGTTCTTCCTGGACTATATTTAGGTTTTTCTTGGCAAATATACATACACACTGTATATATATATATATATATATATATATATATATATATATATATATATATATATATATATATATATATATATATATATATATATATATATATATATATATATATATATATATATATATATATATATATATATATATATATATATATTATATATATATATATATATATATATAAATATATATATGTATATATATATATATATATATATATATACTATATATATATATATATATATAATATTAAAACACCGTGAAATACTACATTACAAAATCATCTGAAATCACACTTAAAAGGCGCAAAGCTGCACTAAAAAGAGGATTAAAATATTGTCAAAAAGAAAAGAGGTATGGATGGAAACAATATACCAAAAGATGGCCGGGGGGGAGTTGTGACCCCCTCACCCCGGTTAAGCATGCTTTACGTCGCGACAACACTCCCGGAGAGCCGGTACATTGCAAAAAGGAATACGAATGTATCAAATTGTAAGATGTAAATATACATCATACAGAAACAAATATAAGATATAATTGTCGAGATCCAGCCCTATCGAAATTCATCTACAGTAAATGTTTGAAATAAGTTAAAAAGTGTGTGAATAATGTTTGAAACATGTTCACAAGTATAAATTATCAAAATTACAAAGCTTCTACTTAAAGAAGAATTTAAATATTGACACATAATAGAACAATAATAACAAAGTCTATTTCTAAAACCATATACCTGAATGACAAACAATAGCATATTACATGCAGATGTACATCCTATATTGTGTCATACAAGACCATGCAAATTTGCTATAACTTATTATACATTATACCCTATTCAAGAGGTCCCATATCAGTTATCACACGCTTTACCTGTGACAATCCAGTATGTATATTGCCAACAGTTTTATTTAAATATAAACGGTAACTTTCGGTTACAGTTATTTTATAAAATTTGTAGATAATGTCACTTAAAAAATTCCTGAGAAAACCCTGTGAGATGGTGTTTTGTAGGAAACGATAATCGCATAAATATCGATCTTCCATTTTACTGTTTATTCTTTGACTACGTATTAATTGTCCCAGTATAATATTATATCATAAACTGGAACTCGTGTATGCACAAAAATGTACGGGGGTTACCACCACATCTTATGATCGGTATATTGCTATAGCAGCCAAGAGGAATAGACGAGCGACCTCCACAACTGTTACAGCTACGATTGCAGCGGCACTTGTTAAGACAATATCTGCCATTACTGTACATCAAAAGCTCCACGTGAAGAGAATGTAAGCCAGAGTAACAAGTTTTTGTATTCCACTAACCGTCCAAGCCAGAGGGACAAGATTAAAGTGGTGTCGTCAACATGTCAATTGGACTGTCTCAGATTGATACAACGTCCTGTTCGCGAACAAGTCCAAATTTGCCCTGCAATCAGATGATAAGCATGTAAGGATCTGGAGTGGCAGCGTCATGGTGTTGTCTGGAATTTCAATGGAATATAGGACAGAGCTGCACAACTTTAAAGTCGTTTCTGTTACGGCTGCGTGGTATCGGGATAAAGTCCTAGACCCCATTCCGAGACTCTACGCTGCAGCAGTTGATTCCAATTTCTTCCTTATGGACTATAATACCCGTCCCCATTGAGCTAACACCGTTGACGTATGCCTGGAAAGTGAGGGCATTTCTCGTATGGAGTGGTAGGCGTATTTCCCCGACCTCAATCCCATTGAAAACCTTTGGGATGCCCTCGGCCTTGCTGTCTCTGCATATTTACCTCCGCCAGCCAGTCTCAGAGAGTTGCAAACTGCCCTATTGGAAGAAGATCCATTGCTTGCATCTGCGATGGTTGATCACCTAATTGAAAGCATGGAAATCGTTGTAAAGTTTGTGTGAAGATCCGGAGTGATCTCATAAGTTGTGTTTGGTTTGTTTGCCTTTAAACATCATTTTGTTAATAAATGACCCAAATCTGACGTCATCATATAACTTACGAAAATTAAATATTTTTTTTTTATTTTTGTACATAATTCTTAGTTTCTTTAATGTATAAACATATTTGCTACCTTCATGTACAATTTTGAGTTAATCAAAGCTTTACTTTTTTTATTTTTGTTGATTTTACCGTATATATATATATATATATATATATATATAATTCACTATATATAATTCACTTAAAAATGCTTGAAAAATTAGATCCCATAGGGTTATATGTATTTCATTTTTTTAACCAGCGTTCAATCCAAAACTAAGAGGGTGTTATTATTTATTTACATTCCCATACGTCCCACAGACCGTCTGAACAATATACTTAAATTTCATTTTGATAAAGACAGTTTTACGTCAGTTATCGTGCAAACAGACAGACATACAGACAGACAGACAGACAGAATGAACAAAGTCATAAACACTTTTCAACTATGTTGTAAAGTGTTAATTAAAAGGAACTTTAAAAATCACGATTTTGGCACAAGATGGATGCCATATTTTATATTGAAGTGGGTCGCTCCATCTCTTCATATAATATGGCAATTATTATTTAAATTTTTATTTAAAAACTACCAAACATATTTTGCTGAACTTTTTTTTATATATTTTATGGGATAATTTGAATATTTCCTAATACTTTCAAAGAAATTTGAGAATTTTAAATTTGTTTAAAAAATGCAAACGGACAGACAGACAGACGGACAGATTGAACAAAGTCATAAACACTTTTCAACTATGTTCAAAATGTTAACAAGAAAGAGCAATCATGCATACTGCATTGATTATGAAACACTTTCCAACTGCAATGCCATTTTATTTAAACATCTGTGAAATGCGATAGATTCAGAGGTAATATTTTAAAAATTATCACAATGCCACAATAATTTATTATATTTGAAAACATAACTTCAGCGAAAAATATGAACTTTATTTAAATAACATCATTGAAATATAATCGCCTGGATCTCTATAAAAAAGCAGTAAATATTTCATTCATACACTGTTTTCCATTCCTCCCATTCATCACAATACTTCAATTATTATTTTACTTAAAAACTTAAAACCATGGAGGTAAAAGTAATTTAACTTTATGCTTAAAACTTCATCGAAAAGTCTGCTATAAAATCATCTGCGTCTCTATGTAAATCAATGAATGTTTCATTCATATCAGCTATAGTACAGACTTCAGCGCTAAATAATTTCGTATTAAAGAAATCAGCAATTCTTATACAGTTCATCTTACAGTTTGATGTGTTTACATTCTCCATTAGTGAAAATTAAGCTTCGTTGTAGAAATAATCTAAGTTTGATAATTATTTAAACTTAAATATATTCTAATTGCGTTGTTTCAAAATATAGATGCACAGAATTTAAAAAAAAATAATGTGGTTTTAGGACAGATACAATACTAAATATGGATGAAAAAAACTTTTAAAATCACGATTTTAACACAAGATGGATGCCATATTTTATTTTGAAGTATGTCACCTGATCTCTTTACATTATATGGGTGTAATTATCATTTACATTTTTATTCAAAACACCACCGAATATATTTCGATGGGTTTTTTTTTATACTTTTTATGGTATAATTTGAATATTTTGTAAAATTTTTAAAGCAATTTGTGAATTTTAAATTCGCTTAAAAATGTTTGAAGAATTAAGTTCCATAAGGTTCAATGTATTTCATTTTTTCAACCCGGGTTCAATCCAAGACTAATTGGATTCTATCATTCCTTTATATTTCCATAGGTCCCACAGACCGTCTGAACAACATAGTAAAATTTCATTTTGATAAAATCCTTTTTACCGCAGTTATCGTGTGAACGGGCAGACAGACAGACAGACCCCACATATTTTAACCCGTTATTTCAATCGATATTCATATATTATCGATACACGTAATTTTGCCCAAATTCAAATGAAACATATTTCTGCAAGAATTATCCAAGAATGTCATTTCAATTCCATGAAGAATTAATGCTTAGCCAATCATATAATAGCAGATTGATTAATTCAAGAAAATTTCAGAGTTTCGAATTTGTTGGAGATTCAAGTATGAAACGTACTCTTGTATCAATCATACAAGCGTGATATTCCTGACTATTTTTGAACGAAATATCGAGACAAACTGAGAAAATTACTAAATTCTGCAGTTATTTATTAAGTATTTAATTAATATTTGATTTCTTCATAGATAAAAAATTCTGTATATATTCCAACATTTAATTTGCGAATCGTAGAAAATTTTAACTAAGTAGGTCAACATATTGATGAAGCCGATACGTAACAGTATCGTTACAATGAATTGCGATATTGATATAGATATATAGACACACATATATTTGCCCCAAATTAAAATGAAATGCATTTCTGCAAGAATTACCCAAGAATGCCATTTCATGTTCATGAAGATAAATTATTGCTTAGATAATCAATTATCACCAGATTCATTCCCGGAAGTTTCGAAATTTTGTTCATGTTGGAGATTTAATTGTGAATGTCAATCTCATATCAATCAGCAAGATACTGACTCTTTCTAAACGAGTTTTCTAAACAAACCAAACATATAACTAAATTCTGAGGTTATTTTGCAAGAATTTGAAAAATTCTCTAGTTATTATTATTTAAAAATTTTGATGCTAAATTAAATGAAAAATTCAGAAGTTAAATTAAAAATTCGGAAGTTATTGAATTGCCAAATTCAAAAGTTATTCCAATCGATATTCATATAGTATCGATGTACATAATTTCGTTCCAAATTCAAATGAAATATATTTCTGGAAGAATTCACTAAGAATGCCATTTCATTTTCTTGAAGATAAATTATTGCTAAGCCAATCATATACCACCATATTCATTACGGAATATTTAGGAGTTTCGTAAATTATAGCGATTCAAGTGTGAAGTGTACTCGCTTATCAATCATGCAAGCGTGATATTCCTGACTATTTCTAAACGAACTATCGAGATAAACCTAGAAAATTACAAAACTTCTGAAGCTATTTAATACGTATTTATTCAATATTTATTTTCTTTATAGATAAAGATTTCTGAACATATTCGAACCATTAATTTATGAATTGCAGAAAATTTTAACTAAGTAGGTCAAAACATTGATGAAGCCGATACGTAACAGCATCTTTGCAATGAATGGCGATATTGATATAAGTTTATCGGCACACACAAATTTGCCTCAAATTAAATTGAAATGCATTTCTGAAGAATTACCCAAGAATGCCATTTCATTTTCATGAAGATAAATTATTGCTTAGCCAATCAATTACCACCAGATTAATTCCAGGAAATTTCGAAGTAGCGTGCATGATGGAGATTCAAGTGTGAAGTTTACTCGCATATCAATCATGCAAGCGTGATATTCCTGACTATTTCTAAACGAACCATGGAGACAAACTGAGAAAATTACCAAATTCTGAAGTTATTTAATAAGTATTTATAAGATATTCCTTTATATATAAAGAAAAATCTAGCTCCCATTGCAGATGATGTTATCCATGGACCGGTTTCGTACTTAATATACGCTCGTCGGGTTGGAATTGTAGGGCCTTGGTTTTCATGTCGTTTTGCAGCCTGAGCTCGTGCTATAAGATAACTACGTTGGACGTGCTATAAGATAAATCAACTACGTAGGCATAATGCAATAAATTGAGTTATATTACTAGAAATAGCTATAGTTATTACTAGAAATAGCATAGTTATTTGAAATTCCGTCGAATTTGCAGTTTCATTTGACGACTGGATGAGTTTTCAAAGACGATGTGACGGACATGCAAAAAGACGAAAATATCTCCACAACAATCAGCCCTATGGTTATGAAAGTTGGTTCTAGTATGTTTGTTGCAAAAGCTTACATGTAAAACAATCTCATCATTAATACACAAATTAATACATTTGAGTTTAGATTTTAACGATTTTTGTGGTTTTGTGGACCATTTCTCTAAATAGACAGGTTCTTTCTTCCGAATCCTACCAAAATCAACACCAGGGTAGTACATAATTTATCACATAATTTATAAAACATTAGTACACATACTAATTTACCAAAAGTAACAAAGTACTTACTTTACTAAAAAGCACCAAAAGTGGCAGCACATAATTTACCAAAATCAACAGCAGGGTAGCACATAATTTATCACATAATGTATCAAACAACAGTCCACTTAATTTACCAAAAGTAACGAAGTACTTAATTTACCAAAAAGTACCAAAAGTGGTAGCACATAATTTATCAAACATTAGTATACATAACTTATCAAAAGCAACAAAGTACTTAATTTACCAAAAAGTACCAAAAGTGGTAAGGCATAATTTGCCAAAATAAACACCAGAGTTGCACATAATTGATTTACCTACTAATTTTAACGAAATTTGGTCAATAAGTTTTCAGCTAGAGTGTATAAATACGATATTTACGATCATTTTGCAAAATAAAGTAAGTTAATTTTTTTCCCGAATCTTAGAAAATACAAACAGTACCAGGGTAACCCTCAATTAAATTATCTACCAGATTTTCTGAAATTTGGTAAAGTGTTTTAGCTAGAGTGAATACATACAGGGTCGTAGCCAGGTAAGAACCAGAGGTAGCCAAGCCACCCGCCTAAGGGGTATACTCAACCTCCCTGATAAAATACTAAATATTTAGTAGTGGTATGAAATTTTATCCAACATGTCATCCAAATTTTGCATGAAAAATGTATTTATATATTTTTATAAATTACTTTGTTTTAAAGTTTATTTAATTTAAATAAATTTGTGGTTATACTGATGATCAAGTTATTCATATATTTAATTTAAAAACATTTAAAAATTAAGACAATGGTATTTGGATACATTTGTATTATTACGAGGTTCACTGTTATGCATTATAGAGTCAAAACACAACTGATAAGTTATTAAGAGTTAATATTAAACATTAACTTGAACTTTCAGAAATTTTCTTCGATTAATTCACAGCTTTGCTACTGGTTAATTCTTACATTAAAATAATTGTAATTATTATATATTAATATTGATGTATATTAGCTATATGGATTTTCCTAATCAACTTTTAGCTTAGAAATATTAATATGCAATTATTTGTTAATAATTTATATAGGTTGAAATATATAATAGTAACTATTATGGTTAACAAAGACTAATGATTAACTGTGCTTTTGTTGAGCCCCTTCTCCAAGATTGTTGAGCCCCTTCTCCAAAATTGTTGAGCCCCTTCTTCAAGATTGTTGAGCCCCTTTGAATTTCACTCCAGCCTCTCTTGGATTTCATCCCTGACTACGATCCTGGATACATACACTGCACAGACAGACACCAGATAGACACACAGACAGATTGATACACACACAGATAGACACACACGCAAACATTACTTTAAAAATGAAGTATACGGTTGCTAGAGTGTCGATGTGTCATATACGGATACTTGCACGATTTCAGCACTTTCTCTATACATTTCCATGCATTGTAGGGAAAGTAAATATTAAAAGAAAATGAATCGAAATCATATTATTTACATGAAATATGGATGCAATGTGTATTAAAAATGCAATTTCGGAATATCTATCCAATTAAAACTTGATCGAATATATCTGCCAGTATACAACATGTATGAATGTCAGTATGTATAACTGTGGCTTCGTATTCCGAAGCTCTTATCTGGCCTAGTAGGTCGCGGTATTTTTAATGCAGCTAACGCTCTGAGAACGTGCACAAAACGTTCAAAAATTCGAAAAAGTCAATAGATTTAAAAAAATTGGAAAGTGTTGGCTAAATATTAATCTTCTAATTCAAAAATTAAGTTAGAGTTCGATTTTTTTTAACCGGAGCCAGGTAAATTTGCCTTATACTCTATAAGCCCGATTAATTACAGGGAATCGTGAGGAATGTTGAGAATTCGATCCCGTATTATTAACATCTGTTCCTTAAATTTCAACTTAAGATCTCGTTCATTTTTGAACACAAGTTTATATTGTTTGCGATTGCATTTGCCGGATGTTCTTATTTTACAGAAATTCGTCCCTAAAGTTAGTCCCACGAGGATGTTTATTATCAGTATACAATTTGCACTGAACTGAGTGAGTGAGTGAGGGAGTGACGGAGGGACTGAGGGGGGGAGGGAGAGAGGGGATGATGAATCAAAATTATGGAACCTATCGACTGCAGTTGAATCCTAATTTTAATGTCATTTGATCCAATTTACCTACAAAGACAACGAAGAAAGCAATAACAAAGACAACGACAAAAATTTCTAAAATTTCAAAAATTCGAATCTAGGTTGACGGTGTAAAGTAGCAATAAAAAAATCGAAACCAATTTGCTTAATTGACGAGCACTTCTTGTATCAATATCCATTGTACCTTCCATTGAATCTATCTATATTCATTGTATCTTCCATTGTATTTTGTTTCTATTCGATCCATCTTAGGTTCCAGGTCAGCGAATTAAAAACTAGTATTTTGAAAATTTGAATTACGGATAACGCAATACAAAGGGATTTTAAAAAATGTTCACCACTTTGTCTCTCAAAAGCAATAAATAGACAATTTGATATCCTTTCACGACTTAAACCATTAGAACTGGTTTCAACAACTTTTATTATGTGTGTAAGTGTCACATTTAGTGACTACTAGCTACTCCTAAATGGCGGATGAAATGGCCAGTGTCCATATTATTATCATTTTATCTGTTACGTTGATACATTTATTTTAGTTATCCGGTAAATTCGGTTAAACGATTTTAAAACAGCAACCGAATTTCAAAAAATCAGTAGCTGGTTGATACACGAAGCTAGGGAATGTTAAATTCTGATATATTCCCAACTCATGCAGACAAATCACTGCATAACCAATCAAGTGCAGTCATATTTATCTCAAGAAACTTTGGAGCTTCGTGTATAATGGAGATTCAAGTGCGAAGTTTGCACGCATCAATCACTCATGCGTGATATTCTAGATTATTCAGGAACGAATAATATTACCAATTACGGAAAATAGTCAGATTGAAATATTATTGAATAAATGTTGAATTGAAAATGGGTGATAAATAAATAAATATTTAGTGTAAGACTGTTGAAGGCAACGTGCTATTGATGGCTATTACCTTATTCTTTGATTTGTTTTACTAGCATTTTTAAACTGGGTTCTTTATTCACAATCACATTTAACATGTTGAAGGTAATTTCAGTATATATGGTAGCCGCCAGCAAGGACTCACTGAATTGCTCATGTTTGAATTGCCCGATGTATCCAGTTTAACGTGGACTCTTTTTACCTTAAGGGTAAAAAGGGTAATTACTTTGATGATTGTAGTACCTGTCTAATTTTGCCACTTTATGAAGTTCCTAGTTATGGAATTAATAAAGTAGTATTAGAATTATTAAATATAAATTATTAAAGTATTTATTAAAGTATTGTAGGATTGAAGGAATTATGTGGAGCAGGGAACCTCGTGTGTGCGATATTATCGCTGAAATTAAATCTTATATTCGCAGTACTATTTCAATGCAATCATGGTTCTTCTAGTTAACTTCCATCATGGCCAGAGGGCGTACCTGGAATTGTAGTAGTTCAGTATTTAAACGAGTACATTTTGTGGCTCTTCCTGTTGATTTGCTTAATTTATATTGAATTCAAGGGCATCTCTTTTTGCCTGTTCTTATGCCATATTTCGTCCTTCGCAGACCGATTTACATACTTAAAGATGTGGGATATCTGTTTAAACGACCGGAAAAGTGCCAACTAATTTAGACCTGAAACCTGAAAGGAGATTGTACCACAATAACCGTAACATCCTTCCATAAACCTTCACCTCTCGAATGGACGTTCGAATCTGCATATTCATCGAGCTCATACTCCGTGTAAACACGGGAGTAGTTTGGTGCGGCGGCGAGGAACGAATACGGTACTTCTGTGTGAAATACTCCCACCTTAACCACTGGGTTATCCTGGCCCTTTTATTCCACCCGCACTTACTGGTAATACACCACTCCGCTGGTAATACATCTGCACTTCCAGTCGCTGAGGTAAGATCAAGTCCGGGATCAGGGATCGCTGTATAAACTATTTTTTTAAATTGAAATTTATTTAAATGAGAAGTTACAGCGAAAACTTATAAATACATTAATGACTGCCCAAAAATCTAGAAATGAACAGTTTAAACCTCATTTCTCACTACTAAATCAATTCATTTAACTCCGAAACCGTTAATGAGCTCAATATCTGATAAAGTAGCTCCGGGTTTTAATTTTGCCCCATTATTTTCGTCCGTGTCCTGCGAGTTTGGGGATCGCAAAGCGGTTATAACTATGTCATCCGTATATGATATGCACTTAATACCTGGTATTAACGATGAAATCTGATTTTAAACGTACACGCACCTAATGAAAACAGATGGGTTACGTGATGGCATATCTTAATGACTGATAAATTAATTTTGAAACGTAGAATAATCAAATGTCAGGGGTATTTATGCAATTCCGATTTGCAAAATTTTCATCTGCCGCTATAAGTCAAACTGTTAAAATATAATTTTGCTAATAATACATCATGGAACAAAATACTCAGCCGGTTTGATAGCCAGAAAGTAGCTGTTTTCTAAAGGACTATCATTTGAGCCAGTCAAAAACAGGGGGACTAACTCTCTTAAATAATTTGCACATATTTTCAATATGTTTCTTTTATCTATATAGCACTTAGCGTCGACCATAATCATCTTAAACGAATATTGGCGTAGTTAGGTTTTGTCCCACGGTATATTGTATAAATATGCAAAGTGGCTGCCTTCTAATTCACCAGAGGAATTCTGACCATTTTTGAAAGACCTTTTAACTGTACATCTCGTTTTGCCCGCCTATTGGGGATAGATAAAAATGTTGACTCTGTTCTGCTCCGTAGGCGATACGATAAGCTTGCGAATATTTAGCTTTGTAGACCAACAAGAGGCTACTAAAATGCGCGAAAAGGCTTTTCAAATCATCACACTTTTCTTCGCCCCCCGGGGGGAGGGTCGTCGTATATTATATTTCGATATGTTCTGTGCCGTGGTCGATCCTGTTACAACGTATCATCTGGACTCGAGGGTGTGCTTGCAGGATAGAAGAATGAGTCCAAAATTACTGGATAACTAATACGTTTATTCACAAGCACAGCGTAGATAGGAGCAATATACAGTAAGACAGCAGTTAAATGCTCCACTAATTTCACAAAATAACCAATATTATTCTCAAAACATTGAAGAAGGCAATTTTACAAAATAGCAGCTACTATTCTCAAAATATTAATAAAAATCGCAGTTCAATGTATCTCGTATTCCAGCAACTGCTCTCCAGCTCAGTGATGACTCTTATAGAATCTCCATAAAAACTTCTGGAAATCTCTCATATCACGTATAATAATCGTTATTTAGCGGTCTTTCTGGAATTGTTGGGAAGTCGCCAAATGTAGCCAAATTGGCGATAAATTGCCAAAACAGGCAACCTTTCATTTTAGCCAGTGGCAATCCTAGAATAACGCCATGGGAAAGAATGCTTTTATGGGTGTTTTCTCCATCTGGTCTTCGAAAGAGACGAAAGACTCCTGAAGAAAGAGAGCATTAAACTTTCACAATAGTACTATAAGCGTGCAGAAATCCAGTCTTGAAGATTAGACTAGGGCTTCTTGAAGGGCCTTGAATGTCTTTCTAAAACCTCCTTTTCTCCACACTCTGAGGGAGTGAATGGAAAACTCCGCTTTTTTAGGCTCTGTCCCGTGGTCCAAACTACAATGATTCAAAGATTTTGTTTTTAGGGTTAGCCGCTGAAGGGCTTCTGGATAGTCTGGAAAGAAAAAAGCACATTAGGGATTAATTACATAAATATAAATGTGGAGCAATTC
The DNA here is from genome assembly GCA_951213105.1 of Amaurobius ferox. NCBI lineage: Eukaryota > Metazoa > Arthropoda > Arachnida > Araneae > Amaurobiidae > Amaurobius > Amaurobius ferox. Next base: position 89,579,009 of record OX578154.1, read on the forward strand.
AAGCATCAGCAAAAGCAGTGAGAGATTTTGTCAATATATATTTGCGTTATGTGACTTAGGAAAGAGATCATTATCAAACGAGAAGAAAATATGAAAGCATAAAAACCAATGACGAAGAAAAATGAATATCAAGTTAAAAATACTTTCTCAGTATTCTTCATTTTCCATCATCCTATATTTTTTTTTGCAGTTTATCTAGATTTTCTCTGGTAACGATTTCTTTTTCGGGACACCCAATGCAAATTTATTAACGAATATATTCTTAACTAGCAGCATACCCGTTCTTCGTACGGAGTATATAATATAAAGAAACTTGAAATTCATAATCATACCCAAATTCTTATAGTATACTAAATGACATGTTTAATCAAAATATTCTGTTAAAATATTTAATATAATGCTCCTAAAAAGAAGTTTAAGAATCTCTGTTCTCGCTATATAAAATTATCTTCATGGACATATCTGAAGAATAAAACATCTTGGACCCCTTATGTAAGCAAATATAAAAAAAATATGGAATTGAATCAATATATGCAAAATAAAAGCGTTAAAATTGTATGGGACCCGTACTAATTATATACGCGAATATTAGACAATATAACCTGTATTAGTAGATTACATGTATAAATTGAAAATACCAATAAACCCGTAATCTTTAAATCTGAAGACAGTCATTTATTCCAATATATGTCAAAATTAAAGTACTAAAATTATATGGGAAGATATACACGTACTACTTATAATGTCCGATTATTAGTAGAAGATTACCCGTTTTGCAATATGAGTCACAAATGTTTTTTGGTAAAATACAACAGACGACGTAATAAATTGAATATATAATTAATCCCCTTAATCTTCATACCAGAAGACTGTACTTGATTCCAATATATATGCCAATATATGTCAAAATATATGCCAATATACCTGTACTACTTATATTCTCGTTAGAAGATATACCCGTGCATTCCTAGAAGATTACTCGTACAACGTACAATATGCATGTGTCAGCAATTTTTGCCGCAATAAAACAATGGCGTAATAACTTAAAAATATCAATAATGCCTGAATCAATAATTCCGGAAAATATCAATAATAATAATGTTTAATCCTGAAGAGTATAATTGATATTATCCAGTCCAAAATGAAATGGCAATGAAATTTATTTTATATACATATCTTCATTATTCAAATCGGAAAGGATTTAATAAAAATCGTCTGCCGCATAAACACATTGGATTTAAATCCGTTGCTAAGCGACATGATATCATTTGCTTCAAATAAATTGGTAGAAAAAATATCGTCTAAATAGTTATATTTCTATTGAACATTTGGCGACAGTTTCGTCAAATTAGCGACATTTTAAAAAATCGCCAAATTTATCGCCAAGTGGGACTATAGAACTGACAGTTCCACTTTGCGACAAATTGACGAAATATCATCACAATACTATCCCCTAACAAAAAACATTTAATATCATTTATGTAGCGCAATTTTATCAATTTTAAGATATTTTTATAGATTTGAAAACATTTTTCTCAATTTGGTGACATTTTAAAAATTCGCTTAATGTATTACTAAGTAGGATGGTTGGTCTGACAGATAAATGCTAACCAAACATCATTTCAGTACTCTCTTCTAACAAAACAAAAAAAAATTTCATTGATATGTAGAAGACCCAAGCCACACGACCAACCCGAAGGTTTATGGCAGCTGTTTGTGTGTCGTTTATATCAATTTGGCGACATTTCCGTCAATTTTCCAAAGTTTAAGAAAAGTTGTCAAATTAGCGATATCCCTCCAAATTCGTAGCTTTGAATTTGCAGATCTGAATGAAACATTCTTATCCCGTTTCAATATACTAAATGAAAACACTACAATTGTATTAGAAGATATACCCGCTCTACTCTTTTTCTGTTTCAACAATCGGCTATATGAATTTATTGGCTAAACACAATATATGAGTTTAGTAGCTAAATACGATATAAGCACGCAGTCAGCAATTAATATAATTAAAAGAAAAATCAAACCGTCCATTCATAAGATATACTTTTATATCCATTTATCCATTTATTTATTATTTAAATCGAAAAAAAATAATAAAAACATTAACAAACACATTTAATTTAATTGCGATGCCGAGCAACATGATATATCCTCCTAAAATGTTAAAATTTATTAACCACTAACAGCACACCCGTTATTCGTACGGAGTGTATAATTTAAAGAAACTTAAGTTCGCAATCATGTGCAAATTCTGTTAAAATATTAAATTTATTGCTCCTAAAGAGAAGTTTAAGAATATATGTTCTCACTATGCAAAATTATCTTCACGATCAGATCTGAAGAATAAAACATCCTGCCCCCTTTTGTAAGCAAATTTACAGAAGAAAAAATAGAAATTGAATGAATATATGCAACCCCGTACTAATTATATTGTCGCAGATCAGAAAATATGCCAATGTGTTAGTAGAAGATTACCCGTATTACAATATGCGTCTCAAAAATATTTGCCAAAATAAAAGAGATGACGTAATAAATTGAAAACATCAATAATATCCGTACTCTTTATACCAGAAGGTCGTAATTGATTCCAATATATGCCAATATATATCAAAACATATGTCAATATACCTGTACTACTTATATTCTCGTAGATTAAAAGATATACACGTGTATTTGTAGAAGATTCGTACAACATACAATATATGAGTTTAAACAACTTTTGTCATAATAAAATAATTGCATAATAACTTGAAAATATCAATAATCCTTGAATCAATAATCCCCGAAAATATAAATAATAATAATTTTTAAACCTGAAGACCGTAATTGATATTATCCAGTCAAAAATGCTATAAGAAAAATCAAATCGTTCTTTTCTAAAATATATTTTTATATCCATTTATTTATTACTCAAATCGAAAAAATAATTATTGAAATTAACAGACAGATTTAATTTAATTGCGTTTCTGAGTAACATGATATAAGATAGAATCTTATAACATGTTAAATATGTCATGTCTTATAACATAAACTGCGAAATTAAATAACGATTTTGATTTCTCTATACTTCTCATTGTTCCGTAAAAGCTTGTTTTAAATAAACCATGAACCATGGAGATAGATTTCCCCTTTAAATCATGTTTCAAGCAATTCATGTTTTCAGAAAGTGACTAATTAACGCAAAAAATCTCCCATCAAACTCAGAGATTAAATTTTAATTCATTTTCAAACGATTTTCAAGCTTTTCGTTTGGATAAACCACGGAGTTAGGGAGTAGAACTCCTAGGAAAAAGTTCCGTTTTTCATTAATATCTCGACAACCCCAGGTCTTAGAAACTCGAAACTTTGACAAAATTTATGGAGGGATATTTCAAGGCTATTCACCAAATTTCATTAAATTCGGTTCAGCCGTTTTTCCGTGATGATGAGACAAACGAAAATTTCGTTTTTTACTAATATCTCGAGAACCACTGGTCGTAGAAACTCCAAACACGGATATAATTTTAAGTGGGGCTATTTCTGGGCTACCCACAAAATTTCATCAAATTCGGTTCAGCCGTTCTCCCGTGATGGTGTGACAAACAGACAGACAGACAGACAGACAGACAGACAGACAGACAGACAGACAGACAGATTTTCATTTTTATTTATATAGATTTTACAAGTGTAGTGGTTCTACCTTATTCTGAAGATGTATGTTACTTTTTGCTTCTGAATGCACTCGATACTATTAATTTGTTATATGCTGTATTTATTTTTAAAATTTAAGTTATTAAGTTTTGACTGTAGTTAATTTTGCTGAATTTTACTTGATATAATTTAAATCAATAGTGGGAGATTTGGAAAATTAATTTGATGTGTCTACATCTACTGTTTTCCATGAATATTTAATTATGATATATGTAAAGGAAAATCATTGTGGTTTTTTTTCTAAGAAACTAGTCTTACTCAAAATCGGTTTTACGCTTTGTAAATCGGTATAATCAATTAAATGGAAGCTTTTAAAAACCCTTTTTCTGAAAAAAAACAGTATATCCACCCCTCAAAAGAAAGTTTGGTTTCTGTCGTGTTACAAAACCCTTCTTGCAATAGTGAGACAGAGACTTGGTTTAGACAGAAGTTTCTCATGCTCTGTCTTGGATAGTTGCGGTTACTCTTTGTCTTGAAGAAGTTTATTTTTTGCCTCTGATTGATTTATTTACTCAATATATGATATACTGCTAAATATTTTAATTTTTACGGTACATACTAGGGGGTACATACAACGGTAATACTAGGTTTCGCCTTCGCTCGTAATTTCTCTTCGCCTCCTACTCGTTGAGCTCGCATGGCTCGTTCGCGAGCTATTTAAAGACAAACTAATGTTTAAATCGATAAACGGTTTATTTTCTTGTATTACTCTACTATTTCTCTATAAATATGCCAAATTTCATATTTTTGTTTGCTATAAATTTTGCTATACGAGACGGAGAAAATCGATGCACGTGCCGATACAAAAGAACATTTTGCGTTCCAGAAGCGCATAAAAAGAAAAGTATCTCGTAAACTACATCGAAATAAACAAAAGGGCCCCTCTTGCAAAAACTCAACTATGTAGGTAGTTGTTTGCAAATTTTCATTTTTTTTTTACAATTTTTAGTTTATCCAGGACACAAACTCGCAGCTAAAATATTTCGTCTTTGATTTTTACATTAAATGCTTCTTAAACTACTAGCTGGCTCTTCCCCATGTTCGCTAAGTTTCGCCAACCCCCGTAACTCGCTTTGCGAGTGGGCAGACTTCATCTTCTGCTCGCTGCCCTGGCAGAGCTCGCTTCTTGAACTTCTTCAGGCGAAACTAAAGTTTAAATTGGTAAATGGTTTATTTCATCGTGTTACCCTACTATTTCTCTATACACGTACCAAATTTCATGTTTTTGCAAGCTACGATTTTTACGGTACGAGAGTGAGAAATTCGTTAAAAATGCCGGTACGAAAGAATATTTTTCATTTCAGAAGTGCAGAAAAAGTAAAATATGTCATAAACTACATCGAAATTAAAATAAAAGAGTTCCATCCTGCAAATATTCAACTATGTAAGTACCTTCCTGCAAAATCCAATGGTCTTGCTTTTGTTAGTCTATCCAGAACGCGAACTCGCAGCTCAATAATTCTGTTTTTGACACTAAATGTTTCTTAAATTACAATATATATATCGAACAACGGTTTATTTCATCGTGTTCAACAAATCTTTCTCTACAAGTGTGTCAAATTTTACACTTTTGTATGCTGTACGAAGTTGCTGCACAGTCTTTGCTGTACGAAGTTGCTGCACAGTCTTTGCTGTACGAAGTTGCTGCACAGTCTTTGCTGTACGAAGTTGCTGCACAGTCTTTGCTGTACGAAGTATGGAAACCTGAAGAACGGGATATTTGTTAAACAGCGTCGGATTTTTCTTTTTATATACATAGTATAATGTATATGGATAAAGTATTGTGACAGGATCGAAACTTTGAATTCGAGATTTCGACGAGGGAGAACGTTTCAAGCATCCCTGAACTCGAGTCAAACGTTTTTGAAGTGTTGTCTATGTTTCTGAGTGGATGGGTCTGTGTAAGTGAGCCTGTGGAGACGATATCTCAAGAATGAATGAAGCGAATCGAACGGAATTTGGTACAAAAATTACAATCCGTGAATACTGAAAGTCTATTGCTTTTAACCGCAATCGAATGTTCAAAACTCCACTAAACTTTCCAGTGAAGTTTAAAAGAAAATCATCAAAAAATCAAAGTCCTTCATAAAGTTACGAAAATAATTATTTCTTATGTAATTTTTCATTATAAAACGATTGACATAAATTTTAGAAAGCTAGTATGAACCGTTCTCGAGATATTGCACATTTTTCAAATAAATGTATCAAAAAATCACATAAAATAAAATAAAATATTAACTATTGTGAAATAAGTTCACTCTTCATATATAATACCATGCAATTAATTTATTGACATCATTCTCGTGGATCTAGCTCATTCCATTCATAAGGAAAGATACATTGGGTAATAGTTTTGTATTTAGACGCCAATAATAATTTATCTGCTATAAGAATAAGTTATTTCTCTGTCCATAACGCTTCACGAGATTTTGGCGAAATATAGCCAATTTAGTGACTTTTATAAATGCTGCCAAATTAACGAAATTATCTCCAAATGACGATAAATCGAAGAAAATGACGATGAATTTATAAAAGTTCAATATTTTGGAAAACCAACACAGGAGTAAACCATTAAAATAACCCATTTCTACATCAGTCCGTCCATAACTCTTAGTGAGACATTTAGCGGCAGGTGCCAACTTGGCGACTATTTTAAATCTTATCAAAGTGACAAAAATGTCGCCAAATTGTAAAATTGAAGTCATATGGGAAATGATGTTTCGCAAATTCTGATTTACGTCATATAACAGGCATACCTTCCAGTTTATAAGAAATGCTCTTCTCCCTGTTTCACTGTAACACTTGGTGATGAATTTGACGAGTTTGACGAATAATTTAGCAAAGTATTGTCAACTTGGCGATATTTCGCCCCAGATTGGGAAACATATCGTCAAAATTTGAAAAATGACTCTAAATTAGTGAAAATGACGCCTACTTGATGAATTAATTATTAAAATACTTTAATATATGGACTATACATCCCTTATAGAGGATGCTATCAATATTGCTAACTTCTTATTTAGAGTTGTGCAAAATATAAGTTAATTGGATACTTTGAAATAGTTGTGCATATTCTTATCCAAAAAATCTCCAAATGTACAATTTAACGATAAAAACACACTGCCGTAGATCTTATACATTATTTTTTGACTGTTAAAGTAGTAAATTCATTGTATTATATAATAAAAATCATGTGCTGCCCACATCATATTTTTTAATATAGAGAGAAATATGCTAACTGTTAGAGTGGAAAATTGTTGTGTTAATGCACCAGTAACATCACATCTCAAGAAACTTGTAATTTATACATTAATCTCCGTTTCTCATTACTACACCAATTGGATTGACTCGAGAGCTGTTAATGAGTTGCAATATCAGACAGATTGGGTTTTATTTTCCATTCATTATTTCGCGCTAGGCAATGCGAGATTAAGAATCGCGAAACAGTCATAAATACGTCATTCCTATATGATATGCACTTAATATCCGGTATTACGGATAACTTCTGGATTTTAAACACACACGCAACTAATTGAAATGTATGCATTACGTGATGGCATGTTTTAATGACTGGTAAATTTATGCCGCAAAGTGTAATAATCAAGTTTCTGTGATATTTATATAAATATGAATCAAAAATGTCTCCCTTGACCTTAACGAATAAATATTTAGGTATTATATTTATACGTTAAGGTCAATATATAAATATTAAAGTATATATAACGTATGAATATGAAGTAATGAAAAAGGTTTTGTAGGTGTTTAAATTGAAGTAAAAGCTTTGTCAGAAAATGTAAGAAATTAATAACGATACCGACCAGAGGCAAAAATAAAATTTCAGGGGCAAAATAAAAAGCAACGCCATAAGTTTGTTGAAAAAATAACTCAAGTAATCACACCATAAATGAGTCTGTAAATTAATAATTGTATCACATGACACAGGAAAAGATTTTCTAAAGCATAGTAGAAAATAGATAGAGAAACATGAGATGAAACAAGAAAGATCAATCATGCATAAGCATTGATTATGAAACACTTTCCAACTGAAATGTAATTTCATTTAAAAATTTATAAAATGTGATACATTTAGTGCTGATATCATTTACATTATCACAGTACTACAGTAATTTATTATACTTAAATATTTAAAACTGTATCGAAATATAAATCATCTGATTCTTTATGCAAAATCAATGAATATTTCATTCATATAACTTGTATTCCAGACTCCAGAGCTATATAATTTTGTGTGAAAAACATTCAGCAATTCTTATGTAGTTCATCTTAAAATTTCTTGAGATATTTGCATTCTGCATATGTTAAAATTAGGCTTCGTTGAAGAAATAATAAAAGTTTAGGGATCATTTAAAATCCCAACTATTGTAATTGCATAGGCACGGAATTTAGATACACAGATAATATATGTGTGTATGTGTATGTACTCAAAGTATTGGAATCGTGCCGAAGATCGGAACTCGAATTTTCAAAGGATCTACACGTTTTGGGACTTCTAGAACACGAAAATACTATTTTAGGAAGATGTCTGTGTGTGTAAGGGTGTATCTGTGTATGTTTCTGCGTGTCTGTGAGGATATTACATCTACTCTAATTGAAAAACTAATGGACCGAATTTCATACAATTTGGTGGGTATGTTTTTGTAGGAAATCCTGATGTTCATTAGATTATAGTACGATTCGTAATAAAAGAATCTGCCTTCTTTGCGAAATGGCCGCAGAAATTGCCTTTATCCACTCTAGCTAAAATCCAATGGAACAAATTTAACAAAAATTGGTGTGTAATATTTCCATATCCTACAAATGATTTATATACCAAATTTAATAAAATTTTGTATATTTGTAGGTTATTCTAGTACGATTCAGGAGAAAGGAACGGGCTATTTTTGCGAAATGGCCCGCAAAAATCGTTATATATAAAAATAAAAGACCACGTGTGCTCAATTATATCAATTAAATTCCTATTTTATACGTGATTTTTGACAACAAAAAGAATAAGACTAACCCCAGTACTCTAGGACTAGCCGTTCTTGAGACATTCTAGTTTTTTCGCGTTTTCTCTACGCCACCTTTGACAATAAGTCCAGCTATCAAATGAGAACCAAATTTAAGTTTAACGTGCAAATTCAATGTCATTTAAAATACTTATGGTGGTTATTTTGTGCAGATAAACTCAAATTATTATTAAAGAAATAAAGAGAACGAATATGAGTCCGCAGGGAAAGGCATGTGCTGTCCACATCAGAATTTTTAACAATATTACAACAATGATTTATAGAAGTGAATTAATGATTTATAGAAGTGGATGATTTTCAGGCCATTTCGAAAAAAATGTATGATCTATATTTAAAGATCCATCAAATTTTTGTCGAATGAAATGTTCAACAAATTTAAGCTGTGTACCAAATTTTAACTCTCTAGGACGTAGGAAAGTGCTTATAAAATGCCATCAAATAATTATATCATGAAGAGTTATATAAAATTTAAAAAAAAAATGAAAAATTGTTATCTACCAAATTTATTTTTAAATGTGAAGCCTCTCTCATATGCAAATTGATTAAACATTTGGAAATATATTTATTATAAAATATATCTGTTTTTTCTTTCTGGAGGATATCCCAAAGTCAGAATTTAATTAAATTTGTTTTTTTCCCTATATTAAATAATTTTTAATTAAAAAACTACTTAACATATTTTACTAATTTTTTTTTCATGTATTCTATGGGATAATGTAAATATTTCCTAAAAATTTCGAAGCAATTCGTGAATTTTAAATTTACTTAAAAAATGTTTGAAAAATTAGGTCCCATAGGGTTCAATGTATTTCATTTTTTCAACCCGGGTTCAATAAAAAACTAATTGGGTGACATTATTTATTTATATTCCCATAGGTCCCACAGACCGTCTGAAAAACACATTAAAATTTCATTTTGATAAAGTCATTTTTACGGCAGTTATCGTGCTAACGGACAGACAGACAGAATGAACAAAGTCATAAACACTTTTCAACTTTGTTGTAAAGTGTTAATAAAAATACCAGAAATATTTGAAACACTGTCTCAGTTTTCTTTTTTCTTCCTTCAAGGTTTTTTTGTTATTTCCTAGTTTTATTAAATGATTCCTTCCTAAGTTGCGTAATGCAACTCCTTATTAACATATGAGTTCCTGCTTTTGTTGGTGTTGATCTGTTATTTCTATACTGAAGAAGGTGACACTGTTTGCCCTAGAAATCCATTGATAGTGCATCGTGGCTGCCCTAGTCCTAAGCTAGACCAAGTCCTTGAGCTCATGAATCCCACGACTACCCAAAAACAACAAAGGTTCAGAGATGGGATCATCCCGGGATAGTCCTAGACAGTCAAGTAGATATTTGAGAGAAACCTGCACAAGATGGCACTTAGTGCAGATGGGAAAATCTTAACGATCCGGATCGAAAGTAAGACATTTTAATTGCAGACTAATGGACATAGAAATAGTTATTGGAAACAGGAGAAGGACTACAACTTCTGTTAGTCGTGAAACCCGGTTGTGCGCCCGAAAATAGAAGACTAATTTTCCCTAGTGTGCTGCTAGCCTTCGTGAGCCTTCATGACTAGGGTGTCCTACCAAGAGAAAATCTCCCGATGTAATTTGCCCATTCCGCCCGTTCGTACTTGAGTTATTAAAAATTTGATATTACCCGTAGTGAATCTGTGATGTCTATGAAAAGATAATTTATAGATCCCTCCAAAGAGTTAAGTACATGACAAAAAAAAATCTGATGTGGGCAGAACATGAACTTTCCCTGTAGTTTTATATTCACGTTTTCCTAATTTTAATTACATATAATTCACTTTTAATTCAATTTTCGTTCTCATTTGGTAACTGGACTGGTTTTCAAAGGCGGCGTACAAAAAATTTTTTTCCCGAGAACGGCTAGACCTAGTGCATTGGGGCTGGTCTTATTCTTTTCTTCGTTAAAAATTACGTATAAACCAAGCATTTAAAGATATATTTCAGCATACGTAGTATTTTATTTTAGATTTTGTTGATTTTTGAGGGACATTTTGCAAAAAAAATGCAGGTTATTTTTTCCGAATCGTACCAAAATCTAATCAGCACTAGAGTGACCCACAAACGACTTATCTACCAAATTTTGTAAAATTCGGTCCATTAGATTTTCAGCTAGTGTGAATACAAGCTTCTGCGGGCGATTTGACAAAAAAGGCGGGTTCTTTTATCCTGAATCGTACCCAAAACTAATCAGCACTAGATTCGCCCACAAGTGATTTACCTACCAAATTTCAAGAAATTCGGTAGATTAGTTTTTTAGTTAGAGTGGATACAAAATCTGCACAGAGAGACACACAGACAGACACACAGACACACACTCAGACCTCACGCTAAAAATGGTTTTTTCGTATTCTAGAGGTTTCGAAACGTGTAGATCCGTCGAAAACTCGAGTTACGATTTTCAGCATGATTCCAATACTTTCCCTATACATTACCATGTATTGCAGGGAAAGTAAAAAATCTGATGTGAGCAGCACATGACTTTCCCTGCAGACTTATATTAACGTTCTTTTTATTTTAATTAAATTTATTTCACTTTTAATTCAATTTCCGTTCTCATTCTGTAACCGGGCTTATTTCCAAAGGTGGCCTAGGGAAAGTACGAAAATCTAAAATATCTCGAGAACGGCTAGTCCTAGTGTAATGGGGTTGGTCTTATTCTTTTCGTCGTTAAAAATTACGTATTAATCAGCATTTAATGGATATATTTGAGTATACCCAGTTCTTTAGTTTAGATTTGGGCGATTTTTGTGGACCATTTTGCAATAAAAGGCAGGTCATTTTTTTCCGAATCGTACCAAAATCTAATCAGCACCAAGGTAACCTACAAGTGACCCATCTCCCGAATTTTGTGAAATTCGGTCTATTAGTTTTTCAGTTAGAGTGGATAAAAGCTTTTGCGGGCCATTTCGCAAAAAAAAGGCGGGTTCTTTTATCCCGAATCTTTTCCAAAACTAATCAGCACCAGACTCTCTCACAAGTAACTTACCTACCAAATTTTGTGAAATTCGGTCCATTAGTTTTTAGTTAGAGTGGATACAAAATCTGTACAGGCAGACAGATAGACTCACAGACAGACAGACACACAGACAGACACACAGACACACTCACAGGCGTCACGCTAAAAATAGTTTTTCGTATTCTAGAGGTCTCGAAACGTGTTGATCCGTCGAAAACTCGAGTTGCGATTTTCGGCATGATTCCAATACTTTCCCTATACATTACCATGTATTGCAGGCAAAGTGAAAAGGATGTGATCGTTTGAATCAGCAATTAGAAAAAATCAATAAAAATTTACTCAGTCACTATGGACATGTAGCGCTTCACGATAGAATTATTCTGACTTACGTGTTTTAAAGTAAAACATACAAATTCTTAGATGAGCATCACAGCATCATTATTCTGGCCTAGAACTTTACTTTTCAGTAATATAACTCTATTCTACAAGATAATTTGTATATTTTTTAAGGTTACCTTTTCCATTGAAAAGAATTTTACTCTCTCACAGTAGAATTTGAGACTTTCATAATGTAAATCTACTTTTCTACAACGGTATGCTTTAAGAGTATCTTTTATGAACATGGCTCTTCTAATGCAGAATTTTATCCTTTTAAGGAAATTTCCTTTTCTACAATAGAATTTTGCACATTTGTTATGAATCCCACCCTTCAACTATTGATCTATTCTCTTTTATTATGTTTTTAGATGCAAATCTTTTGAAAGGCGGCTTACAGTTTTATAAGAGGGATTTATATTTTCTGTAAGGGCATTTGTTTCTTTGTAAGGACGTTTTATATTTATGCAAGTGAATATTATTTTTTTGCATGAGAACTTTATTTTTCTGCAAAGGAATTTTATTTTCCTTCAAGGAAGATTTAGTTTCCTGTAAGAAAATTTTATTTCTGTTACAATAAAATTTTATTTTTTTTATTATACAAGGGAATTTTTTTTTATTATACAAGGAATTTATTATACAAGGGAAATTTTTTCTTGCAAGGGAGTTTTATTTTTCGCATTGGAAATTAGTTTGTTTGAAAGGGAATTTTTTCTGCAAGGAATTATTTTTATTAAATTTTTGCAAGTTACTCTTTTCTGCAAGTAAATTTTATTTTATTAAATTTTTTTAAGTGAATTTATCTCTTTGTAAGGCATTTTGTTGTTATGCTAGCAAATTTTATTTTGATGGAAATGAATCTTTTTGCAAGATAATCTATTTTTATGCAAAGGAAATGATCAGCCATTCAAAAAAAATTTTATTTTTGCGCAACGAAATTTATTATTATGCAAAATAATTTTATTTTAGAAATGATTTTTTCTTCTGCAATATGCTTTTTTTTAAGCAAGAGAATTGTGCTTTTATGGCGAGAAAATTTATTATTATATACGAGGATTTGATTTTTTGCAAAGGAATTTTATTCGTCTTCAAGAGAATGTTACGCTTTTACAGTGTAACCTAACTCTTCCACTATAGTAAATTTCTACAATGGGGCTGTAACTTTATCTTATAACATATTTTCCTATTAAATCGATTTTCATTTTTGTTTTTAATTTTCTCGTCTACAATGTAATTGTGACAGCAGAGGTGCAGAACTTCTTCAAAAAATTTGCATAGCAGGTTGCGCACATACTCCGGATCAGAAGGATTCGTGTTCAAATCACTTCCGGGTTACCACTTGTAGAGGAAATAGATTCCATTTGGTAATTGAGTTTCTTCTAGTAGTCTTGGTACTCCGACTCCGGGGTCTATACCACCTTCGTCCAGTACTCCATTATGTCAGAAGGCATACACGCACGACGACAACGGCTTATAAACTATAAATTTATTAAACGATTAACACTTGTAATTGCTAAAATAATAAAAATATTTAACGGAAAATGTAGCTCTGCAATAAACATATCCGTATTTAAGGCACAAATGCAAGACAAATTAGATTACTGAACATCTAGTGTAAAAATTATCAGCAAGAAAATATCTTTTTCTCACCTCTTACACTATGATAGGTGACCTTTCTGGTAGGTCGGACGGTCTGGGTCTCAACAACAACAACTATGATAGGTGCATTTCTGGTAGGTCGGACGGTCTGGGTCTCAACAACAACAACTATGATCGGTGCAGGACGCGGTAGTGGTTAGCGCCCAGTGGTTAGCGCGCGGGAATTGCACTCGGTAGGCCCGGGTTCGATTCCCGCCGCTGCCGAATCTGCCGCTGTGTTCAAGCGGAGTACGAGCACGTTGAACATGTTGATCCATAAGTCCTTCCGAGAGGTTCGTGGTAGGGGAAGGAGGGTACGGTCCCTGTGGATGCCTCCTCCACTGGGTTACGGTCTAAATTGGGTGGCACTTCCCGGTTGTCCAAACAGTTACCTTACACCTTTCTGGTAGGTCAGACGGTCTGGGTCTCAACAACAACAACTATGATCGGTGATTGCGCAGAATTCCTTAAAATAATTTGCATAGCAGGTGAAGCCACATAATTATATTCTTCTACTATTAATGTTAATGCTTCTACTATGTAATTTCACTCCTATGCATCGTACATTTAACCTATAAAAAGGACAATAATTAAAAGTGCTGCTGGTAAGATAATAATTTACAGAATGTCCTTGAAGAAAGCAGACATGCATCAGTTAGGTAACGACAATTGTTTCGAAGGAATTGTAATCCCCATTTATTAGGTCAAAAGAAGAGTATACGCCTTTAATAACCGCTAAGAACGAATTGCTTACTTTGGCAGTTCTTTCTTAGCAGTTGTTAATAGCGTATACTGAAGAGGGATTATAACGCCCTTGAAAAAATTGTCGTCACCTAACTGACCTGCTCCTTTCAAGATATTCTTGTATTTTATTCTCTAAAATTGAACTATATACCAAGAGATATATATAGAGAGAATTGAACGATATACCAAGAGAAATTTATATTTATGAAATATGTTTTCATATTTTCTGCAAGAAAATCACTATATGAGACTCACTTCTGATTAGTGGAGTGTAGGTTCACTTGTGATTAGTGAAGAGTAGGCTCACTTGTTATTGTGAGTCTGTAGGAGACTCACTTTTGTTTCCAGAATTTTTTTTGAATCACAAATGAGTCTCCTGTGGGCTATAACACCATGGCATATCCACTACGGCAATATAAATTTTCTACAACACAGCTTCCATCTTCAAATAGAAACATTTTAATCCTAAAATAATTTTTTTTAAGGAAATTGTTTCCTTTATAATAGAACTTCATTATTATATACATATATAATCTGCTTCTGCGGTGATTTAAACTGCCACTGTAAGACTTTTCTCCAATACAATGATATTTTACTTGTTCTAAATATCATGCATAATAATCAATGTCTTCCTGTGGTTAATTTCCAACTAATTACTTCATTTTATCTATTCTAATATTGTTTTATGATTTCGAAATCATATTCCCCGTTTTCACACATATTGATTATTCCAGTGGAATGGAATTTAACTAGAGAAATCCAAATATTAATAAATCAATTACTTTTGCGTAGTCAGCTGGCAATATCAGACTTTAATTTTGGCATTTGATTCGGGTATCTCCTATGCTTAATGGGATAGGAACGGAAATTTAAATATGTCAGTTTGACATTTACTAATATTTTGGAAATGAATTGAATGATATAATAATGTAAGTTGAAAAGGGATTGGTCATAATTAAGTGTTTCGCTATTCATAATCACGACGGTTAGCCTGTTAAAATCCATCTATGAAATTTCATTTAGAAGAATTTAGAAAGAATTATATTGGATATAAATTCATTTAATATGATAGTATTTTAAAATGTAAATTACCGTTAAATTATTGTGTTAAACTTTTGATGTACATTTTTATTCACTGTTTAACAAGCATCACTGTACTTTAACAGGTAATTATTTGTAATTATTGTACAGGGTTGTTAAAAAAGTCTTTAAGCACCACAATACGTTTATAAGAAGAGATCCACATGTGTATACGTTAGGTTTATCTATATTAAAGTGACAATATCCAATCGAATAAAGGTGATTACAGCGTTCCTATGAGAATTAAAAACTTAATGATTTCGGTTAATGAATTCGGCATTAAAGCGAGATAAATGAAAAGAGCTAATTAGAAAATTGTAGATCATTGTCTGATGACTAAGAATATTACATAATAAAGGAAGATGTCTATATGTAAGTGTGCAGACTGTTGCGGGAATTCTAAGTGCCGTGCGGCTATACAATTTGGTACACATATACTGCTGGCCCCGAAGTTGTGCACCTTGACGTTATTTTATCTTATTCAAATTATTATTTATTTATAATTTCCCATTTTCACACAAATCTGTTCTTTAGTGATCAAAAATATAATCCCAAAAGTTTCGTCTTGGCATTATCAGAAAGATGAAAGAATATTTCTTCAAACGATGTTTGAACCAAATCCATACAATAATTTCTTCACATTTATTTATTTTTTTAAATCTCGAAATTTGCATTTATTACGTTATCTGATATATATCGTCGCATCTCAAAAACTAAGATTGACACAATTCAATCATTTAGTTAAAAGTCCCGTAGACATATAACAGATGTTAAAAATTTTCGATTTCAAATGTGATTTTAATATTTGAGATTTTAAATTGATCGCATTAATTGATCGCAAAGCACCCAACGAATCTTCGGAAAATTCCACTGATTCTACATTTCTACAAGTGAATTTTACTGCGCATGCCAGCCTAAGAGGTACTCTCTGAGTAAATCTTCATCATTCATTTTATATAATTATATAGTGTTATGAACGAATAAAAGTCCCTCACTAGAGTCTATTTTAAAAACCACAAGGACAAAACACCCGCACAGACAACCTTTCCTATGACGTGTATCTTGGGTTACCATGTGCTGAAATACGAAGAATGGGTTGCGAAATGTGGCAATTTATTGCCCATTTAGCGCATTTGGCGACTTCTCGAAGGTTCGAAAAGCACATAGATATAAAACATATTCTACGTGATATGAGATATTTCCAGAAGTTTCTATGTAGAATTTACTAAATTAGTCATCACTCAATTAAAGCTGCATTGAACAATGATTTTTGTCAATGTTTTGAGAATAAAAGTGAATGTTTTTTTTAAAATGAAGTACGTCAGTGTTTCGAGAATAGTAGCAGCTATTTTGTGAAATCAGTTGAGCATTTGTGAAGTCAGTGGATCATTATTATTATTGGAGCATTATTACCAGTGGAGCATTATTGCAAGAGAACCAACAAACTCGAAGTCCAAAACAGGAATAGAAGCGAAAGGAAGCTGCTCTCATTCCTCTTTAGGTCTTCAGGTTTGTTGGTTCTTTTGAACTGAAGAAGGGAATTCAGTGTATCCTCGAAATAGTTGTATGTTGCGTTAATGCTTTATTTTGTATTTTATAAGTTGCTTATGTTTCTTATCCTTCTCACACAGAGTATTATACTTTATCGATTTAGTCAATTCATTTATCAGCTGAAGTGGATCAATTTTTTAAAGGAGAGTTTTTGCAAAAAAATGCAGGTTCTATTTTTCCGAATCGTTCCAAAATCTAGTCAGCACCAGGGTAACTCACAAGTGACTTATATGTCAATTTTTACGAAATTTGGTCAATTTAGTTTTTCCGCTGAAGTGCATACACACATTGCACAGACAGACATACACAGACAGACATACAGACAGACACACAAATGTCACGCTAAAAATAAGTTTTTCTGGTTCTAGAGTGTTCCGAAATGCACAGATCCGTCGAAAACTCGTTTTGCGAATTTCGACATGATTCCAATACTTTCACTATTCATTTCCTGTATTGTAGGTAAAGTAAAAGATGTTGAAAGACTAATATTTTAAGACTGTTAATTTTCATATTTTTGATATATAAATAGACTAATTTTCCTATATGATTATCAAAATTTTAACCTTTTACTATCAGCAATTATCCAGACGTTGATGCTTCGTTGAGATTAATATATTTTTATCCACACTTAATTTCCTACTAACACCCCAGCTTTCCTTACTGCTAAAAGCGGTTAATGTCTATAGATTCTTACTACGGAGTATTCTTTGCTGGGAGCTAATCGCCTCAGGACAACGATAGGCACTTTCATTGTCGTCGAATGTTTTCATTGAGCGGAATGAATTCCTGAGTGCATTGGTTTAGATTTAAACAATCAGAGTGACAAAAGTTTTTGTTGCGAAATAGTTGACTAATCAGTAAGATTTAAGTATTTAAAGTTATCTGTGAGTTGATTAGATGAGAATGTGCATAAAACCATAAGAGCTTTAAAGTATTTAAAGTTAGCTGTGACATGATTAGATGAGAATGTGCATAAAATCATACTGCTCTGAACTTAATACCAATCGATTTTACTGTTCCTACAATATAGTATATCTTACACACGAGTATTAAAATAAGAATGTGTGTGTGTTTTTCTTCTTCTTCCACCGAGACCGTCCGATCTAACGGATGATATAAGGTATATGTTTGGACTGTCGGGAAAGCGCCACTCAATTGAGACCGGAACCCAGTGGGGGCATCCATAGGGACTGTACCCTCCTTCCCCTACCACCAACCTCTCAGAAGAACTTGTGGATCTACATATTTATCGTGCCCGTACTCAGCTTGAACAAGGGGGCAATTTGGGGTACAGTCAGGAATCGAACTCGTATCGTTCGAGTGCAATTTCCCCGCGCTAACCAGTGGGCTGTCCCACCGCTCTGTGTGTTTTTATATCTGTGCCATCTGAGGTGGAAAATTGGAACTTCGAACAACGGCTGAATTCGGTATAGAGTTATTTCAGTTCAGCCAATAATATGGCCAGGCGAAATTAGTTTCACATAGATGAACATTTAAAGCCGAAAATCCGTCGAAATGTCGACTTAAAATCAGTTTTATTCCGGGCAGTCTATATAAGATAAAATAACATATCTTTGTCGAGGCGTAAAAAAAGCTGGCTGCCTAACGATGTGGATTTTATATATCGTTTTACTAATTCAGTGAATTCAAAATGTAACGTTCTAATTTATGTCATTATGAATATTACACTCTAGCAGCCCCCTGATGACCTAAACTAATGAATCTTTAAAAATGTGAGACAGTGTTGTACAATGGACTGGGATTTTACAAACAAATAAAGGGAATCCCAATGGGTGGCAGTTGTTCATCTGTATTGGCAGATATTTATTTGGGCAGGTATGAGACGGGAACCCACATTTTAAACGAGATGGTTTACATGTGTAACGCGGACAATTATTGTCACACGGACAGGTGCGGACCAAACATTTTATGTGATACGAGAATAATAAGATATTTGCAAGGTGAAATTAGTAAGAAGCAAATATGCTAAGCCGTGGTATATCTTAATTCAACCCAGGTTCTATTACGAAATGCTCTCGTCCAGGAATAAATTCAAGGATGACTTGCTACAAGATACTAAGTGCAATTTATATAAATAAATTCCTTACCTTGTAAGGCGACACCACCTGAAAACACTTTAGGAAACAATTTCAGGAGACAAAGATAATGTTAAATAACCACATCGGTATAAGGATAGATTATTTTTCTTTATTAATACTGCAATTAAGATTTGAAGTAATTAAAATGGAAAACTGAGTTGTTATCAGCTCAACATTAGGTAGCACTGTACACTGGACTCAGGATTGAAGTTAAATTATTTGCTGCCACGAAATAGTAATAATACGTTATTCAATAATGCGATAGGTAGTGGCACAGCAACACTTACACAACTGATAAATAGATTCATTCATGTTATGGTCTTAAACAAAAGGACGAAAACCCGCACTCAGAGATACCAATTATGTAATAATTTGGAAGATCATGTTATTATAAATTACTTGATTTAAGAAGATTATTAGATATTATTTATAGACGGAAGCCGGAGTTTATGTTAAAGATGTGTAGAAACTTTACTAGTTATGCCTCCGCAAAAACTGGCGTGTAGTTCGTGTAGTGAGAGGTCAACCTTACCTCAGGACACTCCGTTGAGTAGACATAAGGGGCATACTACCGCCGCAATATCCTCGGGAGTAATACCCGCACTAATGTAAATCCGGCACACCTCTTGCATAGGAATGCACAGGTCCAGACTGGACACGGATTTCATTCCGCTCCTTTCAGCATCAACGATCAGACCCGGCAGAAATAGACCTCGGGTCTACTTCGGATATTCGTCGGCAGAGTCGAAATTATATCAAAATAGATGTGCGACGAAGTTCCTCTCTTGGCCAGAGGACGATGGATCTCGATGTCCATCGGCGAAGATGGCATCTCCTTCCCATGCTCACCGGAGGCCAGGATTCGACATGTGCCAACTCCCGCACTCCGTGGTGGACAACATATAGAATATGGTCCGGACCGACCGGATGGTGTCGGCAACCAGACAGGAATGAGAGCCCCGAATTTTCGTGGATGCAGCTTTTATGCACCAGGGCGGATTCAGGGTCCAGAAATCACTCTGACCTGAAAGAAGTCCAATTCTATCCATCCACCAATCACAAATCTCTATACTTTTAAAATTATTATCAGGGTCGAGCTTTCAGCCTCGCCGCTGGGCCTCAATAACAAAAACAGCCGTTGATATTTCTGCAGAATCATTGTGTAAAAGTGCATACCTTGCATTAATATTACCAGGCCGCGAGCAAAGCCAGACATCTGCTCTGCCTGGGACAGAACCTTGAACTTTAACGGCCAAATATACTTCTCTCTGAGTGCTGATTTACAGATTAATAAAATGGCGAAAAAGATATTTCTTTAGCATAGAATAATTGTAGAACAAAATGAATTTAATAGATAAGAGGGATAATTAAAATAGGGTTAAATTGATATAAAAAGAATCTTGACATATAATGTATAAATTACGATTTTTACATTAGTGATTACTATTTAAGATTAGTGATTACTATTTTTGATAAAAGAACAAATTTTAAGTTTAAATCAATTATATTACAAATTTACATAAAAAAGTATTCAGAAATATTATAATTAACCAATTGATAAGAATCTAACGTTTAAATACTAGAGATACAGATAAAATTAAAAGTGATAGGGAATTTTTAAATGAGGCTATGAAACAAGGTTATCCTAAAGGTTTTTTGATCAAATTAATATCGGGGTTCTATGGTTTGACTGTAACTGCAAGTATAAGCAGGTATTTGAGCGGTTGATACAGAGATAAAAAAGTATATGGGATGACAGAGGTGGTTCATGGTTACGGTTATGGTGAATTCACATAAGCGAGAGGCTTGAGATCAAGACTTATATGAATTTGAAAAAATCAAGACAAGGTGGCAAGTATTGGTTGTAAGAGTATTATAGTCCATATATTATGTGAGATATAGTAATGATTACTAGGGAAAGTAGAATACACTTTGTAGTATATGATATAAGTTAAATGAAAGTCATTTTAGTGAAGAGGTAATAGGTTTTTCATGTGCTTCTTTCAATGGGTTCTTTTGTTTTCAATTGGTGTTTGTTGTTGGTAATAAGGCCATTCAAAGTAAAAGTGCCGGCTTCCAGTAGTGTTACCATGGCATAAAGCACGCTTAACCGGAGTGTGGGGTTACAACTCCCTCCGGCCAATTGGTGATATTTTCATTTTTGCATTCAAATTTTCACATGCATGTGTTCTTCATTTCCTATTTAGATATTATATTTGTAAACTAGGTACAAGGGCAGCATCGCGCCATGTAATATTGTTTACATTAGGGTTTACATTTGGGTCAACCTGTTTTCAATTAAAAAGCTTTTACTTTTGCATATTATATATATATATATATATATATATATATATATATATATATATATATATATATATATATATATATATATATATATATATATATATATATATATATATATATATATATATATATATATATATATATATATATATATATATATATATATATATATATATATATATATATATATATATATATATATATATATATATATATATATATATATATATAACAAAATAAAAAACATTAAAATAAGTTGTTGCTAAATTTTTAAGAGTATTAAGTTTCCTTGTCATTGATAGGCTTAATTAATAATCTAAAAGACAAATTTTAAATAAATATTTTTATAGTATGGTTCTTAATATAGAATAAATAAGTATAAATACATATTATGGAATATAGTACGATTATTAATATAGAATAAGTATAAATAAATATTATGGAAAGGATCATTGTTATCTAAGTATATATAAACATTATGGAAAGGAACATTATTATCTAAGTATAAATAAACTTTACGGAGAGGGATATTATTATTTAAAGGAACATTATTATCTAAGTATAAATAAACATTATGGAATTTAAATGTATGAGAAGGACGAGTGTAGACTCACACTTCAGATATTTGATAAGATTATCTTAAGAATTGACGTTCGTCGCTTAAGACTCGTGTATTCATAATCGCTTTTCTTACAGAGGCAAACAAAGACATTTACATCAACTTTGAAATAAACAAAATCATCTTCCTCTTTGCAATCTATGTTGGACATAAATTCTATGACCGGATTGTGTTTTTAATAAAGATTCAAAATAAAACATGTAATACAAGTCACCGATAAAGAATCAGACCTTTATTGCAGATTTAACTACCATAATAAATATCTGCAAAGCTCAACGCCACCAAACCCTTCTACACAAACAAATCAAACAACTATTAAAGTTATTACCTCGATATTTTCATTGAAGACAGGTAACGATGATAAAAAAAATCGATTACGCCCGCCAGTGGGTGGATATCGATTAATCTCTCCTAGGAAACGTGATTCTAATCGCTTATGCTGAACATTAATATTAACCGCGAGGAAGTGCCATAAAATTTAGTAAAACGACTAGCTTCTATTTCTAAAGATGAAAAAGAAATAGCATCGGTTTGCTTTTTAATAATTTTGGTTTGTTGATAGCGATTCAAATAGGTTGTAACAGATAATAAATAATACAGTAGGCTAACAAAAGGCAGGGTTTGGTGGAAAACTTATCTGGCCAGTGATTTAATTGTAATGGAATTTTTATGAGACAAGTGATAATGAGATCATACATTTATTATGATATTTTTTTGGATGATTTAAAAAAGAAACAGCATTGCATTTGCATTACACTGTAAAAAGAAATACAAGTAGATAATTAGACTATATATATTCGGTGCGATCTATTTATTCATTAGCTGCAAGGATGATATTCGAACTATGAAGTGACTGTGACCCTATAGCAAAGAGTTGCATAAAAACACGAAAGTGCTTAACGAACCGAGGACCACGGTTTCACGTTCCTGTGCTCACAAAGCATTTTAAAGAAATGGTTTTATCATATTACTAGTACAAGGATTGTAGCTTCGATGAACGAAGAAAAAACTCCCCTACTTGTTACTAAATTCAAAGTTACAATTTACTATCAGTAAAAAATATAAAATTCTTCCAGATGATAAGATGTGTGCACACAACTCTTCCGAGAGAGGATTTTATAATTTTTCTGGTAGAAATATTGTAACTTCAATGGTCGTAGGAAAAAACGGGCCCAATTCGTTTCTGGATTCAATGTTACTTCCTCCAGAAAAATTCTAAAATCTTTGTTGTACGGAGTTTTATACTTGCTGATTATCTCACCTTCTGCACCGTATTTAAAAATGGCAACAACGGTGAAGCCATGGTTTACGGTTGGTGATGTATAGAGCACTTTTCTTGCTTTTATGATATACTTATCTAGTTTTGTGTTTACTAGTCATCTCATCACCTGCACCGTGTTGACGAATTGTAATGACGGCAAACATATGGTCCACCGTTAGTGATGCATCATACGTTGAGCCATTTTTGCTGTTATGAAATTCTGATCTAGTTCTGGGCTTACTGATCATTCCATTAATTTCACCGTGTTGACGAACGGCAATGTATGACATAATTATTTCTTAATAATATACTTTACGTTTACGGAAAATGGCTTCTTGAATAGCCTTCAGAGAAAGAAAACAAAGAAATTTTCTTGTGTGATAAGTAGCACAGGCTTTTTAGTCAAAACAGGCACTCAATTTCTTAAAGTGTTATCAATTTACAGCTTTAAACCCAGTTACAAATATATAAACAAAGAGTATGTTTTGACATTGCAATAATAAAAATATATAATTGTAATAAAATGAAAACATAACTGCTAATTGAGGTATATTATATTCGTACATTCAGGTGTGGCCAATTCTACTACTATGTCATCATCATCATAAATGGCTCAACAAATCACTGTGGGTCTTGGCCTTCCTCAGACGATCCTTACAAGCGGACCCCCTTGGAGCTATACTTCTCCAATTTTTAATCTGTTACATTACCAGTCTAGGTTTAAACTAATAATTTATTTACTTTTCCTGTTTTGTTTGAATTGTTTGATTTTCATGTTGACCTGAATAAACATTTACTTACTTACCTTTGTGTGTCTAATTTTCTGAACTATTAACATTTCTATTACACCCATTAAAAGGTAAGACGTTTATTTGAAGTTAAAAAAAAACGATTGTTTGGTTGTGTTCGGTTTTCTAAGGCGCATGTCCTAAAATTGACTAATAAACAGTTGGGCACCCTGACTGAAGGTCACAATCCGCTCCAATATTGTTTTCATTAACACAGTGAGCGCGGAGCTATTCTTGATCTTCTTACTGTTCAGGTTGCGGCGATCGCTCGCGAGGTGTTCTGTCATAGAGTATAAGCAGAAGATAACACACACGTCAAGGCGACGATTGTTTTTCACTGTCCGTTTCGCCTATGCGAATGGCACAATACATTCGTGCTCAATACAGCCCGAAAGTTAATCAAACAGGTCGTCACTTTTTGTAATATGTGTGAAACCATACCACATCATTGCTTAGAATGTCCTGATAAACTCCATTAAAATTATAACGTTTATTTTTGTTATAATTTTAATAAATTATAGCCTATCCCACGGACCGACTCACGGTGTTGCCAAATGAGGAATTTGCGGAAAAAAACCTCACAACTTATGCATTTCTTAATATTTTTGCATACTTTTTGCGCATGTAGATAAGTTACAAGTAAAATTTTATATGCATGCCGAAACAGCGAAGGTTGCAAAAAGTTGCAGCTGATTTTCACAGAACAGTTGCATAATAGTATCTGCTTTCGAAATAACTCATCCAGAGCGTGTAGGAATGTGTAGCTTTTTTCATAGGCTTAAAGAAATGAAGGAAAAAAAAAAAATTATATATCTATATTTTACGCTTTATAGTATGATTTTGGCTATATTTTTACGAAATGTATTTATGTCGAAAATAAGCTGAGGTTACATGTATTGAAAATACCTGAGACATATATTTATAAATATCCACAAAAATTTGGAAGAAATATTGAAATTTTAGTTAGAAAAAACAAGATTTCAATTAGAATGTGGAAGTCTTGTTTAAGATCAGTTTTTCCTTCTAGTTATAATGAATAAAATACATTTATTTACATAGAAAGATACTTCGGTTCATTGCCTATCAAAAAATAGTAGTTGGTATCGAAAAATATTATTTTCGGGTTTCGGGGTTTTTTCCGCCACGGCACTAGTGTGCGACGTCACTCAAACGAAAATTGCACTGCCAGTCCCCACGGACTGACGCCGCCTAAACGGAAAGTTCACTGTCAGTCCTCAAGGACTGACACCGCCTAAAAGGAAAGTTCACTGTCAGTCCCCACGGACTGACACCGCCTAAAAGGAAAGTTCACTGTCAGTCCCCACGGACTGACGCCGCCTAAACGGAAAGTTCACTGTCTGTCCTCAAGGACTGACACCGCCTAAAAGGAAAGTTCACTGTCAGTCCCCACGGACTGACGCAGCCTAAAAGGAAAGTTCACTGTCTGTCTTCACAGAATTATGCCGCCTAAAAGGAAAGTTCACTGTCAGTCCCCAGGGACTGACACCGCCTAAAAAGAAAGTTCACTGTCTGTCTTCACAGACTTACGCCGCCTAAAAGGAAAGTTCACTGTCAGTCCCCAAGGACTGACACCGCCTAAAAGGAAAGTTCACTGTCTGTCTTCACAGACTTACGCTGCCTAAAAGGAAAGTTCACTGTCAGTCCTCAAGGACTGACACCGCCTAAAAGGAAAGTTCACTGTCAGTCCCCACGGACTGACGCCGCCTAAACGGAAAGTTCACTGTCTGTCCTCAAGGACTGACACCGCCTAAAAGGAAAGTTCACTGTCAGTCCCCAAGGACTGACACCGCCTAAAAGGAAAGTTCACTGTCTGTCTTCACAGACTTACGCTGCCTAAAAGGAAAGTTCACTGTCAGTCCTCAAGGACTGATACCGCCTAAAAGGAAAGTTCACTGTCAGTCCCCACGGACTGACGCAGCCTAAAAGGAAAGTTCACTGTCTGTCTTCACAGACTTACGCCGCCTAAAAGGAAAGTTCACTGTCAGTCCCCAAGGACTGACGCCGCCTATAAGGAAAGTTCACTGTCTGTCTTCACAGACTTACGCTGCCTAAAAGGAAAGTTCACTGTCAGTCCTCAAGGACTGATACCGCCTAAAAGGAAAGTTCACTGTCAGTCCCCACGGACTGACGCAGCCTAAAAGGAAAGTTCACTGTCTGTCTTCACAGACTTACGCCGCCTAAAAAGGAAAGTTCACTGTCAGTCCCCAAGGACTGACGCAGCTCTTAACGTGTTAATGCCCAAGGTTTAAACTAGGACGTACGACCCCCCACATTCCAAAGTACCTAGAAATGACCAAAAGCACTGACTATACAGCCCCTTCAAAAACGACCGCTTGATGAATAAATACCGTTACCGCATAAAACTGGTGGGCGTACGGTGATTAAAAAAGAAAAAGAAATAGCATCGCCTGGTTAATTTTCTTAAAGCGCCAGAAGAAAAGGAAAAATTAATGGCCGTATGCAGATACAGAAATGAAGAATAAAAAGGATAAAAATATATTCGAAAAACCCTTAAGAACCCAGCACGAACGCATCTAGTTTTCGAGGAAGGTTGCACGCAAACAGCAGATTACGCCGAAGCAAGCGGCAACTTAAACTATTAAGTTAGCATCAGAAATAGCCCGTTCCGTGGCATAATGTACGGAATGGGCAGAAATCTCGCTTTATTGAATTTGGCTGATTTTATTCTTTTTTTTTTTCATTTAATGCTTGGGAGAAATTTATGTATGAATTTAAGACCTCAAAAATGTGGAAAAAGTGGCGGTTGCGGGGGAAATTTAATTTTTATTTGAGACAGAGCTCACTCGAAATGGATTTTTCGGAGTTAATTGAGTTTAAAAATGCCGAGGAATACGCCATTATGGCAGGGATATTTAAGCAGTGCTTCGCACGTTTTGAAAATTATCCTGGAATAAAATTATTTAATTTCTTACAGTTTTTATACGTGTCTTAATATTTAGGGTTCTATAAATGTTAAAATCTGATTTTAGCATCACACAGTTTTTTTTATAGACTATAAACGTAGCCATTGTATCCAAAAAGTCATTGATTTTTTGAAAGTCTGTTTACAGTTTTTGTTTCTGTTTTGCCAATGAGGACCAATACAGAATTAGTGGAAGTATTAGGCAGTTGTGATCTCTACTATACCTTCTATATAAACATTGTTTATTTTACTTTCATTTTTACTTTCCCTATATAAAAAGTAAAATGCATAGCGAATGTATTGTAAATTTCGAATGCAATATTTCGACGAAAGAGCGAGCACGATGAAAGAGCATCACTGAACACGAATCGATAGTATTTAATGTCATGCATGTGTGCATGTGCGTATGTATGTGCGTGTATATATATATATATATGTGTGTGTGTGTGTGTCTGTGTCCGTGAATCTGTGAATGCGATATTTCACGAACGAATGGGGCGTATTACAATCTTACAATCAAACAATTATTACCGTATTGCAAATATTACAATCAGTGAATATTGAAACTCTATTGATTTTAAACGCAATCGAATGTTTTAAAGACCCCTAAATTTTCGAATGAAATAATGTAAAATTCAATCAAAAAGCAAAACCTTCAATAATACTAAGTAAATCGTCATATCTCTAATTTTTCCTTAGAAAACGAATGATATAAACTTTAAAATGCTAACATGGATATTTATGAAGATATTGCAGATTTTTCAAATAAATTTATTAAAAAAATCCGATAAATTAAAAAAAATATTAATTTTTGTGTAATATGTTCACTTTTTATATGTAATTATACACGACAAATTTGTTAACATCATTTTTGTGAATCTAGTTCGTTTCATTCACAAGATATTTGGGTAATATTTTGTATTCTGCCGCCTAACAAGTTGCCAATAGTCATTTATATATAAAAGAAGCACTAATTCTGTATTATTTTGTGCAATTAAACTCAATTTCATAACTTATTAAAGAAATAGAGATAAAATGAATTTGAGTCTGCAGATAAACTCATGTACTGCTTACATCAGATATTTTTCAATGTGAACCAATCCAGACCTACTGACATCATTAAGGAGTTATGGCTTCTAATTTTATGCTCTGACTCTCACTCGAATTTATTTAATTTCATACTTTTTTATACAGATATCTTAAATCTTATATAGACAAACATATAAACGCGATATAGAGAAACGTATAAACGCGATTTAACAAACATATAAACGCGATATAGACAAACATATAAACGCGATATAGACAAACATAAACACAATACGATTTTAATAGTATAAACAATAGAGGGTTCCATACATGTGCATTTTGACACAAAAATATTGCTACGAACGTATCCTCTAGAATCGTTGGTGTATACTCAGGATACAATAACGAGTCCAAGTTTCTGGATAACATACGTTTATCAACAAGCATAAAGTAAACAGGTACAATATACAATCAAAGAGCACTTAAATGCTCTACTCATTTCACAGAATAAGCGATATTATTTTCAAAATACTGACGAAAATAATTTCACAAAGCAGCAGCTACAAAGGTCACAGTTCAACGTAGCTCATATCACTTTAATTCCTCAAACAAACTGTTCGACTTATTGATGACTTCTATTTTTGGTCTCTCCATAGAAACTTCTGGAAACCTCTATATCTCGAAGAATAATCGTCCTATCTAGATGCTTCGGGAAGATTCGGAAAGTCGCCAAATTGGCAATAAATCGCTCAATCTGAAACCTTTCTCCGAAGTTCGAAATTATGGCAACCATAGAATGACGTCATAGGAAAGAATGCTTGTACTGCTGACTTTTGGAAAATACTCCCCTATGGAACAAGTTGGTCTGTGGAAAAAACGAAACACAGGAAAGGAGACGCCTCTCAGGGTATTACACTTTTGCAACAATATGATTTAAGCACCACAGGACGGCGTATATGTGGAAACGGAAGTACACGTGATAGAGGACTACTAAAACTAAACTATTAAATTAAAACTATTGCAAACTATAAGCAAAAACTATTATCTAAACCTATTGAAGGTTAAGAACTTTTAGAAAACCAGTAGTCGTAGTCAGAAGCAAAAAGCCTCCTTCGACTTCGTCAGCAAATGAGATATAGCACAAGTACTAACAAAAGCGACTTCTCGACTTTATTAGTATTAGTATCACCATTACTCATCGTGCCTAGTGGCACGATGAGTGATGGTGATACTAGGCATCGTGCCTAGTGCACGTGATGGTGATACTAGGCATCGTGCCTAGTGCACGTGATGGTGATACTAGGCATCGTGCCTAGTGCACGTGAGTGCCTAGTATCACTAGGATGGTGATACTAGGCATCGTGCCTAGTGCACGTGATGATGATCATCACCATCACTCATCGTGCCTAATGGCACATAAGGCCTTCAGCTTGCGTCGACACTTTGGTTTATTCTGTATCGCAATTCTTGCGTCTAGTCATCTCGCCCATCCCATCATATTTCTCTCTTGCTATATTAGTCTCTTTCAAGTTAGCTTGGGTCGACCTCGAAATCTTTTTCCTTTAGGCGCCCAAGTAAGTGCCAAGGCAGGAATGTTGTGCTGTGGCATTCAAAAGATATGTTCAGTCTATTCCAATCTAGGATTTTTATTTCTATTTCTATTGCTTCCTGCCCAGTACTCTTGGTCGGTTCGATGTTAGTAATAACTTAAGGCCAAAATACTCCCAAAATTTTCTTCAAACATGTAGTCTGCCATGTATCCAACTTGTTGCATTGGCCATTTGTTAATTTCCATGTTTCGGCTCTATACAATAAAACGCCCTTCACTAAAGAATTAAAAAAGGCTGATTTTCGTTTTCAAATTAAGGTTAGTAGCTCTCCATACATTCATTCAAGCTTTAAGTTTTCGTAATCAAAGCATTTTCACAGGAAAGGGTGATTGGCCCTTTGCTTAACCCCAAAAGGGGGGACCTAACTGTACCATTTGGTACTGGAGCTTTGTTTCTTTTATCTTGACAAAGAAGTCTCCAATTTTTCCTTTAAAGCAAATTAATAATTGTATATATGTGTTGTATAGCAAAGCATTTATTTTTATTTTGTCATACGTAGTATTGAGAAAGTATTATTCTCACAAAAATGTTAGATTTCGAGATTTTTATAACAATATAGGTTTCAAGACTTCCTGAAAACATATTGACTATATTTGAGGAGAGTCTGTCTGTCTGTA
Organism: Amaurobius ferox; assembly: GCA_951213105.1. Taxonomy (NCBI): domain Eukaryota; kingdom Metazoa; phylum Arthropoda; class Arachnida; order Araneae; family Amaurobiidae; genus Amaurobius; species Amaurobius ferox. The sequence continues at coordinate 89,609,387 of OX578154.1, forward strand.
TGTATGCCTGTCTGATATCTGTGGTCGATTTATTGTGCACACTATAGTAGTAACATATATTAATAGATTTTCATGAAACTTTCCGGATTAGTTATCAGAACTCTATCCGGTTTTGTAATAAAAATTTTTTGAACTAGATATCCTTATTTTTTTAAATTCGAACAAAAACTTCGACATTTTATATTTTTCTAACATGGCAGCAAAGGACAAAAATTGATATAATCATGCATAAAAGGGTTTATTTATAGTTCAATGATCACGGGACTTACTTTCAATGATTGTAGAAAATAGCCGCGTTACAACTTTTTTCGTGACGTCATTAACCCTTCCCTTGGGGGCAAGTTATAGCCCTCCTGGGAGGTACATTGTCAAGTATGGTATTAATCGAAAATATTTTCAAGTCCTAAGTGAAGGGTAACATGCTACAGTTGTTATCATTTGGACCCACGATATCGATTTTTCAAATTTTTGGTTGTAAAATTTGGAAAAAAAATTCTGTATGAGAAAGTCAAATTGAGCCATACTCCAGTTAATTCATATACTAATTCATATATTACAAAAATATGCAAATCAAATTGAGCTATACTTCAGTTAATTTATATACTACAAATATATTTAAGTCAAATTGAGCCATAATACAGATAATTCATATACTAATTCATATACTACAAAAATATTCAAGTCAAATCGAGCCATAATCCAGTTAATTCATATACTAATTCATATACTACAAAAATATTTAAGTCAAATTGAGCCATAATCCAGTTAATTCATATACCAATTCATATACTACAAAAATATTCAAATTAAATTGAGCCATACTCCAGTTAATTCATATACTAATTCATATACTACAAAAATATTTATTTCAAATTGATCCATAATCCAGTTCACTCATATACTAATTCATATACTACAAAAATATTTAAGTCAAATTGAGCCATAATCCAGTTAATTCATATACTAATTCATATACTACAAAAATATTCAAATCAAATTGAGCCATACTCCAGTTAATTCATATAATAATTCATATACTACAAAAATATTCAAATCAAATTGAGCCATACTCCAGTTAATTCATATACTAATTCTTATACTACAAAAATATTTAAGTCAGATTGAGCCATATTCCAGTTAATTCATATACTAATTCATATACTACAAAAATTTCTAAGTCAAATTGAGCAAAAATCAAGTTCATTTATATACTAATTCATATACTACAAAATTGTATCAATGACTTTTCCAGTGTAGAATGCGTCTATATATAAAAAAAATAATAAATAACATTTGATTCAGAAATTATGGAATATCAATAGTACATAACGTCGAGTAATATGCAAATACATTTTTATTGAATTCTGACAATTTTTACATTTCATATATCTAGAAATATAATAAAATATAACTAATAATTTAATACTTAAATAAAATGTAGCAGTTTTAACCAGGGTGCTTTGTCATATATTTAACCTACACGCATGTTCCTTATATCAAACAGTGCAGCTGCCATTTTCTCAAATTCATTTTTTCCCTAAAACATACAAGATTAATAATTTAAAATCACGATATGCTCAAAGAGGATTTTCGTAAACGGAATATGAAAGTTCATGGAATCTTACTATGTAATGCCACTGTAAATATTTAAGGAGATTGCTTTGAAGCAGCTTTTTTATGACTTGTATTGCTTTATAAGTAGTTTGATGTTTATAAAGTCTGATCTTTATAATCAGAAAAAGGATAAATTCTGCATTAACACATGTTTATTTGTTTAGGGATTGTTCAGGATAATATCATGATAAAAGATTTTTGTAAAAATCATTAGCATCACTAAGACATTTAAGAATATTAGATTAAAATTTTATATGAAGAAGTAGGATTCAATTCATTTGTTTAAATTGTAAAGGCTTATGTGTGCATTTTCGGTTTTACTTTCCAAACAATTCAGATTTCTTATATGAAAAAAACGATATTTGTCTTTCTCACTGTGTGTGTGTATATAGTCTGTATGGGAAAATGAAATCGAATATCAGTGGAATATTTTAAAAATTCGAATTAGTTTTAAAATCATGAATTCTTACAACCTAATATCGCCCTGTGGATGCCTCCCCCACTGGGTTCCGGTCTAAATTGGGTGGCACTTCCCGGCCGTCCAAACAGTTACCTTACACCTTTCTGGTAGGTCGGACGGTCTGGGTAACAACCTAATATCGCCATTTATCGCCATTTCGTCAAATGGATTTATCCATTCCAGCTGTGCTCGCGTTCCATAGGCAAGGGGTCTGCTAACGATATCTCAGACTTTTGTCTAGACGATTTTGAGTACTATTTTATTTGCTATTTTCTAATTTCGTGAATTAAAAAGATAAATTTGCATGTTTTGGAATATATAATTATTTTACTATTGTAATATTTTCTAAGGATGTGACTTCAATCGGATAAAATCTCATTGAGATAGCAATTGTATTTTTTAATTTTACTTAATTTCGTATACTTAATCTGGATATCATGTGGAGAAAGCCTTGATATAAGTTAGGCATGTAATTATACCCAATAATTAAATTACTATTTGAATTATAAAAAACATATATGTAATACAAGTACTAAACCCCTTGTTCTCTGCATTAACATACATGGTAAAAGTCCATGAAAAGTGTAAGAGCTGAGTAGATTCAAATTGATAAACTTACTAGGCCATTCCTGGCATCCAAAGAATATGAGAGAATCACACAAGAAAAATACATAATACAATAAAAGTGAAAAGTATTTTCGAAACCATGTACTTTCTCAAGGGCCATACTTTATTCGGTGTACTAAAATTCTACGTTTCTGTATGCGCAACTGTAAATTTCATTACAGAAATTATGCACATGGCCTTTTTGACGTAGAATAATGTAGATATTGGAACAAAATTAACAATAGACATTAAAAAATAAGACATCAAAATAGATAAGCCCTGTCAATGCCATTGTATAATCATGCAATAACATCTAAAGATTTTCAATTTGAAAAAGAATAAAATAACATAAAATGAGTTACCATATTGTAACCTGAAATAGTCGAATGTAAAATTGGGTATGCCTCGGAGCCAACTCAAAAATGGTTACAGTTAAAGTTACAGTCTAAGATTGTAACTTGGTGAAATGGGACATGGTGAATAGAGAAAACTTAATCATCGATGTTCCAAAAAATATATATATAATTATTAATTAATTAAATAAATTGATAACTCAATTCCAAAATTGGAGTTATACTTTTAGATGATGTATTTATACATAGTGGTCGTTATATGAATGTAATGAACTATCTCTCACCTTCAATGAACTTATCGCTCACCATCAGGGGATATGCGCCTCCCCCCCCCCCCCACACACATACATAATGAATGGTCAAGTGAATGTAAAGAGCTGAAATACTTCAAGCAACAATAAAAATCTGCTGTGGGCAGCAGACATGACTTTCCTTATATAATGCAATGAATTTACTACTTTTACAGTTATGAAAAATGTTATTCTTATAGTAGATACTTATATTCTCTCCAAGATATTGAATTTTCTTCAATTAGTCATCATTTTCATTGATTTAGCGTAATTTTTATCCATTTGGCAAGATTTTCGTTAACTTAAAAACATTTTAAAATGTCGCCAAGTTGGCGACATTCCGCTAAATTCGTCGCCAAAATCTCGCCAACCGTTTTGGCCAGATAAATATGTTGTTCTTACAGCGGATAAATGACTATTGGCGTTCAAATACAAAAGTATTAATAAAATTATCTTTTCTCGTGAATGGATCGAGTTAGATCCACGAGAATGATCTCACCCAATTTATCGCATGATTTTACATATGAAAAGTGAAGATATATCTTAACAGTTAATATTTTTTTTTAATTTATGAGATTTTTTGATAAATTTACTTGAAAAATGTGCAATATCTCGAGAACGATTCATGTTAGCGTTCTAAAGTTTATGTCAATCGTTTTCTAAGAAAAAATTACATAAGAAATGTCTACTTGCGTAACTTTATTACAGGTTTTGAGTTTTTGATAATTTTTTCAAAATTTCATTCGAAAATTTAGGGGTGTCTGAACATTCGATTGTATTTTAAAACAATATGTTTCCAGTATTCACGGATTGTGATTTTCGTACCAAATTTCATTCGAATCGCTCCATTTGTTTGTGAGATATCGTCTCCAGAGACTCGCTGACGCACACACACAGAGAGAGGCATCACTTCAAAAATGTTCGATTCGTGATTAGGGATGCTTGAAAAGTGTTCTCCCGTTGAAAACTCGAATTCGAATTTTCGACCCCGTCACAATACTTTCCTTATACATTATGTATATAAGGAAAGTAAAAATAGAACAAAATCATACTGTAAAGCCGCTTATATGAAATACGAGTACTAAGCCCTTTGTTCTCTGTATTTACATATATGGTGAATGGTCAAGTGAAAGTAAAGAGCAGGATAACTTTAAGCAGAAACTGCAACGTTTGGAGTTAAGCCTTTTTTCAGTTCCCAAATAAAATTGTGAGAAAATTACACTTTAGATTGAAAACCAAACAAAAAGTATTTTCGAGACAATGGACGTTTTTCAGGGCCATCCATCGCTCGGAGATACAGAAGATTTACGTTTCTGTCTGCAAACTGTAATAATTATGAAAGAAATTATGCATATGGCCTGACGTAGGTAAGTTGACAGGCGGGATCAAATACAACAACAAATATCAGATCTATTCTAGTGAATAAATATCAGAACACGGAATATTAATAGCTGAAAAATAAAATGATGTAACATTTTTTACCGTCTGCACAAGAGATCTTGAAGAAGCAGTCCTTCTACTGCTCTCCGTAGAATAATTGAAAGTACTAAAAAAATGGTGATAGCAAAATCAAAGTAGGCAACATTTAGAAAAGAAAATGCTGTATCATAAAAATGATACTATAGGTGAAAAAAATGTTAAAAACATGGTAAAAGTGTTCAAAAGAAATTTTAAGCGCAGTATTTTTAGAAAATATTTTTGAATTTTAAAAACAAATAAAAGTGTAAATATAAAAATGGCAAAAGATGTGAGTTTATAACGTCCAGATGTGCATTCATATAGTATAGTATGGGTAACCATCAAATAATACACTGCTGTATCTTTTTGTCTGGTAGGTTGGACGGTCTGGGTCTCAACAACGGGTGTATCATCCAATGTACACGAATATAAAAAATACGGTTATATCTTCCCATACAATTTTAGTGCTTTCATGTTGAGATATATTGCTTCAATTTCACATTTTTAAGAAATTTTTTTAAGAACGGGACCAGGATGTTTTATTCTTCAGATCTGCCTGTGTGGTTAATTGTGTATAACGAGAATAGCGATTCTTGAATTTATTTTTAGGAACATCAATTTAAATGTTTCTATATAATGTTTTGAATAACAATGCTATTTTGAATACTATTGCAATTCGCATATGATTGTGAATTTAAAGTTTCTTTATAATGTATAATCCGTACAAAAAACGGGTATACTGCTAGTATTTTATAAAATTATTGTACGTTACTTTACCGTTCGAAAACACACTGAATATAAAGCAGTGTGTTCTATTCCTACAGTTCAAGAAAGGCGGCATACATACAAAGAGATACAACATAAAACATTTTAATTCCCGCCAAATAAAGGGCAACTCTTCATAAATCCAAAAACACGGGGGGGGGATGAAGAAGAAAGGCGAGAAGTCGGATAATCTTTCCACTGCCAGAACGGATGAACTGAAACATCAGCCAGAATGAAACGTAACAGATACGGCCATGGCTATCTGTAGCGAAAGCTGTTGATTAAGTTGGAACGTTGGGAGGTGGATCTTCAGAGTCTTTTACCCGCGCAGTTTTTGTGCAGAAGCATCATCATAGAAAGGATAGAAAGAGAGTTATAGCCATTTTTAAAAGGTGAAATGTTATGTATGCTTGCATGCGGTGAAGAATTTTGTACGTTTTGTCACTAACATCTATGTTCTGGGTATCGAAATGAAGTCGGAGCGTTTCAAAATCTGTAAATAATTTGAAAGATTATATCTCCAAAACTAATATATGAAAATATGCATAATTTATACATATTTCGTCAGAAATATGTATCACTTATGAATATACAAAAGTAATTTTAATATTTATATATTTCGAACTTACTTTTTTTACCCCCAAAATGTGTTTTAATCGCCAAAGACGACGCCACGGGGAGTGTTAAGGGGTTTTTCATCACCCCATTATAAATTGTCCAACCACTTCTTTTCACCTAAGACCTACCCCTTATTCCAACAATCTTCTCTCTCTCTCTCTCTCTCTCTCTCTCTCTCTCTCTCTCTTTCTCGCTCTTTTAAAGTCGTTATTTCATTATTCTTTTACGGATTTATAAATCTGAGATTAGATATTTTTAGTGTTTATGGTTATATCCAGTTCCACATGATTGCACATGTGCAAGGCTTCAAGAAAATAATCAGTCGTGAACTCGCGCCGATCGCAGAAGGGTACAGAGACGATTAGTTTCGTATCGAGTTTATCAGAACATTGTCAGTATTCTATAGGCGTCTATGCTAGAGTGTTCTAGTTTTCAAATTTCTTTTTATTTAGTATTTTTTATGAATTAAGACCATTCACTTTATTGATGATGATTTTTGGCATAATACCAAAATAATATATCATAATATATAACAGCAGCGTAGATGAGAGCCTACATAGCAATTTATCCCCGCCTCTCCCCCCCCCCAATATTTTTGTCGGGCTACATGTCTGATATATGATCTTATATTCTATGTATAGCGCTCCCAATTGTGAAAGCTGGCTGTCGCCTATGTTTATCAATTCAAGTTTTCTGTGTTTATTTTGATTCGAAATATTTCCTGAGCTATTTAATATACATCTAAACAGTAAGCAATATTACTGTGCAGTAGAAAATTCAGTTTCTAGATGTATAGTTGTTTTCACGAAGCTTATATAGTTTTCGAGCAATTGCTTTGTGAATTTGAAGGTTCAAAATTTTCCGTTTTTAACACTTTACAACATAATTGAAAAGTGTTTATGACTTTGTTCATTCTGTCTGCATGTCTGTCTGTCTGTCTGTTAGCACGATAACTGCCGTAAAAACAACTTTATCAAAATGAAATTTTAGTATGGTGTTCAGACGGTCTGTGGGACCTATGGGAATAAAAATGAATAATATCACCCAATTAGTTTTGAACTGAACTCGGGTTGAAAAAATGAAATACATTGAACCTTACGGGACCTACTTTTCAAACCTCTTTTGAGCGAATTTAAAATTCACAAATTGCTTCGAAAGATTTAAGAAGTATTTAAATTATCCCATAAAAAATATGAAAAAATTTCAGCAAAATATATTCGGTAGTTTTTGAAATAAAAATTAAAATAATAATTATACACATATTATATGGAGAGATCCCCTGATCCACTAAAAAATAAAATATGGCATCCATCTTGTATCAAAATCATGATTTTTAAAGTTCCTCTTAATTTATATTTACTATTGTATCCGTTCTAAAACCGTTTTATTTTCGGTTAATTTTGCGCATCTATATTTTGAAACAACGCAATTATAATATATTTGAGTTTAAATGATCAATGTCATTTATCTTGTGTCATAATCATGATTTTTATTGTTCTTTTTAATTTATATTTGGTGTTGTATTTGTCCTAAAACCGCTTTATTTTTGCTTAAATTTTGTGCATCTACATTGTGAAACAACGCAATTACAATATACTTGAGTTTTAATGATGATCAAACTTTTATTATTTCTACAATACAGTCTAATTTTCACTTATGGAGAATGTAAACAAATAAAGATGCAGGATGAGTTGTATAAGAATTGCTGAATTTCTTTAACGCAAAATTATCTAGCTCTGCAAAATAGCTGATATGAATGAAACATTCGTTGATTTTATATAGAGAGGCAGACGATTTTTTCGATGAAGTTTTAAGCATAGAGTTAAATTACTTGTACCTCCGTGGTTTTAAGTTTTTAAATAAAATAAATTATTGTAGTATTGTGGTGAATGAAAGGAATGGATTAAAAGTGTATGACTGGAATATTTGCAGATTTTACATATAGAGCCAGGCGATTTATATTTCAATGACGTTATTTGAATAAAGTTCAGTTTCTTCGATGAAGTTTAAGTTTTCAAATATAATAAATTAATGTAGTATTGTGATAATTTTTAAAATATTACTGTTGAATGTATAGCATTTTAGAGATGTTTAAATAAAATTGCATTGCAGTTGGAAAGTGCTTCATAATCAATGCTTTATGCATGTTTCATCTTTCTTTTTATGTATCACATTGTTATGAATACAGTAAAAGAGAACCAATTTTTTTAATTTGAAGACGACAGAATCGGTGACTTCGGCGTTGAATTTGGCGAAATATTGCCAACCTGGCGACTTTTGACGAGTTTTGAAGATTTCTCGAATTTTATTAATTGATTAATAATCTTACGAGTTATGTGCTTTTTCCGGAATTTTGAACAGAGAGTTCGTCGTCGTTCAGTTGGGTTGTTAACGTGGTATGAGTTAAAGTCTCTACCGATCTGAATACAGTACCCACTGTGTCTTCAAATTTCATATATCCTTTAAGCTGTAGTATGAAACAATTCTGGAAGAAAAATGTAAAAAATAAAAAAATAATAATTTTCAGATAAGTATATAGTTAAATTCTCTAGTTAGACACCATAGACACAAATAACACATCCACATTTTCCCATTCGAAATATGTGAAAAATTTGATACTTCGCGTTGATCTATAACGAGTAAGAGTGTTACTCACTAATTACTCTCCCTACAGTACAATGTAATGCATAGGAAATATAAGGGCACCGTACCATCCTTCCTCTATCACCAACCTCTCCGAAGGACGAAAGGTCTCACATATTTAACGTACTCGTACTCCGTGTGAACACGGGAACAGATCGGGCGGAGCTGGAAATTGAATTCTGATCTTCCAAATTTAATCCCCGCACACTGACCACTGGGCTATTCCATGCTAGTTAAATCTCTTGTTCTACCTTGGTGTTGGTTAGATTCTGATATGATTCGGAAAAACAGAACTTGCATTGCTTTGCTCAAAAATCGAATAAATCTGAAAAATAATACTACAGTATATGTGCTCAAATGTATTAATTAAATACTTGTTTTATACGTAAGTTTTTACGGCCTAAAATATAAGACCAAATTCATTACTATAAGACTAACCGTTCTCGATGTATTGAAGTTCGTTAGATGTTTGAAATGTCACGTTTGAAAAAATGTCCAGTCGAAAACGAAGCAGCAGCAACGCAATATCATGCGAAAACAAAAATTTATGTAAAACCACAAATTCGGTGTAATTAAAAAAAACTGTCCTAGTTTTATTTTGTTTAATCAAATTCGTTTAATGATTTAGGAAAGAGAGTAAGAAAAAAGTTAATTTAAGCATGTAGCATAAGCCGTGTACTGTCCATTCTTTTTACCTGGCATTATCCCTGCAAAGCTATATCGGCTCTATTAGACTGCAGCCGCCACTGAATTTTTTACGAGCAAATGTTTTTCGTACCCCTTACAACTTTTCAAGGAGCAGTAAAAGTGGGGTGAACCAAAAATTAGTCCTGTACTTACAGCTATTAACGAGAAATAACCTCATACTCTCAAAATTCGCCTATGGAAGAAACACCCGGAGATAGCGTCGCACTATCATTCCTTATATAGGATGTTCAGTTAATGAGGCGACAAACTCAGATGGTTGTTAGTAGACTTCAAGAGGAACAAACATTGAAATTGAACAAGCTGTCGCAAATCACGTTTAGTTGGTGAAAAACGAGAAAATAGGCATGCAGGCTATGACTCCAGAGGAGAGGGAAGGCGGATGTTAGTTGATCGCTATATGCTTTCTTGGGTTTGCTCACGATGTTTGACGTAAGCAGCGTCACGAAACGCATGCGTTGGGGTAGGATCACGTGCTGCCACTTGAATTAGCTACCAAGTATGCCGCCTGTAGCGATGCATGTAGTTCATGCATGATGGTGCGTCCAGCACATTTTCCCCGCGTAGTGCGTAACCACCTTGATGCTACTTATCCAGGGAGGTGGATTGAACCCGCCAGACCCGTTGCTTCGTCTCCACGTTCGCTAGATCTCAATCCGTTGGAATTTTTCCTCTTGGGTCATCTTAAATCACTCGTTTATGAGATGCCTGTGAACACACATAGTTCGGATATTCGTCGCTGCGGCAGACATCAATAACACACACGGTATCTTCGAAAGCGTCCGGGAATCGTTTTACGTCGTGGCAGCAATGACGTCCGCGACAGCCACTTCGACCAACACCTGCATTAATTTATTTCTCATCATTCTCATTGTTCTCTTTCCAGCATTGTACTGTGCACCACAGGCTGTGTTGCAAACATGCTGTCAAATACATCTTTTTGTAGATATTATTGTACTTTTTTCGTCCCCGAGTGACGTCAGAACCTGTATATTTGTTTTCCTTGATTTTCACCGACTAAACGTAGTGTTACCATGTTCTATTTCAATTTTGTTCCTCTTGATCTCTACTAACAACCCACTGAGTTTGTCATTGCATTAACTGAACACCCTGCATTAACATCCATTGACCAGTTTTGCGTGCTCGTAAGGATTGGATTCTAAGTATAGCGAGATCTACTCTTCGTGTGATAAGTAAGTTTTATTAGGGAACTATATAGAATTTGCAATGTCATGGGAAGGGGTGTAAAGGGGATCGTAAAATAATTGCGTTTTATTAGGGGGCTGTGAATTAATTGCGTTTTCGTAGGAAGAGTGTATTGGCTATCGTAAAGTAGTTGCGTTTTGCTAGGAGGATATAAAATAATTGTGTTTACGTAGGGACATCATTGAGATCGTAAAGCCACTGAGATCCGTTAGGGGTTATTAACCTTTTGCTTACGGGTGGGGACGCCAATGCTTGCAAAAGGGGATCGAACTGTTTGGGATAGGGTATGTCAAATACCTGTCTTTTTCAGAAGTTTTTCGTTTGGGATTGCCGCTACGCCACCTGTAAACAAAAGGTTAAAGTAATTGCGTTTTCATAAATAGGGGGTCTTAGCTATTGCGAAGTAATTGCGTTTTGCTAAGGGTGATTAAAGTAAATACGTCTCAATAGGGATGGGGATCTTGGCTATTGTAAAGTAATTGCCTTTTGTTAGGATGTTGTAAAGTAATTGCCTTTTGTTAGGTTATTGTAAAATAATTGCGTCTCGTTAGAGTGTTGTAAAGTAACTGAGTTTTGTTAGAGTGTTGTAAAGTAATTGCGTTTTGCTAGAGTGTTTCAAAGTATTTGTGTTTCTATAGGGAGGACTGTTTTGGATATCATAAAATAATTGTGTTTTGTTAAGGACGTGTAGAGTAATAGTGTTTTCATAGAAATCGATCTTTTCTATAATAAAGTAATTGAGTTGTATTAGAAGGTTGTTAAAAATTGCTTTTTTATGGGAAGGGAGATCTGAAGGATCATAAAGTTATCGCCTTTTATTAAGGAGTTGAAATATTATTGCGTTTTTATAGGGCGGGATTTAGTATATCGTATAGTAATTGATTGTTGTTGGGGAGTTGTAAATTAATTGTTCTTGATAGGGATAAGGGTTTTTGATATCGATAAGTAATTATGTTTGGTTAGGAGATTGTAAAGTAACTGCGTTTTTATAGGAAGGGATTTTTCTATCGTAAAGTAGGAGGTTTTAGGTTGTTGTTGTTGTTGTTAAAACCCAGACCGTCCGACCTACCAGAAAGGTGTAAAGTAACTGTTTGGACGGTCGGGAAGTGCCACCCAATTTAGACCGGAACCCAGTGGGGGAGGCATCCACAGGGACCGTACCCTCCTTCCCCTACCACCAACCTCTCGGAAGGACTTTCGGACTCACATGTCTAACGTGATCGTACTCCGCATGAACACGGCGGCAGATTTGGCAGTGGCTGGAATCGAACCCGGGCCTACCGAGTGCAACTCCAGCGCGTTAACCAATGGGCTACCGCGCCCCTGAGGTTTTAGGTTGTGAAGTAATTTGTGGTTGTGAGGGTTTAGGTTGTGAAGTAATTGTGCTTTTTTAGAAGGATCTAGAGGTATTGTAAATTAATTGCATTTTCGTAAAGGGTTGAAATGTTATTGCGTTTTCATAGGTGTTTTCTAGGAGATAATTCCGATTATTGAATCAGGGTAAAAATACTACTAATATAATTTCTACCACTTTACGTCTTTATTTCAGCATGTAATGGCTTTATTCTTCTATCTGTCTGTGTAGATTATTCATAAAGCGAGAACAATTATTTCTATATTTTTCTTTAGGGAAATTAAATTATGTATTTCTATTTATAGAGTTTTTTTAAGAACAATATAATTCAGAATATTACGAAAATTTCGTTCATATTTTAGATAATGTGAAACGCAGGTATGTCTGCTAGTGAAACGTAAGCGGAATGCGGTCACATATCTTTGTTTTAAATCTTTAAACTTGTCCCTACTTCAAGCTTTCATTTCTTTATTGATTGCCGTTCACGATTCAGACATTTCTTTTTCTGATTCTACACTCCAAAACTCCGAGGCGAGATAGAAACATTACTCGGGAACCGATGACCATTTATCAGAGGAACAGCATGAGAAAAGGAAATGTTTGTTGTACTGGAGGAGGAATAAAGTTAAAAGTAAACAAAGGATCGTGTAATAAAATGGATTCTTACACTAAATCCTTAGATACGAGTATACGCATAAAGAATAGAATGTGGGCATCACAAGAATTACCCTACATAATGCAATGATTTTATCTCTATGGGAAAATTTTGGTAAGGCAATTTCTTTGATCAGCGCATTAAATTGAATTTAATTGCTGAAAACAGCATGGATACTTTTGTGGTATTGTATCCAATTTGTACTGTTAATGCATCCTCGTCTCATTTGGCAATTTAATCTCCAGAGCATCAAAATTCCAAAAAACTAAAATATCTAGAGCACACATCGTAGAGTCATCGGATCAGTCTTATAAACTTTGTCAACATGTACACAAAGAACAAGTACTTAACACATTTAAAAAATTGAGGCATTTATTTCAAATTTCAGCGATTTTTGCGAGACATTTTGCAAAGAAGGTTGCTCAAAATTCCCAAAACTAAATATCTCAAGAACGGTGCATCCTGGTGTTATTAGGACAGTATTCGTTTTGTTTACAAAAATTACACGGAGAACAAGTACATAATTAATAATTTCAGCAATTTGGTCATTTATTTCAGACTTTTACGATATTTGCGGAACATTTCGTAAGAAAAAGTTAGATGTATTTTTCCTAATCATACCAAAATCTAATCAACATCGGCGTTCATCTCATGTGACTTAACTACTAAATTTTCATGAATTTTATTAAATATATTTTTAACTACAGTGAAAAACGTCTTCAGCCCCTAATAATTAAAAACAACTTCAATACCTCGAGAATAGTCTATCTTACAGTCATAGAGTTGGCTTAATTATTTTCGTTGTCAAAAATTACTTAAAAATTAATCATTTAATTAATTCATTTGAGCATATGCAGTTATTTATTTTAGATTTTGACGAATTTGGTGGGTCATTTTGCAAAAAAGATAAATTACATTTTTCTAAATTGTACAAAAATCTAATCAGTGCCACAGTAATACCCAAGTGTCTTACCTACCAAATTATATGAAACATAGTCAATTAGTTTTTGAGTTTGTGTGGGCACACACATTTCACAGACAGACAGACTGACACACAGACGTCACTCTAAAAACAATTTTTTAATGTTCTAGGTTGTTCAAAACGTGTAAAATTCATCGAAAAATCGAGTTGCGAACTTCGACACAATCCCGATGTGTTTCCTATTCGTTACCATGTAGGGAAAGTAAAAATTAAAAACATTTTGTCTCGTATTTATTTCTGTACTTATAGTGTTTCAGAACATAAAATGTCACGGTAGATATTGCATTAGCTCTTATGAATCCAAAAAAAGTAATATATATTTAAAGTAACACGCCATGATGTGAAAGAAGTTGATATGAACAAAGGATTCAGACACCAGGTTTGACACTTAACATTAAGACTCACAAATTCAGCAATATGTAATAACATCCACAAGTTGGAGAGTTACAATGTCTAATAACCCATGATTTCAGGCCTGTCCTAAACAATCTACGTCAAAAAGGGGGAGTCCAATCAGAAACGGCCTTAAACCATCATGCAAAGCAAAGTCAATAAACACAAGGAAGGCGTGTTTCCTAGAAGCAAGATAAAGAAAAATGTGATGTAGGCAGCACATGACTTTCCTTATATAATGCAATGAATTTACTACTTTTACACTAACAAAAAATATCTTATTCTTACAGCAGATACTTATATTCTTTCCAAGATACTGAATTTTCGTCAATGAGTCGTCATTTTTATTGATTTAGCGTCATTTTTATCCATTTGGCGAGATTTTGGTTAATTTGGTAACATTTTAAAAAGTCTCCAAGTTGTCGACATTTCGCCAAATTCGTCGCCAAAATCTCGCCAAGCGTCTAATAACCCATGATTTCAGGCCTGTCCTAAACAATCTACGTCAAAAAGGGAGAGTCCAATCAGAAACGGTCTTAAACCATCATGCAAAGCAAAGTCAATAAACACAAGGAAGGCGTGTTTCCTCGAAGCAAGATAAAGAAAAATGTGATGTAGGCAGCACATGACTTTCCTTATATAATGCAATGAATTTACTACTTTTACACTAACAAAAAATAGGTTATTCTTACAGCAGATACTTATATTCTTTCCAAGATACTGAATTTTCGTCAATGAGTCGTCATTTTTATTGATTTAGCGTCATTTTTATCCATTTGGCGAGATTTTGGTTAATTTGGTAACATTTTAAAAAGTCTCCAAGTTGTCGACATTTTGCCAAATTCGTCGCCAAAATCTCGCCAAGCGTTATGGAGGAAGAAATAAGTTATAGCAGATAAATGGCTATTGGCGTTCAAATGCAAAAGCATTACTAAAAGTATCTTTTCTCATGAATGGAACGAGCTAGATCCACGAGAATGATGCCATCAAATTTATCGCATGATATTACATATGAAAAGTGAACATGTTTCTCAACGGTTAATATATTTCTTTCTACTTATGGGATTTTTTGATAAATTTAATTGAAAAATGTGCAATATCTGGAGAACGGTTATGGTAGCGTTCTAAAGTTTATGTCAATCGTTTTTTAAGGAAAAATTACATAAGAAATGTCTATTTGCGTAACTTTATTAAAGGTTTTGATTTTTTGATGATTTTTTCAAAATTTCACTCGATTACTCACAAAATTTCACTCGATTTAGGGGGGTTCTGACCATTGGATTACTTTTGAAAACAATAGACTTCCAGTATTCATAGATTGTGATTTTTGTATCAAATTTCATTCGAATCGCTCCATTCATTCGTGGGATATCATCTCCACAGTCTCACAGACACACACACACACACACACATACACACACACACACACAGACGTCACCTCAAAAATGTTTGATTCGTGATCAGGGATGTTTGAATCGTGTTTTCCCGTCGAAAACTCGAATTCGAATTTTCGACCCTACCACAATTCTTTCCTCATACATTATATAAGAAAAGTAATAAATTAAAATTACTTAATGAAAGAAAGCCTGAGCAGATTGAGAGGGATCTTCAAGACGAGACGCAGGCAAAAAGATAATACTCGTTTGCCGAAAAATTGAAATTGAAAGGTGAAAATTTAAAAGTCGTGCTCGGAATCAACTCCAGATGATGTGTAGTCAATAAATTCAGTCCCTAGTGTCAAGAGCCCCAAGTTAAAGCCAGTTATCTTCAACGCAGTTAAAATGCACAAGCAAAGTATATACCAGCCATGTTTTATAATATTGGGTCGAGTACAGATCTTTTATGGTATTTCGTTAAATATTGCTGGATCTCACATCTTCCCCTATCTCGCTCTTATAAAAGATTAAATGAGTTGATTTAGTATAAAGTATTATTTATGGTGTTTACAAATGCCGGACGTTTGACCGCTAGGCCATTAGACAGAGAGCGCTCCAGTATTTCTCGATGATTGAATTGAAAGTCACTAGTGCAGGGTACTCGTCCAAATGTTTACCTTACATAGGTTGTTCTAGGTCACATAAAATACAATCTGGGGAAGCATCAAGTCCTTTTCGACGGAGTTGAGCCCTGAGAAAGTCATGACCAGTCAGAAGTCAGAATCTGGCAACTGCTTTTCGTCGAGGAGTTTCTGGAATGACAGAAATGTTCTTGCTGAGGACGCTCCATGACTTTCCCTAAGATGTCTCCAGAAATCCTGCCTCAATTTCATTTTAGTTTTATTCGTAAATGTATGTTGTAATCTTTGAATGCTAATGCCCCAATAAATATTATAATTTAAAAGTGTAGTCAGTGACCAACAAGCTACTTTTAATTATAGGTAAGTTGACTCCCGCTGTAGAGATAAATTTGGTGGGCTATGCTAGGAAATCTTCGTAGTGTACGGAATTTTAACTATACTCACGCGAAAAGGTCATTTAAATATATAAATAACAAAATAGTATATTTTGCGCCACATTTCGGTATGTGAGACCATTCAACAGTTACTTTTCAGCGCAGTTCTTAAGGTATCGTCAGCACACTTTTTAAAGATGGTTCAAATGGGTTCAAGAGGATTTAAAATATACATTTCTAAGGAAATCATAGTTAACATTTCACAAGATTCTAACATTCTAGTTTCTGTCGTGCATTGTACAGTGTATAAACAAATATACAGACCGACGAATTAATAAAGAACAACAGATGATAATAAAAGCTTTCATCTTTACATTTTATATATAATCAGTATAATGTATAGGGGAAGTATTTTGACGGATCGAACATTTGAATTCGGGTTTTTGACAGGAAGAGCAACTTTCAAGTATCTCTAAACTCGAATTGGATATTTTTGAGGTGGTGCCTGTGTGCGTGTATGTAAGAGTGCGTATGATTATATGCGGACAAATGAAGCGTTTCGAACAAAATTTGGTAGAACTATTTACAAGTGGTGAATACTGGAAACCTATTGATTTTGAACGCAATCAAATGAATGTTCGAAAGACCCACACATTTTTGAATGAAATTTTCAAAAAGCATTAAAAAATCAGAACCTTTAATACTGTTACGTAAAGATTCATTAGAAAAGGAATGACATAAACTTTAGAAAGCTAGCATGAACTGTTCACTTTTCATACAATATCACCAATTACTTGGCTATAAATTTGGACAACTTTACCACTCATGTAGCACGATCACGTTAAACATGTGGGTCCGTAAGTCCTTCCAAGAGGTTGGTGGTAGGGGAAGGAGAGGACGGTCCCTGTGGATGCCTCCCCCACCGGGTTTCGGCCTAAATTGGGTGGCACTTCCCGGCCGTCCAAACAGTTACCTTACACCTTTCTGGTAGGTCAGACGGTCTGGGTCTCAACAACAACCACTCATGTAGCGGAACATCACCAATTTGACGGTGTGTTGCCTCAGATTGACGAAAATGTAATCGAAAATGTAAAAAGGATGTCAAATTAATGGGAATAGTAACGCCAAACTGAGGAATCAATTATTGAAATCTTATTTTAATATATGGTCTGCATTGCTTATTGAGGATGCTATCATTTTTTATAATTGTCAATTAAAATTGAGAAATTTAAGTATTTGGGTACTTTAAAATAGTGTTTCATGTTGTCATTTAAAAAATAGTCGAATGTGCAATTGAACTTTAAAAACCTTGTGCTGCGGACATCATACTTTATTTGTTCACTGTGAAAAAAGTAAATCCATTGCAATACATAGGAAAAATCATATTCTGACCACAAAATATAACATTGAATATAGGAAATATTAAATCAGTAATATATATCCTTGAAGAGCTTTAAACACATTCTCTTTTAAAGCTTTCATTACTTTATTTATGGTTGTTGATGAAATCGGTGTTTCTTCTTGATTCGCGCTCTTAAAAGCTCCAAGAGAGATAGGAACATTTACTCTGGAACCAATAACAATTTATCAGAGGAATAGAAGCCGAAAGTGAAAATTTTCTTATAGCAGAAGAGAAATACAGTTAAAAGTAAACAAGGAATCGTGTAATAGAAAAGTTTCTTATCCTCTATATGTACTTGGACCGTTGAACAAAGTTTTATCTAATATAAGAAACGAAAAATTTTAAAATATGCTTATAAGGGAAATATCTTCTAAACTACGCGATTGATTTCGAAACACTTTCTTTTGAGAAATTTTCCAATGCAAATTTGGCGAAATTTTGTCAACTTGGCGACATTTTTAAATGTTGCCAATATGAATAAAAGATCACCAAATTTATAAAAATATCACAAAATTCATTCAAATAACTCTAAATAAATGAAAATGAAGACTGGTGAAAATTCAATATCTTGGAAAGAGCATAAGAATTGACTGTGAGAATAATTCATTTTTCCGTCCCTACTGCTTGGCAAAAAATTTGGCGTGATGTGACTAATTTAGCGACTGTTTAAAATGTTACCAAATTGAAAAAAAATGTTGCCAAATTAAAAAAAAATAAAACTAAATAGGAGGTAAAGTTTTGCAAATTGTTCTCTCCGTTCGTTTGTATCACTTAGCGATACATTTGTCGAACTTAATGAATAATCTAGTAAAGTATTCCCAACTTGGCGATATTTCATTACGGATTGAAGATAATATCGCCAAAATTTCAAAAATGGCGCTAAATTAATGATAATGACATCAACTTGATGAATTTATTATTAAAATATTTTGGTATATGGACCATATTGTTTATTGAGGATGCTATCAATATTGTTAACTGTTAACTTAAAATTTCGTGAAATATCAATTAATAGGTTACAAAATAGTTTTACATGTTGTCATCCGGAAAAAGCGCCAAATGTGCAATTCAACGTTAAAAATCAACGTGCTGTGGATCTTATACGTCAGCTTTTTACAGTGAAAGACGCAAATTCATTGCATTATATAAGGCAAGTCATGCTCACATCAGAATTTCATTTAAAAATTAGCAACAAATATAGGGGGTTGCTTGGGATTTAAAAGCAAAACTCTGATTTCAATTTAACCAGAAAATAGAGATAATTCCGGAAAAAAACAATGACATTTTAGTCTTCAAATAACACTGTAGTTGGCGCCACAAGCGAACCATGTTTGCTGGACATATCCCGGTGGACCGGGATAGGCCTGTTCGCTTTAATTTTTTTCCGTATCAATAATGTATACTATAGGTCGAAGTTGAAAGAAGCCATCATGCTCTTTTTTTCTAGGACTCACCTTGGATTCTGGGTCTAAACTATTTCTTGCTTTCAAGACCAGTCAATACTATTATTTTGTGTTGAATTTTGCTCTTAAAGAAGTTACTTTAGATGTATTATATTATAGCAACAGTTTGAGATGTAACTGAAAGTTAAATACTAAAAGTCCGTTACTAAATAGCTTCAGCTTTAACAACACGCTATAGACGGCGGTACCAGTCAACATCGGCCGCTCTATTATGACGTGGGATAGGATTGAATTTCGACTATTAAATTCATAACTTCATAATTTTAATTCTGAAAAAGGAGTCGTACTTTCTCTGGAGCTGAGTTATCCCTATACCGAATCCAATGCCAGTATTACAATTAGATTTTTCGTTTAGTTATCAAGGTATCGAGAAGATCCCTGGGCCTCCAGAAACTCGTCAAAAGTTGTCATGTTATGTGATATTTCGCCAAATTTGGTGCCAAGGTCAGACAATCCGTAGCATCACGTAATAGCAATCTTTGCCTGTAAATGTATATTTTCCATGATATCAAACATCAGAGTAAGAAGCATTTTACCTATTCGTAATAGTGTCTTGTGCAAATGCCTCGAGGACGACTCTAAAACCAACATGGCTGCGGCGAGCAATAAAAATTCAATATCTAATATTATTCAGTATTCCTACGCTATTCTTGCTGGAGACTAATTGAATGGTCTTTATATAACTTTAATACTGACTAAAATGCACAATTTGAATGTATCCAGAATTGGGTTTCAAATATTCAAGTTCGAGTTTCAAACAAACTAAAATGCCATTCAGATGAAGTCAATTCAACGCAGTTATCAAGCGAACGGACAGAAAGACAGACAGACAGCCAGAATGAAAAAAGTCATAAACATTTTAGAACTATGTTAGAAAGTGTTTATAAATGAAGGTAATGTTGAGTAGGTGCTTAGACTATTCTGTTCTTCCTTGGCTGGCATGGGCAGTGAAATTCACCGGACGAACGGACAGACAAACAAAATGACAAAAATCATAAACACTTTTCAACTATGTTGGATAGTGTTAAAAACACAGTTTGCAATTATTTATGCAAGTCCAATATGTTCAAATCGAAAATATCAACAAAAATTAGCTGAAGGCCTAAGGTGTTCCAATATAGTATTAATTTAAATGTTATGAAGGTGCAACAGATTTATGCCTAAAATACTCATTGACAATATTTTAAACACCCTTGTTTTATCGCAATATCCTCTAATCAATCAACCTAAATATCAATGAAATACTAATTTTCTGAAAGTCAGATTATTTTGAGAGGTTTGAATACGAATACATCGCAAGGACACCTGCGTTGGAATCTATATCAAAATAGTGTAGTAAACGCAAAGAAATGTCATGATATCAGCCGTAGCAACTACTTTTTGTTTCCCTACCAATTTAAAGCATGCACGTTTTGGAACTAATCCAACTATTACATGTTGATGATATACATATTACATGTTGAGAGTTCAATTTAAATTCCTGCAAATTCATATACAAATTTTATGTTGGAAGATTTTGATCTTAAATTAATGGATCAGTGTGTAACTGTCCTTGATAAGTGTATAATTATTTCCTTGCGTTGAAATAAATACACTAGTATAGTATAATATGATAAAATGGGTTCAAAGTGGAATTTCTTAATCTTTATAATGAATAAACAGTTAAGCAATTATTTATATATATGCATACTTCTCTTCATTGTTGAATTATGCAAAAATATTGAACACGCTGCAATTAAAATGATGCTAACTTAACTACCAGTATATTTTACAAGCGTCATAATAGCTATTTTCATGAAAGGAAGCATTATTGAATATTGGATTCCGAAATCGTGCTAATCAACGAATGCTTTGATTCATGTCGATAAAAAAATCTGATGTGGGCAACACATGACTTTCCTTATATAATACAATGAATTTTCTACTTTTACAGTAAAAAAAAATAAGTTTTTCTTATAGTAGGTACTTATATTATTTCCAAGAAATTGAGTTTTCGACAATTAGTCGTCATTTTCATTGATTTAGCGTCATTTTCATCCATTTGGCGAGATTTTCGTTAATTTGGCAACATTTCAAAAAGTCGCCAAGTTGGCGACACTGATTTTTTGATGATTTTTTTCAAAATTTCACTCGAAAATTTAGGGGGATTCTGAACATTTGATTAAGTTTAAAACAATAGGCTTCCAGTATTCATGGATTGTGATTTGTGTACCAAATTTGATTAGAATAGCTTCATTTGTTCGTGAGATATCGTCTCCACAGATTCACTGACGCGCGCACACACACACACACACACACACCCATACTTTCACACACACACATCACTTCAAAAATGTTTGATTCATGATCAGGAATGCTTGAAACGTGCTCTCCCGTCGAAATTTCGAATTCGAATTTTCGACCCCGTCACAATACTTTCCTTATAAAGTATGTATTTAAGGAAAGTAATAATCGTGGAATTAGTTCCATGTAGGATGTATTCGAATAGCGTAGACGCATTTCTATTGAGTAGATTTAAATCTATTGATTTTGATTGACTTAACTGAAGAAATTCAAATGACAATCAATTGATTCTATTCGAATCATTTCGTTATGTCGAACCCCTTGAACGCTTGTGGTTTCTAATAGTTGAATGGCAGTAATAGAAGATATACTAATCACTTGGGTTTATCAGTTGGGTTTGATGGCGAACAACAGATTCGATGATATGAATTAGAAATTTGTGGCCGTATTTGAAACTGTTCGATTATGAACCATTTCCATATTGATTATCTATGCTTGAATTGAATACAGACTTTCGGAAATATACTGCGCTAGAGGGCGGAACCTGTGGCTTAACGCTGAATGGAATACATACTAAATTGGAGGTAGAACGTCGGGGCATATGTTGTGGCGCCAAAATGTGAGCAAATAGGGAGGAAAATTGTGATGGAGAAATGATAGCGAAATATCCTAAGTGGCACATACACCTATACACATGTCGCGCCGCTCGTGGTTGGGAATAGGAAGTATATCTAGAGGAAGGTCTGTTAGGGTTCTTGTAATAATTAATATATTTCATTTTTTTTTAAATTTATTTTCATTATTAAACTTTACAGTCCCATTAATAGATTTTCACGAAACTTTATATTCCGTTTAGTTCAAAAAATGTAGAACAAAATCGATTTTTTTAATTTCGAGCGAAATCTTCGAAATTTCATAGTTTTACTTTCCCTATATACATAGTATAATGTATAAGAAAAGTATTGTGACGGGGTCGAAAATTTAAATTCGAGCTTTCGACGGAAAAGCACGTTTCAAACATCCTTGAGCACGAAAAGAACGTTTTTGAGGTGACGTATGTGTGTGTGTATGGTAGTGAGTATGTGGTCTGTGGAGAGGATATCTCATGAACAAATGGAGCGATTCGAACGAACTTTGGTACAAAATTACAATCCGTGAATACTGAAAGCCTATTTTTTCTAAAATACAATCAAATATTCAGAACACTCCCAAATTCCGAGTAAAATTTTGAGAAAATCATCAAAATATAAAAAATTCCAATGAAGTTATAAAAATAATCATTTCTTATGCAATTTTTCATTAGACAACGATTGATATAAATTTTAGAATGCTAGAATTAACTGTTCTCGAAATATTGCCCTTTCTAAGTAAATTTATCAAAACATTATATAAAATTAAATAAAAGTATTAACTATTGTGTACTATGTTCACTTTTCAATTGTAATATTATGCGATAAACTTGTTAACGTCATTCTAGCTCATTCTATTTACGATAGAATATACTTTGGGTAACTGTTCAGTATTTGGACACCATTAATCATTTATCTACTATAAGAATAAATTATTTATCCGTCCCCAACGCTTGGCAAAACATTTGCGTCGAATTTGGCGAAATATCGCTAAGTTGGCTACTTTTTTTAAATTGCCGATTTGACGGAAATGTCCCCAAATTGATAACAATATCGCCAAATTAACGAAAATATGATCAAATTTATAAAAATGTAACCAAAGTGATAAAAATTACGCCAAATCAAAGAAAATGAGGACTAATTAATGAAAATACAATATCTTGGGAAGAATATAATAATCGAATATAATAATAACCTATTATTCCGTGCGTAGCACTAGGCGAAATTTTGTCGGAATATGCTACCTTGGCGAATTCCGAAATGTTGCCAAATTGATGAAAATGTCTCCAAATTTATAAGAATATTGCCTAATTGAAAAAATAACGATAAATCAATGGAAATAACGAATTATTGATGAACATTTAATACCTTGGAAAGAACATAAGATTCGACAATGAGAATAACCAATTTCTCTGTCCGTCCGTCCATGATGTTTGAAGAAAAATTTGGTTGGATGTCGCCAACATGGCAACTTTTCAAATGCTGCCAAATTAACGAAAGATTCGCTAAAGTGATAAAAATGTCCCCAAATTGATAAGAATGTCATCAAATTGATAAAATTGACGCTAAATGGGAGTTGATGTTTTTAATTTTTTATTTCGTCATATGACGGGCATACCTTATAATATATATGAAATGTTCTTCTCTCGGTTTGTTTTTAACACTTAACGATACATTTGGCAAACTCGCTCAATAATCTTTCGAAATATTGCCAACTTGGCGATATTTCACCCCAGATTGAGGAAAATATCTTCAAAACTACAGTAATTGGGCCAAGATATTGAAAATGGTGCCTAATTGATGAATTTAGTATTAAAATATTTGATATATAACCCATATTACTTATTGAGGATGCTATCAATATTGATAATTGTTAATTTAGAGTTGTTTGAAATATAAGTTAATTGCGAGCAAAATGAATCATCCGAAAATGCGCCAAATGTCCAATTCAACGTTAAAATACTGTGCGATTGATCTTATACATCAATTTTTCACTCTGAGAGAAGTAAATGCATTGCATTATACAAGGAAAGTCATGTGTTGCCCACTTAGGAATTTAAGATGGCATAATAGGATATATTTCAGTTAATTATACTTAAATGTTTTTATTTATGGCTCAATGATTACAAAATTTATTAGTTGATGGGGTCGTAAATTCGAATTCGAGTTTTCGACGGGAGAACACGTTTCAAGAACTCCTGAACGAGAATCAAATGTTTTTAAGATGATGATGATGATGTGTGTGTGTGTGTGTCTGTGTAGACGATATCTCACGAACGAATGGAGCGAGTCAAATGAAGTTCCGTACAAAAATTTTAATCCATGTGTGGCGAAAAGGATGTTGCCAGGCCCGAACCAGGGACCTGGCACTTACAAGACCGACATTATAAGCATAGAGCAAAAGCTAGCTTCAGCTCCGTTCCTATAATTCGGGTGCAGGGTTCCAAGCATCTTTGATCAAATATCTTTAGCTGCCGCACATTCCCTCACCTGATGAGAAGACCCCGATCGAATTTCGGCGAGGAGGGGGCCCGCTGAGAAAACTCCCCGTGTCCTCATTCGAAAACTCAGTTGAGGGACTCAAGGCAGGGAGGCGTGTCACCTCGGGCATGACGTCAGTCGTGGTCAACCAGGAAGAGAGTGGCAAGGCCTCTGACTCCGTGTAGTGCTACCATCTCATGTTGAGAGGTGAGATCGCTAGCGAGAGAAGGTTTGCGTGTTTCAAATGTCCAGTCATCATTGTGGCGGAAAGGATGTTGCCAGGCCCGAACCAGGGACCTAGTGCTTACAAGACCAACATTATAAGCATAGAAAGCTAGCTTCAGCTCCGTTCTTATAATTCGGATACAGGGTTTCAAACTTCTTTGATCATATGTCTTTTACTGCCGCACATGTATACTGGAAGTCTATTATTTTAAACGAAATCGAATGTTTAGAACCACCTTAAAGTTTCGAATGAAATTTTGAAAAATCATCCAAAAATCAATACCTTTAATAAAGTTACTTAAATAGTCATTTCTTAAGTAATTTATCATTAGAAAACAATTGACATAAACATTGACCGCCATAACTTGTACTGTTCTCGAGATATTGCACATCTTGCAAATAAATGTATAAAAAAATCACATAAAATAAAAGAAAACCTATTAAGTATTGTGAAATGAATTCCATCTTCATGTATAATAGCATGCGAGAATTTGATGATATCATTCTCGGTGATCTAGCTCATAGAATCCATGAGAAAAGATGCATTGTGTAATGCTTTTGTCTTTGGACGTCAATAGTCATTTACTGCTAGAAGAATAATTTATTTCTCCATCCGTAACGCTTGGCGAGATTTTGATGAAGAATTTGGTGGAATGTGGCCAGCTTGGGGATTTTTTTAAAATGTTTCTAAATTAATGAAATTGTCGCCAAATTGATAAGAATGACACTAACTGAATGAAAACAAAGACTAATTGATGAAAGTTCAATATCTTGTAAAGAACATTAAGAGTAAACTAAAAATAGCCAATTTCGCCATCCGTAACGCTTGGCGTGAAATTTAGCGGGACGTCGCCAAATTTGCGTCTATTTTAAATGTTGCCAAAGTGACAAAATGTTGCCAGAGTGATAAAAATGACGCCATACTGGAAGTATTATTTTGCAAAATTTTGATTTCCATCATGTGACAGGCATACATACCTTCTAGTGCATACGAAATGCGTTTCTTTCCGTTTGTCTGTAACACTTGGTGATGCATTTTGTGGACTTGGCGAATAATTCAACAAAGTATCGTCAACTTGGCGATATTTCATCCCAGATTGACAAAAATATCATAAAAATTCCAAAAATGGCGCCTAATTGATGAATTAAATAATAAAATATTTTAATATATGTACTATATCGCTTAAGTATGCTATCAATACTGATATTTTTTTATTTAAAGTTGCGCTAAATATAAGTCAATTGTGCACTTTGAAATAGTTTTACATGTTGTCATCCGGAAAATCGCTAAATGTACAATTCAACGATAAAAACACAGTATCGTGGAGCTTATACATTATTTTGTGACAGTAAAAGCAGTAAATCCATTGCATTATAGAAGGAAAGTCAGGTGCTGCCCACATCAGATTTTTTAAGTCTTGAAACGTATCTATTTTTTAAGCTTGAATTTCTTTATTGATTGCTCTTCACAAGTCGAGCATTCCTTTTTGACTCCGGACTCAAAAGTTTCAAAGCGAGATAGCACCATTACAAGGAAACCGATGACCATTTATCAAAAGAAAAGCTAGCGAATAAGAAAATTTTGTTTGGCTTTAGAGAAGGAATTCATTTTAGTGTAAACAAGGGATCCTGTAAAATATTGAGTTTCTTCCTTGAATCCATGCAGCGGAACGTTAAACACATAAAATGTTTATTATCTAGAAGCCTTCAATTTTCAGATGAGACGGCTGGGATGTATATTTGCATATTTGTGAAATATTATCTTGCATAATAAAGGCAGGTGCCTGTGTTTATATGTCTGTGTGTATGTATGCTGTTTGTAGCGGGAAATCTATGCGTTGTACGGCCATGAAATTTGGCATACTGGCACTTCAGAACCCTAATAGGTGCACTCCCTGAGTTATTATATTTTTTTATTTCGAATTAGTTTCTACTTATTTTATGTTTTGAAAAGATTTAAAAATATTTTTGGGCGATATTCACACATACCTATTCCTTAGTCACTGAAAATATTATTTCAGAAATGTCCATCTTGGTACAGTCGGAAAACTGAAAAATTATCTTTCCAAAAAAACTTTGAACATAATCCATACAATTGACAGAAAATTTTCGTGATTTGAAATTAAATATATATATATATATATATATATATATATATATACGATTAAAATATATCCTCGATATTTATATTGCTATATAAAAACATTGACATGCTATCTAATGTTTTTAATTTAACACCAGGTACTGCAAATATCACACATTTCTCCTAAACGAAACACAATTTCCTCAACCCACCCATTTAATTATTGTAATTTTTTTCACTGAGCGAACTCTCTAAGTTTTGAATAATTTTCACTGAAGCGGATTTCTTCCTTCCGAAATTATAGTCCATACCACATTCACGGCTAGAGTGCTACCGCCATCTATTAGTAAATACATTTAATAAGCCTCTTCTCCTGCATATTTATTTTAATTTTTATCTTTCTATGTTAACGGGTAATTGTCGGTGGATTGTGTTTAAACTGATTTTATCTCATTACGTCTTGATATTTATGTAAATATATATATATATATATATATATATATATATATATTTATTTTTTTATATATATATATATATATATATATATATATATATATATATATATATATATATATATATATATATATATATATATATATATATATATATATATATATATATATATATATATATATATATATATATATATATATATATATATTTATTTATATATATATATATATATATATATATATATAT